>OZ024803.1:25361619-25696619 GCA_964017045.1 Omphiscola glabra
AGTTAGCTCTCCGGAGATTTTCCCAGTCCGCCACCCAGCCAGCCAGTCCGTCAGCCAGTCAGCCAGCCAGTCACCCAGCCAACCAGTCACCCAGCCACCAAGCCACCCAGCCAGCCAGTCAGCCACCCAGCCAGTCGCCCAGTCAGCCACCCTGCCAGTCACCCAACCACCCAGCCAGTCAGCCACCCAGCCAGCCAACCATTAGTCAGCCAGCCAGCCAGTCACCCAGCCAGCCAGTCAGCCACCCAGCCAGTCAGCCAGTCACGAACAAAAGTAACTATAAAGGATATAAAAATGTGTATATTATGAGACTTGTTTCCAAGGAGCATGAAAGATGTGTTGTTCAGACAACGTCGAGCGTTCTGGCGCCACTGCAGAATGCGTGAGTGTATGCGTGTGCCTTTTTATATGTGGATTTAACCGCACCCTTAAACTATGGGTTCTCTCCGCATGCAGTCCTTGTCTTGTAAATAAATTTGCAACAATTACGCGTAATGATGAGAATCCCTGATCTAAAAATTGATGACTCCCATTAATGCGTCCTAGACGCGAGGGCGGCGGTTAATTCTGATGCCATTAGTTAGAGACATTGTCTGCTCCATACGTCAGATCTATAGCACACACACACACAAACACACTACACACATTCACTGACAAATACGCACAACCACATTCACAAAGGGTTACTCTATTATTCAACACAAGATGGGGTGACAAGTCGGCGGGCAAAATAATACTCTACACGCAAGGCATTCACCGGAAGGGGGCCAACTGACTTCATGGCGATGCGCAAAACGTTAGAACGCCCCATTCATTTGGCTCTCGTTCGGGCAGAAACTCACCACACGCTCAAAACACGCTACGCATCTACTTTTTTTTAAAAAGAGCTCTCCAATGAATGAATGAATCCACGAGAGAGAGAGAGAGAGAGAGAGAGAGAGAGACTACGAGTGCTGGTGTCGTGCGATACGAGGCGGCGACGAGATCTGGTGAGTACATTATCGTGCCGTGTGAGGGGGCGGTTGTGTGTGTTAATAATAAGAAAAAAAATCTTTATGTCCCAATCTTGAGGTGTGACAGTGTTGCTTATCTCTGGGGCGAGAGCTATCAGGTGTGATAGATTCAATGATCGCGTGATCTTTGACGTGCTCTGTAACACTTGATCCATCCATTTTGAAATCGTAGTGTAGTTGGGGATATGGGCTGGCGAGGCCATCTTTGAATACGGTTATATAGAAAAAGGTGGAGCTGCTTTAGATAAGATCGTTACACTAAGTTTCCATTTTCCTTTTCACAATTCATTTCAAAGCTTCATCAATCAAATATCAGACCCAGGAAACTTTGAGTAAACACTACGTGCAAAAATCTGCCTTGGAAGTTTTATTTCATTTTTTGTTTGTTTGTTTGTTTGTTTCCTGCCCGTCATTTGTTAGTTTTTTTTATTCAGTTTACCTGAAAGAAAACTGGCCCAGCTTCAAATGTGCACTTGACGGTTACATTCTGTACGCTGCAGTCAAAGTGGCTTCTCAAATAAAATAGATTTTCAAAAAAAAAAACAACTGCAAACTCAACATTTGGCTCCTGCTATGGATTTAATCCCCAAACAGCTCACGAGTTAATTAATTTCTCTCTTTCGTAGCCATTGTGCGTGTGCGGTGCCAATAGCACCGACGTCATCAAAGCACTGCTTGCTGCTCCATCGGCGCTTGTAAAAATGACTGGGTGAATGGAACCTCGGTTAAATTGTTACTGAACTATATATCAAAGGTTCTCAATCCAGGCACGAAAAATTATTTTCCCACCCCAAAAAAAACAAACTAAAAAATAACAAAATATATATATTTAAAAAAAAAATAAAGTGTTAAAACAAATGAAGAAAGAATTTTTTTTAAAATAAGCGACAAAATTCTTAAAGCGGTTCTGTGAGGTTAATTAAGTTTGAAACTAAAAAGGTACCGCGTTTATATTTTGTGCATCCAATATTTATTGTTTTCCAATGCATGCTACTTAGTGTATATCCTAAGTCCTTATTTGCGTATCGCATAATACTTACACATTATGTATGTGGCAGTGTTCATTTTTAACTTTAAATCGCTAAGTCTATATCCTTGGTAACAGCCCTTAAGTAAAAAAAAAAAATTTGACTTGTCATAAATGTCACTAGGACTCTGTCATGCCACCAGCTACGGAAACAAAAAAAAACCCATATAAATGTCAAGGACGTATTTGACGTTTCGTTGTGTTTTCACCAAACAAAAGGCAACATCGTTTAGCACCCGTCATTCATTCGACCGTATCGCTATAAGAATTCAGGACGGAACCCGATGCCTGGGGTTTGAATCTTTGTTAACGGAATCGGAGAAAGTAATCGGTATCGTTAAATGTATTTGGTACAGAAGGAACCCTACCAAAGTGGCTGAGGCGGAATCGATATCTCCATTTTTGATGCTATCCACAATATGTGCTCAAACAGGGCTTCTGATATTACTATGGTCATTGTTTTTACCTGACGTCTTCACGGGTCGTTAAGTTAAGTTCGTTCTCAGACATTCCGCCTCCCACCAAACGACAACACCCCCCCCCCCCGGCCCCCATAAAGATTGTAATCACGCGGCGCACTGGTGTTCATTCATGCAGCCTCGCTTTCAAACAGGATATTATTTGAATACCATTGGCATTCCGTCAGACCAAGCTATTCCGCATGTCAGACCAAGCGATTCCGCGTGTCAGACCAAGCTATTCCGCGTGTCAGACAAAGCTATTCCGCCTGTCAGACCAAGCTATTCCGCGTGTCAGACCAAGCTAATCCGCGTGTCAGACCAAGCGATTCCGCGTGTCAGACCAAGCTATTCCGCGTGTCAGACCAAGCTATTCCGCGTGTCAGACCAAGCAATTCCGCAGCATCCCGACGGTTTATCGACTCTATCTACATCCACTCTCTCACACCCCTCCCCCCCCCCCCCCCAAAGTTCATCTCTTCACCCGAGAAGGAGAATTTTATAAATGTAATTGTCATGTATTACATTTGTATGAACATTACACAATTTTCTATGTAAGAACCAAGTGTCAGAGGTTCGGTGGCGAGCAAGAGTAAAGTTCCCGATAACTGCGCCAAATGAGGTTCTTAAACTTAACAGCCCTTAAAGACAAGGTTTTTGGTATAAATCCTCTATACGCATTTTTTTTGGGACTCGGCGACGGCTGAGGTTCTTAAGAAATCATTGGCATAATATTTCATTCATGATCTCCCGTGAAAAACAGGAAAAAAACTGATCTTTGGGGGTTGGGGCTGGCCCCCCCCTGCCCCCCCCCAAAAAAAAATATTCAGTTTATTCTGTTTTTCAAGTGAAAGCTAATTGACCCACTTCCTGTCATCCTATCGAGCTGAAACGTGGCACATAGCCTCGACGCCAATGACAACGCATTTATTCAAATACTCAATCCCAAACCCCCCCTTCCCCCCCCTTCAAAAAAATAATTAATCAAATTTAACGTTACCAGTCGCCAATGATTTCACAAAAGAAAACTACTGACAACTGCGCTAAATGAGATGCTTAAAAGTTAACATCTCACGTGCGTTTGACGAGTGATATCTTCTTTTGTTTTTTTTCTGAAATAGTTGGTGAAATAAGTCTGCGATGTAAAGGTGGGAAGTGGTGGGTGGGGGGGGGGCACTAATTTGGAATCTTCTAGAGTGCGTAACTTGGGCGCATGTTCTTGTCAAGCAGCTTTAGCAGAAGGGAAGTTCCCGCGCTTTAGCAGACGGGAAGTTCCCGCGCTGCGGCCGCCATTGTTTGGCGGGCTATGGTAAAGAAATACCCAGTGTATATTACCTTTGAAAACCTTCGTGTGGAGGTTGTTTCTGGCTGTCCGGATTTAAAAAGCAGGCAAGAGTCCATTATAGACCACGGGGGAAAGGAGAGGGGGGGGGGAGGGAGGACGGGGTGGCAACAACTTCAACTGAAATCAACAAAATATATGTATACAACTTCTCATGTTTTTTTTTCTTTCTAAAGCTGGTTAATTAGTAATCGAAACACAAGATTTCTTTTAGAATCGCTGCAAACTTGATATGAGATATAGTCACGGTTCATCAATAGATTTAAGCTCCCAGCTTGCTTTGTTCTTATGTTAAGCTCTCAGTTTGCTTTGTTCTTGGGGTTAAGCTCTCAGCTTTGCTTTGTTTTTGGGTTAAGCTCCCAGATTGCCATGTTCTTGGGTTAAGCTCTCAGTTTGCTTTGTTCTGTGGGTTAAGCTCCCAGTTTGCTTTGTTCTTGGGGTTAAGCTCTCAGTTTGCTTTGTTCTTTGGGTTAAGCTCTCAGTTTGCTTTGTTCTTGGGGTTAAGCTCCCAGTTTGCTTTGTTCTTGGGATAAGCTCTCAGTTTGCTTTGTTCTGGGGGTTAAGCTCCCAGTTTGCTTTGTTCTTGGTGTTAAGCTCCCAGATTGCTTTGTTCTTGGTGTTAAGCTCCCAGATTGCTTTGTTCATGGGTTAAGCTCTCAGTTTGCTTTGTTCTTGGGGTTAAGCTCCCAGTTTGCTTTGTTCTTGGGTTAAGCTCCCAGATTGCTTTGTTCTTGGTGCCAGGAACAAAAAAAAAAAACACTCACTTATTGCTAATTGAATCTAGATGAAATTTTAACCACAGCTCCCCCCCCCCCTCCCCCCCCCCCCAGACCAATGCACGTTAACACACTTGAATTTGAGATTGGCAATGTACAGCTAAAAATTGCCTTTGATGTATGCGGTTACAATCTTCCCACGATCAAAACAACACTCATTGGATGTTACGGTGCTGCTTTCAATGTGTAACCCTTTCTTTTTGTCTTCTTCTTTTTATTTTTTTTTGTTTAAATGAATTTTTACAACACTAATAAAAGGCTTCAATGGTCCACGGGGTGCGCATACCAGTGAACGTTCACTTGGCACGGTTGTTCTAAACCTTCCAAATGCCTCGACCCTTTAATACAGTTCCTCATGCTGTGGCGACCGCCCCCCCCCCCCCAAACCACAACATGATTTTCGTTGCTACGTCATAGCTGTAGAGTATATGTGTTTTGCGATGGTCTTAGGCGACCCCCTGGGGGAAGGGTCCTTCGACCCCCAAAAGGGTCGCGACCCACAGGTTGAGAACCGCTGATTTAGCACCCCTTTTTTTAATACCGTAACTACATGGTGTTGTTTTAATTGTGTTCATCCCAGCGGATAATCCCGCAGACCCCCACCCAGCCGCCCCCCACCCACACACAACATATCAACCACTTACATTAGAGCAGGCGGGATAACCCACTGGCTTGGTGTACAGCCTCGGTGGCTCGCCTCCCTTTCAAACACAAACTCGATTTAATAATTGATATTCACGACAAATGGAATGTCACGCATGCGCGTCCGTCCCCATCATGGCCTCTTGTGAGACTCCCATCCGGTGTCCGTGTTATTGCGTGTTGGAGTGGTCTCCCCATTCCCCACCCTTCGCCCCCCCCCCAGCCGCCCGCGCCCCACCTTTTCTGGTTGCGTCCCTGGAGATGACGAGTCCCACACCTAACAATTGGAAGTCTCTCTCGGACGGATACTACACTCACCGACACACGCACTCAAACACACACGCACACACAAGCACATTGCACTCACCTCATCATTGAGTTTGTGACTGAATTGAAGTTTGACAAACACAAGTAAACGAAAGAGTTTTTACGATCTCTCGGCCTCTCTCGTCTTCTCTCTTCCAGTCTTTTCTCAGTTTTCTCATTTATTTCTTCCATGCTATTTTGACCCCCACCTCCCCAATTTCCGTCCTATTTTCTAGCGTCCCTCCCCCCCCCCCATCTCTTTCCCCAGTTCACTTTCCCCATGTTCCCTTTATCTCAATTGTCCTTGTTCCCCATGTCCCCCCCTTTTTTTACTGTCTAGCCTTAGAAAAGCGTACGAGTTTTTTTTGTATCTTTCCATGATATACAAGGGAGGGGGGGCAACAACTTCCGCTACCCTTGTCCCCAGTTCCTCTGTTCCACATGTCTTGCTCCGTAGTTCTCGAATGCCAAAGGATCATTGTTCCCAATATCTCTTGTTTTCACATCATCTCCACCCATTTTTTTCCTAGTTTCTTTGTTCCGAAAGTCTCTCGATCCCCCAGTTCTCTTGTGCCCGGTGCCTTTTCCCCCCAGTTATCCAGGTATTTTGTTACCCAGGTCTCTCGTTCCCCAGTTCTCTTGTTCCCCTGTTCCCTGGTTCTTCGGTTCCATTGTGCCCCAGTTATCTGGTTCCCAAGTTCCCATTTTGCTAAATACTCTTGTTCCCCCATTTCTCTTACTCCCACTTCCCGTGTTCCCCAGATGTTTTGTTCCCTAGTGTTCTTGTTCCCCGGTTCTACTCTTCCCTCATATACTATATCCTACGTTCTCCTCGTTATTTAATTATCTCATTCTCCACATTTTCTTTCTCTCTCTCTCTCTATTTCTCTCTCTCTATTTAACTCTGTCTTTATTTCTCTCTGTCTTTCTCTATTTATGCCTCTCCCTCATTCGCTCTCTCTCTCTCTATTTCTCAATGTCTCCCTCTCTGTTTCTCTCTCTCTCTCTCTCTAGTTCTTTCTCTATCTCTTTCTCTCTGTCTATCTCTCGCTCTCTCTCTCTATCTCTCTCTTTTCTCTATATCTCTCTCTATTTCCCTCTGTCTCTCTCTATATCTCTCTCTCTATCTCTGTCTATCTCTCTCCCTATCTCTCCCACTCACCCCCTCTCTCTCTCCCTCTCTCTCTCTATCTATCTCTCCAATAATAAACTGCACTGTATTTAAAATCTTTTCCCTCCTAAGATTCGCACCACAGAGACTGCTCCCTCCCTCCCCCCCCCCCCCCCCCCCGTTTCGATTTTAATCCCATCCTACCCCGCGCGCGTGTGATCGGTCTGGCCCAATCACTAGGGACATATCACTTTAAAGGGCACCCAACCACATCTTTACATTTCACAGCTACAGTTACAACGAGGGGGGAAACAATTGTTCAATGTTGGCTTGGATTGTTCTTCATTTTTTCCCCCCATCCTCTTTTTTTTCCCCCAACTTCTAATTTGATTTCAAGAAGCCATTAAAAAGCCATTTAAAGTGGACTTCTCCAACATAGTACAAGTATTCTCTGAGTATTCTTTTGAATGAAATATAAATAAAGTAAAGTAGGGGGAAGAAAATATAACGCCGGAGACACGTATGGTTTTCGCATCTTGGGGATTCCTCAACTGTATCGGATTATTACATTTTCCTTTACAAAGTAATGCAATTATGGATGTAGGGCGCCTTTTTCCCCCCTTCCGTTTCGAGGGTAATTTGTCGGTTTTTTTTTGTTGTTTTTTTAAATTCCCGTTTTTTAAAAATTATTTGAACATAAAGGTTTTGGGTTTCCACGACCTTCTTCCCTGCAATAACGATGTAAAAGGAAAGGGGAGGTGGGGTTAAAGGATGTGCTGGATGGATGGTTGTCTGGTTGGCTGGCTGTCTGGTTGTCTGGCTGGCTGGTTGGCTGGTTGACTGGCTGGCTGGCCTCACCAATCTCACATCCACCCAAAGATCTGACACCAACCACATTATCCACCAAAAGATCTGACACCAACCCCATATCCACCCAAAGATCGACAACAACCTCACATCAACCTAAAGATTGACAACATCCCCACATCCACCCAAATATTGACACCAACCTCACATCAACCTAAAGATTGACACCAACCCCACATCCACACAAAGATCTGACACCAACCTCACGTCCACCCAAAGATTGACACCAACCTCACGTCCACCCAAAGATTGACACCAACCCCACATCCACCCAAAGATTGACACCAACCTCACGTCCACCCAAGATCTAGCACGAACCTCACATCCACCCAAAGATTGACAACAACCTCACATCCACCCAAATATGTGACACCAACCCCACATCCACCCAAAGATTGACACCAACCTCACATCAACCTAAAGATTGACACCAACCCCACATCCACCCAAAGATTGACACCAACCTCACATCAACCTGAAGATTGACACCAACCTCACATCCACCCAAAGATTGACAACAACCTCACATCCACCCAAAGATCTGACACCAACCCCACATCCACCCAAAGATTGACACCAACCTCACATCCACCCAAAGATTTTAACCAACCTCACACCCCCCCCCCCCCAAAGATCTGACACCAACCCCACATCCACCCAAACATCTGACACCAACCCCACATCCACCCAAAGATTGAAAACAACCTCACATCCACCCAAAGCTCGACAACAACGTCACATCCACCCAAAGATCTGACACTAACCCCACATCCACCCAAAGATTGACAACAACCTCACATCCACCAAAAGATCTGACAACAACACCACATCCACCCAAAATCGACACCAACCTCACATCCACCCAAAGATTGACACCAACCCCACATTCACCCAAAGATCTGACATCAACCCCACATCCACCCAAAGATTGACACCAACCTCACATCAACCTAAAGATTGACACCAACCCCACATCCACCCAAAGATTGACACCAACCTCACATCAACCTAAAGATTGACACCAACCTCACATCCACCCAAAGATTGACAACAACCTCACATCCACCCAAAGATCTGACACCAACCCCACATCCACCCAAACATCTGACACCAACCCCACATCCACCCAAAGATTGAAAACAACCCCACATCCACCCAAAGATCGACACCAACCTCACATCCACCCAAAGATTGACACCAACCCCACATCCACCCAAAGATCTGACACCAGCCTCACATACACCCAAAGATCTGACAGCAACCCCACATCCACCCAAAGATCTGACACCAACCCCATATCCACCCAAAGATTGACAACAACCCCACATACACCCAAAGATCGACACCAACATCACATCCACCCAAAGATTGACACCAACCCCACATCCACCCAAAGATCTGACACCAACCCCACATCCACCCAAAGATCTGACACCAACCCCACATCCACCCAAAGATTGACAACAACCTCACATCCACCCAAATATCGGACACCAGCCTCACATCCACCCAAAGATCGACACCAACCTCACATCCACCCAAAGATCGACACCAACCTCACATCCACCCAAAAATTCACATACAAATCAACTCGATGTAACATACCCATAAAACATATTGTATTTGTTTGTGTTTTCAAAAAAAAGTTTTATATTACAAATTTCTAAAAGTAATGAAAGACCCGTGGCTCAGTCATAATGGTGGTCTCATTATTTGCTCTATGAAACAACTTATCGGTAGCCCAACACCGGCATCGTGTATCAGTGATGTATGAACAAACAAATAACGTTCAATGCTGCAGCAAAGAAGCGAGACCGCCGCGGTGTGCATCATGATGTATGCACGACTAACACAGTTTAATGTGGTCCGCAAAGCCGTGGGGACCGTGTTGGACAAATAGCATTTTAAAAGGGTGCCACACTTGGGGAGAGCGTCAAAATATTTGTCATTTTGAAGAGGATCGGAAGTATTGGACTGCTTTTGCGTAAAAGTACGAATGAAATTTGGCCCCGAGCATAGCATGGAGTGTAGTATAATTGTAGCATGGATATAGCACTGAAATGTTTCTTTACAATGTAGCTTGAATGTAGCTTTACAGTGTAGTTTAAATGTAGCATTAAAATGTGTCTTGAATGTAGCATTAAAATGTGTCTTGAATGTGGCACTAAAATGTGTCTTGAATGTGGCACTAAAATGTGTCTTGAATGTAGCATTAAAATGTGTCTTGAATGTAGCATTAAAATGTGTCTTGAATGTGGCACTAAAATGTGTCTTGAATGTAGCGCTACAATGTGTCCTGAATGTAGCATTAAAATGTGTCTTGAATGTGGCACTAAAATGTGTCTTGAATGTAGCATTAAAATGTGTCTTGAATGTAGCATTAAAATGTGTCTTGAATGTGGCACTAAAATGTGTCTTGAATGAAGCATTAAAATGTGTCTTGAATGTGGAACTAAAATGTGTCTTGAATGAAGCATTAAAATGTGTCTTGAATGTGGAACTAAAATGCGTCTTGAATGTAGCGCTAAAATGTGTCTTGAATGTGGAACTAAAATGCGTCTTGAATGTGGCGCTAAAATGTGTCCTGAATGTCACATGAAAGAAGTATCGTCACTGTAGCACTAAACTATGGCATCATTGTAGAAATACCAAGTGCCGTGATTGTAGATATAAAATGGTACTTTAATTTACAGCAAGAACCTTGGCTGAAATTGTCTGTTTTTGTTTAACTAAATATTTGGTTTGCACACGGGTTTTACCACTTCAGTAGTTTCTACACACGCACAAGCTCCGCACAAGCTCCGCTCCAGCTCCGCACAAGCTCCGCTCCAGCTCCGCACAAGCTCCGCTCTGGACAAAAGTTTGACAGCTGCGCTCCGCTCCGAGCTCCGGCAAATCTGAAAAGGGAGAGTGGTGTTCATGGTTGACACCAACCCATCTTATTCATTTGGCAATATAAAGGAAAGCACGAGCAAGACAGCTGGGTGGGGCAACATAGCTGTTTAAGAGTGGGGCAACATAGCTGGTAGAAGAGGGGGAAACATAGCTGTACAATAGTGGGGAAACATAGCTGGTTGAAGATGGGTAAAACTACCTGTAGAGGAGTGGGGCGAAATTGTTTTTAAAGAGCGGGGGCAACCAATAAAGCATTTGGCAAAATATCTGGTAGAAGTTATTAGGGCAGTGGTTCTCAACCTTCCTAATGCCGCGACCCCTTAATACAGTTCATCATGTTGTGGCGACCCCCAATCGCAAAATTATTTTCGTTACTACTTCATAACCGTATCCGGAAATTTGATCGAAAGAAATTTGGTCGACGGAAAATTGATCGACGTAAATTTGATCGAACGGAAATTTGGTCGAATCGTTTTTTTAATCTATACGTTAAACTTTTGCGTCAAATTTCTTTTTGAACGCATTATTTTGTTTTACTATATAGTATAGTGCGTTCAAAAAGAAATTTGACGAAAATTTTAACGTCTGGACTGAAAAAAAGATTCGACCAAATTTCCGTTCGACCAAATTACCGTCGATCAATTTTCCGTCGACGAAATTTCTTTCGATCAAATTTCCGGTAACCCTTCATAACTGTAGAGTACAGGTGTTTTCCGATGGTCTTAGGTGACCCATTGGGAAAGGGTCTTTCGACCCCCAAAGGGTTCGTAACCCACAGGTTGAGAACCGCTGTATTAGGGCAACCTAGCTGTTAGACGAGTGGGACAACATAGCTGCAGTAAAAAAAAAAGTGGGGTAGCATAGTTATAAAAGGCTGGGGCGATAGGGCAAGTCGAAGAGTGGGCATCCTAACTGATAGAAGAGTGGGGCAACTTAGCTGATAGGAGAGAAGAGGAGGGTATTAATTTTAACAAAAATAAATTAAAAAATTCAATTTATGTACATTTATTAAAATTAACTTTTAAAAATACATTTTATGATTCGGTGCAGTAATACATTTTGTCAGCTCCAGCTAGGGGCAAATAGACCCGGCTCCAGTTGCGATCCATATTCCTATTCTGAATTACATATTGTATCATTAAGTGATAAATGTCTACGTATCTTATTGGATATAAATAGATTATGGGGAATTTCCTCAGCCGCACGAAATCTTTGGCCAAATCAAATTGAGACTAGAGTAAATGCAGGGAGGCGATTCTCTGTTTAATCATCCATCATCTTCTCGTGGAAGCGAAACACGAATTTGCATAACGAAGTTTGCACAATATAATTTTGCATTTTTAAAAAGAAATTGACTGGCAAATAAAAGACACATTTGTGGTAATTGTTAAATTGACTTTGCATAGGCGTAGACAACGGGGCAAGGGCAAACATGGGTATAATAATTGATTTGCCGAATTTGATATTTATACTCTGCAGAACACATTGGTTTTCGTTAACATTAATCTTAATCACATTCAGTTTTATGTACATCCGGTTTTCATCATATTCGATGCTATGTAGCCGACGTGTTTACGTCATCTTTCCCCGTGAATGAACTCTAGTTGACCCCAAGCTCGGAACCCCATTTATGGTGTGGCTAGCTAATAATAGTCTCTCTTGACCTAGTTTACAACTAAATAAAATTAATAGTCTATATCCTTAGTATTCTATAAAATTATGTAGAAATATCTGGAAAGGAAAACATTGTGTAAGGCCTCTCTAGAAAGGTCAGTAGAACAGACTATAAAAAGGGACAAAATATATTTTTGGGCGTTCTATTATTTTTATCACGATATATTTTGAGCTTGTGTTATTTTACTGTATGTGCAGATTCCTTTTTCAGCATTGTACCTTTTGACAGCCTTGTGCATTCTTCAACATTGTACCTGTACAGGCCAATCAATATTCTGTAAGCCAATAGCTTTAAATATTTTTCTTTTGAGTTTTTAATTAATAATTAACATAATAAAATTTATTAATTGTAATTAGCCCTGGTTTGGGTATCGTTTCTTTTGTTATTGTATTTAACAAAACGGTATCGTCTTTTTTTGTGTACTGTTTTAGAACGAGCCATGCACTTAAATAAGAGATTAATTTCTCCGTACGGATAACACTACGTGACATGATGGCTTTCTGCAATTTTGGATTTTCATCATATTCGGTTCTATGCACATTTGGTCCCATGACCGTCCAAAAATTCACTGTAAATGTTGGTGTAAATTGGTACTATGATATATTAGATAATAATAATAATATAGTTCATTTGAAAAATCACGCTTCATCCCCAAAGGCTCGAAGCGCGGTACAAAGTCAAATCTAGGAGATGATAGCTAGCTGGAAAAGATGGTAGACAACATCACCCCAGCAGGTGTTTGCGAAGTAGATGAGTTCTCAAATCGGTTTTGAAGGACTCCAGTGTCTGGCTGTTTCTGAGAGCGACAGGAAGGGTGTTCCAAATTGCTGGGCCAGCAAATGCGAAAGTGCGCCTTCCAAAAGTCTTTGCTGATATCGGCATAGGGATTTGAAGCTTATTTTCCCATTTTGTTTTCCCTTTCATCCATTTGCTATTGACCTTTTCATCTGATTGTAAAGATTATTCCAAATCATATTAGACGTCTTCTGTATATTCCTTGCTAGGGAAATAAATTTGTGTGGTTAACTTTGTATGAAGCTCTCCTTGCGCTTAGTAGACATTACCGAACTCATTGTGGTTCGAACTTGAGGTAGGTCCGAACACAAGGTGTCACAGAACTCAAGGAACTGTGGTAATCGTTACAGAATCACCCTGATTTGGCGGCTCAAAATTTTCACTATGACATTGAGGTGGTCTACCTATACAACTGAACCAGTCTAGCTGGTAGCCAAATGTGTGGTAGATCGACTGGTAGCCAATGTGCGTTAGTCCGACTGGTAGCCAAATATTACCTAGTCCGACTTGTAGCCAAATGTGAGGTATTCAGACTGAAAGCCAAATGTGAGCTACTCCGACTGGCAGCCAAATGTGTGCTACACCGATTGCTAGCCAGATCTGAGCCAGTCCGGCTGGTACCCAGATGTAAGCCAGCCCGGCTGATACCCAAATGTGAGCTAGTCCAGCTACAAGTGAGCCATGAAAAGTCCGGCTGGTAGCCAGATGTGAGCTAGTCCGGCTGGTAGCCAGCTGTGAGCTAGTCCGGCTGGTAGCCAGATGTGAGCTAGTCCGGCTGGTAGCCAGATGTGAGCTAGTCCGGCTGGTAGCCAGATGTGAGCTAGTCCGGCTGGTAGCCAGATGTGAGCTAGTCCGGCTGGTAGCCAGAGGTGAGCTAGTCCGGCTGGTAGCCAGATGTGAGCTAGTCCGGCTGGTAGCCAGATGTGAGCTTGTCCGGCTGGTAGCCAGATGTGAGCTTGTCCGGCTGGTAGCCAGATGTGAGCTAGTCTGACAAAGTATGGATAAACCGGAAAAAAAGAAATCAACAACAAAAAAAGCAACAAAAAAAAACAACAACAACCCAAAGTGTCGGCAAGAAGCCTTCCTCCTCGAACAAACAATAAAAACATAATAAAATAAAAATAACAATTAGCTGAAATGTAGAGGAATGTGAGAGAAAAAAACAGTCAGTGAGAGATTGAATACAGACATAGGGGGAAAGATAAGAGGAGGAGTAAGTCCACTCTTGTTTTTTCAGGTTTTCCCGTACTTTGTTTCACTCATTTCCTTTTTTGCCAACCCGATTGCAGTCTCTCCCCCATATTACCAGAGAATCAGTTAGAAGGTGATCTGGTTGAGAGGTGACTCGTACATAAGCTGGTTCTGCTAAGACTGGGACGTAAGCTGGTTCTGCTAAGACAGGGACGTACGCTTATTCTGCTAAGACAGGGACGTAAGCTTGTTCTGCTAAGACTGGGACGTAAGCTTGTTCTGCTAAGACTGGGACGTAAGCTTGTTCTGCTAAGACTGGGAAGTAAGCTAGTTCTGCTAAGACTGGGACTAAGCTTGTTCTGCTAAGACAGGGACGTAAGCTTGTTCTGCTAAGACTGGGACGTAAGCTTGCTCTGCTAAGACTGGGACGTAAGCTAGTTCTGCTAAGACTGGGACGTAAGCTTGTTCTGATAAGACTGAGACATAAGCTAGTTCTGCTAAGACTGGGACATAAGCTGGTTCTGCTAAGACTGGGACATAAGCTAGTTCTGCTAAGACTGGGACATAAGCTGGTTCTGCTAAGACTGGGACATAAGCTAGTTCTGCTAAGACTGGGACATAAACTAATTCTGTTAAGACTGGGACGTAAGCTTGTTCTGCTAACACTGGGACGTAAGCTTGTTCTGCTAAGACAGGAACGTAAGCTTGTTCTGCTAAGACTGGGGCGTAAGCTTGTTCTGCTAAGACTGAGACATAAACTAATTCTGCGAAGACTGGGACATAAGCTAGTTCTGCTAAGACTGAGACATAAACTAATTCTGCGAAGACTGGGACATAAGCTAGTTCTGCTAAGACTGAGACATAAACTAATTCTGCGAAGACTGGGACATAAGCTAGTTCTGCAAAGACCGGTTCGTAAGCTAGCTCTCCTAAGACTGGGATATAAAATTACGCGACGCCTCGGACATAAGCTTAGTTTTGATAGGCCTTTGATATTTAGAGATAGGCTAGCCCTATATATAGGGCCCTTTACTACAAATGTTAATATTACTTGACTGCAATATCAGACGAAATGGTTTTGGTTGCTATGGAGACGAAATAATATGTTATATATACATGTATAATATCCATATTATATCTATACAGAAAAACACGTTTTTAAATTTAGTTACCATATTATATCTAGACACAAGAACGCGTTTTGAATTAAGTCACCATATTTGATTTCGTTCCTCTACAAAACAGAACTGCGTATGCCTCTTGTCCACGTTTGTCTCCCTTTGCCCTTTTATGGTTTTAAAAATCTGTTTGTAACACGTCGGGAGTTAATGCCCCTGGACGTCAGACGTGACATGCGGCGGACAGAAAATGATGATTTCATCTGGACAGCTGGACTTCTGGGCAGGCATACGTCACACGGACATAAAGGATCATGATCCCGACAGCGGTTCTCGACATTTTCTCCTTGTGTGTTTGTGGACAGCATTCTAGTGGAATATGTAGATAACACTTTTCCCATATATACCCTGGTGCCAATATATACCTTTGTGCCCAAATATACCATGGTGCCCATATAGACCCTGGTGCCCATATATACCCTTGTGCCCCTATATACTATGGTGCCCATATATAAACTAGTGGTCATATATACCCTGGCCAATGTCCAGCTACTATATGCGACTTAATTCGTGTTTGATCTATAAAGGACTCTATTTCGAAGGAGGCTATATTAGTCCCTTATATTTAAATATACAAAAATGCGTAATTTTGAAATGTTACCTACCTTCAAGAATACAAATGTATCTAAGAGCACTATCAGTTCATAAAATCATGAATACAGCTGTGTCTAAGAGCACTATCAGTTCATAAAATCATGAATACAGTTGTGTCTAAGAGCACTATCAGTTCATAAAATCATGAATACAGCTGTGTCTAAGAGCACTATCAGTTCATAAAATCATGAATACAGCTGTGTCTAAGAGCACTATCAGTTCATAAAATCATGAATACAGCTGTGTCTAAGAACACTGAGAAGCCAGCTACTTAATTTGTTTGGGGTACTTTGATCTGGGAGTCAGATATTCATGATTTTTTTGGATACTGTCATTACAGCAGATATTTTCATAAAATCATTTATTCACATTACCTCAGTCACTGTCATTACATCAGACATTCAAATTGCATCAGACAATCACATCATTCACATTACCTCATGCATTCACATTACCCCCAGACATTCACATGCCATATATATTCAAATTTCCTCATACATTCGCATCAGCTGTTAAATTCATATTACCTCAGACATTCATATTACCTCAGACATTCATATTACCTCAGACATTCATATTACATCAGACATTCATATTACCTCAGACATTCATATTACCTCAGACATTCATATTACCTCAGACATTCATATTAAATCAGACATTCATATTACCTCAGACATTCATATTACCCCAGACATTCATATTACCTCAGATATTCATATTACCTCAGACATTCATATTACCTCAGGCATTCATATTACCTCAGACATTCATATTACCTCAGACATACATATTACCCCAGACATTCATATTACCTCAGACATTTATATTACCTCAGACATACATATTACCCCAGACATTCATATTACCTCAGACATACATATTACCTCAGACATTCATATTACCCCAGGCATTCATATTACCCCAGACATTCATATTACCTCAGACATTCATATTACCCCAGACATTCACATTACCTCAGACATTTCAAATCTAACGTCTCGCATAATGTTTACACACATCGTCAAGGTCGGCGCGTCTGCGTCACCGGGTACACACCGAACGAGCAGACTACTCGTCCCCACAAATAAACAGCCATCATGTGACGTCACGGACTTAACTTGTGGTCGCAAATTGCGTTGACGCCCAGTCACCCAAATACGCAACTCTTTCTGGACTCAGTTTAAAATTTACGATCTCAAGAAATCCCACAAATCCACATTGCTCCCTGCCCCTTTTTCTCTTCCCCCCCCCTTTCTCTCTCTCTCTATATATATATATATATATATATCTCTCTCTCTCTGTCTCTCTCTCTCTCGCTCTCAAGTTGTTGGTTCCATTCGGTAAACGTTCCACTTCTTTTCCCTTCCACCTAGCCGGCTGCCGTTAATTTTCTTAACATTTTTTTTGCAGGGCGCCCGAAAGCACATGGACTGATAGACAATTGGTAATCTATTTAAGTTTTTGCTTATGTCGTTACAACAGCTAAATGGCAGAGCAGGATTGGAGGGAGGCGTGTTACATACATTTGGCGCGGGATCAAGAATACTTAGTGTTGAACAACTGACACTGAAAGCCGTGAATAATTTAGCAGACGCGAAAGAGCGAAGTCTTTATTTTGGAGGGAGAAGGAAACAAAGAAGAGTTGGGTGGGGGAGAAATGTGTGGAATGAAGGATGGTGAAAAGAATGGATGGAGGGAGGGGGGGAAATGATTGTAGGAAACATGGTGAAACGGACGGAAGGTAAGAGAGGGAAACTGGTGGAAGGAAAGATGGGGATACTGGGGGATGGAAAGATGGGGAACTGGTGGAATTAAAGATGAGGGAACTGGTGGATGGAAAGATGGGGGAACTGTGTAATGAAATATGGGGAAACTGATGGAAAGTAAGATGGGGCAAATGATGTCTGGAAATATGAAGGTAATGTCTGAAGGAAAGATGGGGGAAATGGTGGATGGAAAGATGGGGGGAAATGATGTCTGGCAAGATGAAGGTAATGTTTGAAGAAAAGATGGGGGAAATGGTGGATGGAAAGATGGGGGAACTGGTTAAATTAAAGATGGGAAATTTGATGGAAGGTACCATGGTGAAACTGATGGAAGGGTTGTTGTGACATTTGCGCAAATCAATTAATTTATTCAAACGGGATTTTTGTTTGAGAACCTTGTCATTGTAGATCTTTCTAGCGTTTTCCGACACACATTGAGCGTTCTGTGTAATTCCTGCCCTCGTTTCCTGGTCACAACTGGATCGTTTCCTGTCACAACTGGACCGCTTCCTGTCACAACTGGATCGTTTCCTGTCACAACTGGTCCGCTTCCTGTCACAACTGAACCGCTCCCTGTCACAAATGTACCGTTTCCTGTCACAACTGGACCGCTTCCTGTCACAACAGGACCGCTTCTGTCACAAATGTACCGCTTCCTGGTCACAACTGTGTAGCAGACGCGGGTGTTGACGAGGAGGGCCTCGGTCCTGACTTGTCCCTAACTATTTTTACGTACTGTTGCTCAGTGCATGACCGCTCAGCTCTCTGAGCTGCAGATGATGGGTATCTAGGCGCAGAGACGGACGCCAGTCATAGGAGGACGAATGCGATTCAGGCAACATTTCCAGGTTCACAGATGACAATGAGATGTTTTATGCTGACATATAGGACTCTTCACTAATACTCACTAGAGCAACCACTGACTGTCGACTATCTCTAGCACTGACTGTCGACTACCTCTAGCACTGACTGACGACTATCTCTAGCACTGACTGTCGACTATCTCTAGCACTGACTGTCGACTATCTCTAGCACTGACTGTCGAATATCTCTAGCTCTGACTGTCGACTATCTCTAGCTCTGACTGTCGACTATCTCTATAGGTCTACTAGTTCAGCTTGCCTGAGCTCAGTGTCTCTACTCGGCTCAACGCTTCAACTGTACAGTCTCAACTCTTCAAAGTATAGTCTCAACACTTCAACAGTATAGTCTCAACTCTTCAACTGTGTGGTCTCAGCTCTTCAACAGTATAGTCTCAAATTTTCAACAGTATAGTCTCAACTCTGCAACTGTAAAGTCTTTTATCTTCAACTGTGCGATCTCAATTCTTCAACTTAATAGTCTCAACTCTTCAACTGTGTGGTCTCAACTCTTCAACTGTGTGGTCTCAACTCTTCAACTGTGTGGTCTCAAATCTTCAACTTAATAATTTCAACTCTTTAACTGTGTGGTATCACCTCTTCAAATGTGTGGTCTCAACTCTTCAACTGTGTGGTCTCAACATTGTCATTATGGTCTCAATTCTTCAACTGTGTGGTCTCAACTCTTCAACTGTATAGTCTCAACTCGTCAAATGTATAGTCTCAACTCTTCAACAGTATAGTCTCAACTCTTCAATTCTCAAAAGTCCTCAAACGTCCAACTTTATTTCAGTTCTCTAACTCTTTGTTGGGGGTGGGGGTGGATCCTGTGATGCCCTAAACTATTAGCCTATCCCCGACCCCACCCGACCCGCGACCCCCATTTTCCTGCTAAATTGAAACTTCCATAGTTAGCCCCAAACTTTGCAGACATTGACCGATAAGCCGGAAACGTTTGATTAAAAACAAATACTTTTTTTCTCTATCTTGAGATGCGAGAATCTATGAACTTTGACCTCCTAGCACCCCCTTTTCCCCCAAATAACAAAAATGTCCGACTGACCTGTTGGTTACCTGACCAACATCGGGTGCTCTGTCTTACAATTCCCTCCCCCCAGTCATTTGTGACATTTGCCGCCCTCTTCGATATTTTTTTTTCAAGCATTGAAAAATCTCAAAACGGACCGACAAACCCCCGCACCCAGCACCATCACACGAGTCCAGTCTCTGAATATATACGTCATCACGTCTTCTGCCATCCACCCTCATCCTCTACCAAGAATAGCATGCATGAAAATATCAACACACACACACACAAACACACAATGGATGACATATTATATACACTTCAGCAACAGAAAGAAAACCGATATTGTTGAAAAACGTGCTCAAACAATATATATAAAAGGAACCAAGTATATAGATAGATAGATAGATAGATAGATAGATAGATAGATAGATAGATAGATAGATAGATAGATAGATAGATAGATAGATAGATAGATAGATAGATAGATAGATAGATAGATAGATAGATGATAGATAGATAGATAGATAGATAGATAGATAGATAGATAGATAGATAGATAGATAGATAGATAGAGATAGATAGATAGATAGATAGATAGATAGATAGATAGATAGATAGATAGATAGATAGATAGATAGATAGATAGATAGATAGATAGATAGATAGATAGATAGATAGATGGATAGATGGATAGATAGATCGATAGATAGATAGATTTATATACATACATCTTCTTCTTCTCTTCTATGTTTTGAGGGCCCACGATCAATGCATTGATCATTATGGCTGCTATGGTTCAGAGAAGCCATATACATAAACATAGTTAGGTTATAGTTAACATATCCATTCACGCAATTGATGAGCGTCAACACATAACCTTCTTAAGTCAAAGATATTCAACATTGACACGCATGAATTGCACCACGCAACATGTCTCCGATCAAAATCACTTTCGACCACAGTTTATAAAGCCAAATCTACATTGATCACACTCACAGCTCCCTTATTCTCATTGGAAGGTTCTCGCGCTATGTAGAAACAGCGTTATACATATGAGGTGTCAATCGTCCCTTGAAACAACTTTTTTGGAATCTATCGAAAAATGGTCCCGAATGTAGCGTTATACAAATTCCTTGACAACTTTACTGACAAATTCCCGGAAAAGTTCTCGTACAAGCTCCGACATCCTGCAAGCACGTTAAACAAAGTTTCCGTTTCGCCTACTTCCTGTGTGCTAATAATGGAGTCATAGTTTCTAAATCTTCCTGGTATCTTGAACGCTTCATCTGGAGTCGTAGAAATTATTTATTATTGAAAAATGTGACTTTTAACTCCATATTCGACCCCACTGTCCTGACAAACAATTGGGGAACAGCAGAGTTGGAACCTCCCTAAATAATCGATTCTATACGAAACATCATGCCCCGGGCAAACGCCTTATCGTTCATCGTGTCTTATACCCACCCCACCCCACACACTGCGCCCTTGCCTACGCCTCGACATTTTCTATGCTTCCCTAAGGAAATTACGCCATCGCCACCAATAATGAAATAATATGGAAATGTAGTAGAAAGGGCGGGCCCGAGGCAGGTTGTGTGAGGAGGGGATGTGGTGGGGTGGGGGGGGAGGGGAAGGAATTACTACAAATCTTTCCGGTAGGGAGTCAAATGTATGACCTACACCAGAACGAGTCTTTGACTCGCGGAACTTCTTGTATGACTTCGTCGACTTCGAAGCCTTTGAGGAGGAAACTCGTAGGTTGATGGGGGGGGGGGGGGTTTCTGTCCTATAGATTCGCATCTGACCACAGGTGACGTAGTCTCAGCTTAGACTACTTTCTCAGTTAAATACCATAGGTGTCTCGGGTTTTTGTATCGATAAAAAAAATATTTAAATTTTGGTGTTTGATGAATTGCACTTAATTTGTAGCAAGAATGTACACAATGTATGATAGTGTACAAGAAGGTACGACGCGGTACAAGAAGGTACGACTTGGTACAAGAAGATATGACTTACTTCAAAAAGGTATGAGGACTTGGTAGGAAAAGTTACATGTTCACAATGTAAGATACTGTACAAGAAGGTGCGACTTGGTACAAGAAGATATGACTTGGTACAAGAAGGTGCGACTTGGTACAAGAAGGTACTACTTAGTACAAGAAGATATGACTTGGTACAATAAGGTACGACTTGGTACAAAAAGGTACGACTTGGTACAAGAAGGTGCGACTTGGTACAAAAAGGTACGACTTGGTACAAAAAGGTACGACTTGGTACAAAAAGGTACGAATTGGTACAGAAAGGTACGACTTTGGTACAAGAAGGTGCGACTTGGTACGACTTGGTACAAAAAGGTACGACTTGGTACAAAAAGGTACGACTTGATACAAAAAGGTACGACTTGGTACAGAAAGGTACGACTTGGTACAAAAAGGTACGACTTGGTACAAAAAGGTACGACTTGGTACAAACAGGTATGAGGACTCGGTAGGAAAAGTTATGGGTCCTTTTAAAATAATATAATATATATATATATATATATATATTTTTAACGAAACAAATATTTTAAATGACTGGAATCTCCCTTCAACAACCCCCTTACCCCCCCCCCCTATTATTTTTAAAACCCTCCTCTGTCTATTCCACTGTCCGTATAATTTCTTTCGTCTTGTATGTCAAGACATAAAAAAACGTGTTAGAACATTTCATTTACTCTAACGCTAAGAGTTCAGCCACAGACGATTGCGATTGACTAATCTTATCCGTGAAAATATCACCCCCACCCACCCCCACCCCCCCCCAAGAGGCCCCTCCCCCCGAACGATTAAATTAGACCACATACGTCTAATTTGTTTAAATGCAAAAAAAAAAAAAAAAAAAAAAAAAAAAAAAAAAAAAAAAAAAAAAAAAAAAAATGCCGTAGAAAGCAATTTTAGACTTCCTGATATTTTGATCCGTTTTCTTCCTTTTTTTTTTTTTTTTTCATGTTTTCCCGATTCATCTTTTTGAAAATGCCGACTCTGCCTCTGCTTCAAGTTTTTGTGTACGTGACATAATTATATTTTCATAAACTGTTTGTTTGTTTCCTTATAAATTGCTTCCGATACTGGTAAAGCATGGTAAATAAACACGTGCATCCTCAGATTGGTGATCTGGTCTCCCCATCCCAACACCCCCCACACTCTTTTATTCCCCTGCACCCCTTCACCTTTATAAACCCACAATTTTCTAATCCCGCTATTGCTCAAGTATATCCCCCCCCTCCCCCACCACCTCCGAAATTTTACCGTCTGCCCAAATACTCCTTATTGCCCACCCTCCACCCCCCTTCTCTTACACCTCTTCCTCCTCATCCTCATCTAATCACCCACCCTTGTCCTCTTTCCGCTATTCAAACATTCAATGTTGCCCTATCAGGTCAAGGTCGTCACGTGATCACAGCAGAGAACATCGCTGAGCCCACGTGATTAAAGCACATCAAAGTCATACGTCATGCTTGATTACAGATTTGAAAGAAGAAAACAAAAATCATGTAATATTTATGTTTAATCTTAGATTAATTCCAAAATCTAGCGGGAAAAAAATTTTGTATTTGAAGTCTGTTGGTGTGAGGATTCAAGAGTGAATTTCTTCTTGTAAAGTAAATCTGTAAGTGTAAGCAAGAATCCTTAGGATCAGATATGCTTCAATGTGAAAACAAATTACATGTGTTTTAAAAGTCTTTTGTGATTTAAATAGAGGGGAAGTGTTGTTGCAAAAGAAAGAACTTCTGCTGTAGACACCTATGGTCAATTGTTACGGGCTGGACGAAAATGGTAGTGATGAACATTCTGAACACGATTAGTAGGAGGGTAAGAAGGAACATGGGTTGTTGTGAAGTGAAGGAACACTGGTTGTTGTGAAGATAAGGAACACGGGTTGTTATGAAGTTAAGGAACACGGGTTGTTATGAACTTAAAGAACACGGGTTCTTATGAACTTAAAGAACACGGGTTGTTGTGAACTTAAGGAACACGGGTTGTTATGAACTTAAGGAACACGGGTTATTGTAGAGTTAAGGAACACTGGTTGTTATGAACTAAAGGAACACAGGTTGTTATGAACTTAAGGAACACGGGTTGTTGTGACGTTAAGGAACACGGGTTGTTATGAACTTAAAGAACACGGATTGTTATGAACTTAAAGAACACGGGTTGTTATGAACTTAAGGAACACGGGTTGTTGTAAAGTAAAGAGTTGACTCTGAGCATCTACCATCACAACGGCCAATGCGACGTCACTATGTCGCGCTCAAACACGATTCTGGTAATTCAGCGTGACGTCACCGTGTCCTGGTCCCTGGCAGTTCATGAAATTTCCATCTGACTTCCACGCACGCCGGTCCCTCAGATTACGGTGGCAGACGTCCCCAAGACTTGTCAACTACCTCCTTCGTGTCGGTCCAGCTATAACCGGTTGCAACCGGGGCTGTCAAGTGACGGTGTCAATGACAAAACGGGTTCTCTTGCTGTCCTCTCGGACGCTACATTGCAGCTGTGTGTCCATTTTGTATTGCTTTTACTTTTGTTTGTTCGCCGAAGACGGCTTTTTGCCGACACGTTCGTTATTGTGTTGCGTCCTTTGTTTTCAGGGTTTTCCCATTCTTTCTTTCGGTCATTTCCTTCAATGTGTGTTGCAGGGACTTGGGACAGGCCAGTCAGTTGGTCATTTATATTTAATGGCTTGTTTCCCCCCAGGGAGTTAGAGAGTGCGCACCACTGTCTGACTAAACAAACACTACAAGAAACATGTAACTGTTGCAACTTCTTTACGGCAACTTAAAGGATCTTCCTTTCAATTTTCGACATGCCAACCCTTCTCTAGTCATGAATTTGTTATTATTATTAGTACAGTAGAACCCCGCTATAACGCGATGATCGGGGTCCATAAAATGGGATCGCGTTAAAAGCGGGGTCGCGTTTATGCGCGGTTTTACAATATTTAACTTTTTTCCGAGAACATATACGTGTATACATGTACAATGATCAAAAGTCGGCTTATCATCAGATGAATATTAACTAGAATGTATTAATTAAGATATATTCAAAATAATCGATGGCTAATATATTTATAGGTTATTACTGTTTGAACGTGGTGCGTTTAGGGCAGTGATTCCCAAAGTGGTCTATATCGACCCCCAGGGGTCTATAGCAGCGGAAACAAAAATTGGGGGTCCATGAAATGAAAATGGGGGTCCATGAAATGAAAATGGGTGTCCATGAAATGAAAATGGGGGTCGACGATAGTGGATCTCATGTAAGCAGGTCATGACTTCTATTTTGGCATTTTTAAATTTAAATTTAATTAATAAATATATAAAACTTAACATGTTTTTAAAAAAGTTTTTCACGCTACACTTCACTACCGTTATAAATTTAAATCTTTCAAAGTGAGTAGCACTATACCGCCTGTCAAAATTTAAAATTTAAAGTTAATGAATTTGCAAAAAATCAATATCAGGAAAGCAGGGGGTCTACCCAAAACCGAAAAAAATGTTAAGGGGTCTACGAGACAAAAAAGTTTGGGAACCTCTGGTTTAGGGGCTCATTTTCTACGATATTTTGAAAAGTTGTGATTTTTTTTTCCTTTTAAAAAATGGCTTTCCAGGCAATGGATAAAATTTTCAAAGAACTTAGGCCTGATGGAGTAAATGAATTTCAAATTTCAGGAACCATGCCACGATCATATTATTTTAAAAGTCACAACTAATCTCATGCCCAAAATGAAGTTCATTTCTTGTTTTTTTTTTTTTTTTACTTTTCTCCAAATTTTTTTTTTCTCTATGTGAATGAATATACAAAATTTCGGGAGCCATGCTACGACCGCGTTATATCCGAATTCACGTTATGGTGGGGCGCGTTATAGCGGGGTTCCACTGCATATATTTATTATTTTTATTTTAAAAAAATTACAATTCGTGGATGAAAACAACACAAAGTGACAGGCTAGAAGCCGGATGACGGTGAAAGTGGTCTATGATAACAAAAAAGGTTGAGTTGATTGAAACGCACTAACGCAGGGGTGGGCAGACTACGGCCCGCGGGACGCATGCGGCCCTGCGGCCCGGCAACTGATAATATGCGGCCCCCGAAAGCATTTAGAGATTTTAAAAATTACTTTGTGTGGAATTTTAAAGAATTTCATGTACCCTTATGATTGTTTTACCTTCTTTGATCAAACGTCTGTCTAATTTTCTAATTTTTTAAACAATCCTTGACTTTCGTCATGTAATGCTAAAAATGGGAATTTACCGATTTTAATATAGAGCAATGTTTATCGACATGTAAAAATTGGACATAATAGACATTTCCCCCCCCCCCCCCCCGGCCAATAGCTTTACAGTTGTCAATGTGGCCCTCCGCACAAAAACGTTTGCCCCCTCCCCTATACTAACGTATTTCGTGAGTCAATGAAAGTAAAAGAACACTGCCTTTAAATCATGTGTGGTTGTCAACTGTTTGTACCATAAGGTTTTGGCGCTAAACTGGATTGAAATAACGTCATCTGCCATCTCTTTAGAAATAGTGTGTTTTTTTTTTTAATGAAATAAACCCATCGAAACCAAACGTTGAATGCATCAAATGTATAATTAACCATGACCAAGACTCAAACACTGGCATCGATTATCGTCCACATCGATGCTATAGGGCAAGCCTGAACAATATACGGCCCGCCTGCACCCACTTGACGGCCCCGCTAAGTAAAAAAATATTCTTTATTATTGTTATTTTTTTAGAATAGCTTTCGCCCCTGTCCTATTATCTTTCGGCCCGCACAAGTTTTTCATAAAGTATTACGGCCCACCTTACATTTTGAAGTGTGCAGGCCTGCTATAGGGTATTGCAAGGAGATAATCAAATAGGTTTGCCCAGTGGCGTAACAACGGCTTGGCATTGGGGCAGTTGCCAAGAGCACGGCCTGCGCCAGTTCAAAAGGGCGCCGCTAAATCTGTAATTTTTTAAATTTCTCAATTTATCAAGGGCGCCAAAAATAAATTAGCCAAGGGCGTAAAATACCCAGTTACGCCTCTGCCCAGAAGGCTTAACACGCCTCTGCCCAGAAGGCTTAACACGCCTCTGCCCAGAAGGCTTAACACGCCTCTGCCCAGAAGGCTTAACACGCCTCTGCCCAGAAGGCTTAACACGCCTCTGCCCAGAAGGCTTAACACGCCTCTGCCCAGAAGGCTCAACACGCCTCTGCCCAGAAGGCTTAACACGCCTCTGCCCAGAAGGCTTAACACGCCTCTGCCCAGAAGGCTTAACACGCCTCTGCCCAGAAGGCTTAACACGCCTCTGCCCAGAAGGCTTAACACGCCTCTGCCCAGAAGGCTTAACACGCCATTAAGCCTTAGCACAATATCACACAAGGTATCGACGACACGTGCTGAGCAAACGCCTATGACATAGCATTATGATTTATTACATTCATTCAAGTAGCCCAGTTTATACGAATCCCGATTAGTGCTCCCCCTCCAGGCTCGAAGCGCACACGTTTGTCACGCCCCTGAACTATATTAATAATTCTAATGACCCATCCGCTTTCATACCGCGATAAGTTTCACAAACTGCTTCAGGAAAAAAAAGAAAAGAAAAGATTACGCACCAAACGCACTTGACTATTTTTTGTTTAAAAAAAAAAAGAATCTCATTTAGCGCAGTCATTGGGAATTTCATTGTATCTTCCCTTTGAAAAACGGAAAAAAACGCGTTGATAGAATGTGTTGTCGTCGACAACGAGTCGATGTGCCAAGTTTCAGCTCGATAGCTTGAAGGAAAGTGGGTCAGTTAACCGTCCGCAGATTTTTCCACCCTGGCCAGACACAAACACAAGCGAAATTAATATAAACGATTTTATTTATTCTTTAAATATCTGCAAAAGCTGAAGGTTTTTGGCATTTCTTCGGTACACAAACTGCTTCAGTCATGATGCATTCAGTAGAACATACGCTGCAAAATGCAACCCAAATTAGCCACGGAGTGTCATTGTTACTTCTGGGGACATTTGCGCCGGGAGGATAATATGCGGATTGGATGGGATAATTAATTATTGAAATTCACTTTTACGCGTGTGATCTTTTTTTTTTTTTTCTTCTCTTTTTAAATTTTTTTTTTCTAATTAATTCTGTAATTGAGTACTTGCACTTGTTTATTTACATCTGGCGCCCGTGCCTGGAGATGCCCCTTGAAGCTGCCGCATTTGAAATTGATTCCTCTGATCAGGCATCGGCACGCCATGCAGATAGAGTCAGTGTGAGCAACCCTCAGACGAATTGAGTCGCGACGCGTAATATGTATTCGTGTGTTGAAGAGCTGAACAAATACATGTACGAACACCCAAGTATTGGTATCATGTATTCAAACGTCTCCAGCCACCACGGTGCTACTCATGAAAACTCGAATCAGGTACGTTAATCTAATCACGATTACCCAAACAATGATTCTAATCTGAAAATTGGCTGGCTACACGCCTATCGAACACTCTACTGCCCCCGAATACGATAGGCGTTATCGAGCATGCTCCCACACCCGTATGCCGCCTAATAGCCACAAAATGACGCCCGCCCCCCCCCTTTACACGCCCCTAATTTCATTAATAACCCCAGTCGATACTAAACACGTAAGTGTATTTAACGGAACGTGCCGAGAATGTTTGGAGGTGTTTTTTTTCCCTCCTTCTTCAGACCAGCAGACGTTGGTCAGGCCACAGGCTCAACGGTCCGGCTATTGGTCAAACCCTGCCGTCTGGCGGACCCATTAAGCCCTAAAGAAATTAAGGTTTATGGAGGGGAAAGAAATCTATTGCCAGACGCTAATGTGTTTTCAATTCTTTAAGCATGGCCATTTCCGACCACCTGTCCATTTCCACTCCCTCAAATTATTTCACTGCCGTCCAACTTCACCAATCTTTTCCATTTACACAGGCGTAGGAAGTGGGGCGGGCGAATGGGGGGGGGGCATAAGCCTCTGGGTGACACTTTTTTTTCATTTCATTAAGGGGTGGCAAAATCGTTGCCCGCCCCGGGTGTCACTAAGCCTATAGCTAAGCAACTGTCCCCTTTATTATTTAGTTTTTAATTTAGTGTTTCCTCACACCTCCATTTCCCCATACCCCTCTGTCTACGGCATGTGACCTCAAAACCCCAAACTTCCGTATCCCCACAACTCTATATCTAACGACCCTCACATCCCCTCACATTCCCACACTTTCATACCAACCATACCCCCACTGCCATTCCTTTTTGTTAAATAAATATACATGTGTTAGCGTGCGGCTATGCTAACCTAAATGGATGGATGTGTGACATGGAATGGGTGGATGGCTGGTGGGGTGGATGTGTGGGTGGGATGTGTGGTTGGATGGATGGGTGGGTGGGTGGATGGATGGATAAGTGGGTGGGGTGGGTGGATGGATGTTTGAATGGGAGTGGATGAGTGGGTGGTGGGTGGTTGGATGGATGGGTGGTGGATGGGATTGGATGAGTGGGTGGGTAGTTGTATAAGATGGTTGGATGGATGGGTGGATGGCTGATTGATTAAAAGCAATTAATTATTCTTTTTTGTATAGCTTCTATGTGAGATCAGGGGGAATTAAGCTAAACACCACGAAAATAGCGTTGAAATACCCTGGCAAATAGATTTTATACTCATGACCATACCATTAGCCTTCATGCTAAGAACGCCAGAGGCCTGGCTGGCGTTTCAACGCTGGACCTTTCCTATGAAGGGGGGTCAATATCATATTACATTAATTGAGGAGCCCCCATCGGGACGTCCCGTTGGGACCCCACCATTGTGAATGGTGGAGCTGGGAATGCACGACTGTGCGAGGACTGCGTACTCAAACCCTGTGATGTCAGTACGGAGCAAGGCTAGTGTAGAGGGACGCCACAGGGCGGAGTGATGGTAAGGCAGATGGGCTGCAGGGAAAAAGTAACGGTAGGGAAGATTAACGGCAGTGCGGAGATATTGTGGGGAATAGTAATGGCAGAGAGAAGGTATGGGGGGCATAGTGATGATAGGGCGGAGGGGCAGCAGGGCAGAACGATGACAGGACAAATCAGAAAGTTTTTCGTTCCTTTTTTCTTTTCGCCAAATTTCTTTTTGAACGCACTATACTATATAGTAAAACAAAATAGTGCGTTCAAAAATAAATTTGACGCAAAATTTTAACGTGTAAACTAAAAATAAAAGATTCTACCAAGTTTCCGTTCGATCAATTTTCCTTCAACGAAATTTCCGGATACGGTTAAAAGTTGTAAACGAAACTGTTTTCTTCAAGCTCACAAAGATAGCATCGCTTTTAAATCTGACTTTTTCAGGTGCTAGGTCGTAAAATTGAATTATTTGAAGGTCGCAAGTCGCGTTTTAGAGGAAGTCGTTTAAGAGACGTCTTTCTATAGTACAAAGCATTGGTAAAATTTTTTCCGGTCGTATGTTGGAGTAAGTCGTTTTAGAGAAGGTCTCAAAACGCGGGTTTTACTGTACCAATTGGAATTAAAGATCTTCTTACTCATCTTAAATTTCACGACAATACGATTTAAAAATATATATATAATTCATAAACAATAGTAAATCAGTTGTGTGTGTATTTTTGTGTGTATTTGTGTGTGTATTTTTGTGTGTATTTTTGTGTGTATTTTTGTGTGTATTTTTGTGTGTATTTTTGTGTGTATTTTTGTGTGTATTTTTGTGTGTATTTTTGTGTGTATTTTTGTGTGTATTTTTGTGTGTATTTTTTGTGTGTATTTTTGTGTGTATTTTTGTGTGTATTTTTGTGTGTATTTTTTGTGTGTATTTTTGTGTGTATTTTTGTGTGTATTTTTGTGTGTATTTTTGTGTGTATTTTTGTGTGTATTTTTGTGTGTATTTTTGTGTGTATTTTTGTGTGTATTTTTGTGTGTATTTTTGTGTGTATTTTTTGTGTGTATTTTTGTGTGTATTTTTGTGTGTATTTTTGTGTGTATTTTTGTGTGTATTTTTGTGTGTATTTTTGTGTGTATTTTTGTGTGTATTTTTGTGTGTATTTTTGTGTGTATTTTTGTGTGTATTTTTGTGTGTATTTTTGTGTGTATTTTTAAAAAAAACCTTCGTTTTAATTGTAGTGTGACGTGGAAAATCTGAGAAGGGTCTAGGTGTGCCATTAAGGGGGAAAAAAAAGATTGCGGTGTATTGGTCAAAATTAGTCTATCTTTAAACCATTAAAAAAAATATTAACGTATAAACTAATGGAGCTGAACAATTTAAAAAAAAAAACAAAAAAAAAAAAAAAAAAAAAAAAAAAAAAAAAAAAAAAAAAAAAAAAAAAAAAAAAAAAACTAACGACCGAAAGGATGTTTTAATAAAATTAAAAAAAAATAAAATATATGAATAGTTTTTATTATAGGTTTTTTTTTATAGTGTCCTTGATCTTCATCATCATTATAATCATCATGTCCCTCAGTCTTTGGACCGTTGGGGCGCCACAGATGACATGAAAACGATCCTTCTCCATTCCTCTCGGTCTTCTGCACTACGTACAAGCATCGCCTAGTTTTAATCCCACCCACTCTTTGATGTTATCTTCCCATCTTTTTCTCTGTCTTCCTCCTTGATCTTGGGAAAGGAAAAAAAAAAGCCGAGAACTTTGTTCAAACAAAAAAAACCAAAGACACTGCTCATAAATGCAACTCAAGCTGAAGAATTTAACAGCTACTCTTACCGCAAAATTATCCGTTGAAAATCTCGCTGCAGACTTATTTTAAGGAACAACGAAAAAAAAACCAATGATTTTCAGGACTGAAAAAATATTAGTATGATGAATGAAAAAAAAAACAAAAACATCCATAGACTTGGATCAATGAAATTTTATTTTATCTGATCTTATCTTAATTACAGACAGTTCTCTTTCTATTAAGGCAGATATTCTAATATATCACAGGTGTCAGAAGAAAAGACATTAGGGGGGAAAAAACAACTAATTTAAATCAACATAATTGTAGCATTGTTATCTTTTTAAAGATAAATAACCGAAGTATAAATATTTTTTTTAATCTATTGTATTAACTTCTCTTTCGTTGTATTTGGCCGGCTGGGCGGCTTGGCGGCTGACTGGCAAAGTATTCGGACGACTCGTTGATCTACTTCCCGTCAAGATATCGAGCTGAAACTTGGCATATAGACTCGTTGCCGATGACAACACATTCTAACAACATCAAATTTTCAGCCCAACCCCAGCCAACCGCCCCACCCCACGAAAATCCCCCTCTTTTTCAAGGGGAAGATGAAGGAATATGATGACACTTATTACAGGAAATAAGATTCACAATAACTACACTAAATAATATTCTTTGAAAAGAAATATAGCAAGCGCGTTTAATGCGTAATATATTTTTTTTCTGAAACTGGTGGTGAAATAAATCTGCGGTGTAAAAGCGTGTTGGTGATTAGAATATTCATATATTTCAGGGGCGTGAAAACAATGTTTGGTTACGAGCCTTTGTGGGGGGGGGGGGGGAGAGGGGGGCACTTATTTGGATTATTATAAAGTGCGTTTCTTATATGCATGTTGTGTCTAATTTTTAGCCCCACCCCCTCGCAACTGCCATTGCGCGATATTACATTTTATAAAGGATTTATAGGAAAATCTTTGGGTTTTTTTTTTTACGAGGTGTTTAATCCTCTTTCATGGCATGTTCCATAATGGGGAAACTCTCACCGAAAAACAGAGTTCTTGTAATTCAGCAGCGACTTGTTTAGCTATTTAATGGATTCATTCAGTCATTTGTTGTTGTTTTTTTTTTTATTTCTACCAAATATCTTTTACACGTTCATGTCGTTAAAAGAAAACGCTTTGGGAAAAACGTTGCGAATGGCCTAAAAATTTTTTTTTTTTTTTTTTTTGGTTTCAACTCCATAGTATCTTTAGATTAAGAAAACTTCTTCTATTCGGAGAACATTGAAAACAACAAGGAAAAAACAACAACAGCAACAACCCCACAGTAACATTACAATCAATACACGTGTTGGTTACTGTAGGAAAGGTAGGCGAGAATTGAACCTTGCCAGACTTTAACTGCGTACGGCTTGTGCTTGAGATCTTTGTGATCAGTCAGTCAGTCAACCAGTCAGTCAGTCAACCAGTCAGTCAGTCAACCAGTCAGTCAATCAGTCAGTCAGTCAACCAGTCAAACAGTCAGTCAGTCAACCAGTCAGTCAGTCAACCAGTCAGTCAATCAGTCAGTCAGTCAACCAGTCAAACAGTCAGTCAATCAACCAGTCAAACAGTCAGTCGGTCAACCAGTCAGTCGGTCAACCAGTCAGTCGGTCAACCAGTCAGTCAGTCAACCAGTCAGTCAGTCAACCATTCAGTCAGTCAACCAATCAGTCGGTCAACCAGTCAGTCAGTCAACCAATCAGTCGGTCAACCAATCAGTCGGTCAACCAGTCAAACAATCAGTCAGTCAACCAGTCAAACAGTCAGTCAGTCAAACAGTCAGTCAGTCAAACAGTCAGTCAGTCAAACAGTTAGTCAGTCAACCAGTCAGTCAGTCAACCAGTCAGTCAGTCAACCAGTCAGTCAGTCAACCAGTCAACCAGTCAGTCAACCAGTCAGTCAACCAGTCAGTCAACCAGTCAGTCAACCAGTCAGTCAACCAGTCAGTCAACCAGTCAGTCAACCAGTCAGTCAACCAGTCAGTCAACCAGTCAGTCAACCAGTCAGTCAACCAGTCAGTCAACCAGTCAGTCAGTCAACCAGTCAGTCAACCAGTCAGTCAACCAGTCAGTCAAGCAGTCAGTCAACCAGTCAGTCAACCAGTCAGTCAGTCAACCAGTCAGTCAACCAGTCAGTCAACCAGTCAGTCAACCAGTCAGTCAACCAGTCAGTCAACCAGTCAACCAGTCAACCAGTCAGTCAACCAGTCAACCAGTCAGTCAACCAGTCAACCAGTCAGTCAACCAGTCAGTCAACCAGTCAGTCAACCAGTCAGTCAACCAGTCAGTCAACCAGTCAACCAGTCAGTCAACCAGTCAACCAGTCAGTCAACCAGTCAGTCAACCAGTCAGTCAACCAGTCAGTCAACCAGTCAGTCAACCAGTCAGTCAACCAGTCAGTCAACCAGTCAGTCAGTCAACCAGTCAGTCAACCAGTCAGTCAACCAGTCAGTCAAACAGTCAGTCAGTCAACCAGTCAGTCAACCAGTCAGTCAACCAGTCAGTCAACCAGTCAGTCAACCAGTCAGTCAGTCAACCAGTCAGTCAACCAGTCAGTCAACCAGTCAGTCAACCAGTCAGTCAGTCAACCAGTCAGTCAACCAGTCAGTCAACCAGTCAGTCAACCAGTCAGTCAACCAGTCAGTCAACCAGTCAGTCAACCAGTCAGTCAACCAGTCAGTCAACCAGTCAGTCAACCAGTCAGTCAGTCAACCAGTCAGTCAACCAGTCAGTCAACCAGTCAGTCAACCAGTCAGTCAACCAGTCAGTCAACCAGTCAGTCAACCAGTCAGTCAGTCAACCAGTCAGTCAACCAGTCAGTCAACCAGTCAGTCAACCAGTCAGTCAACCAGTCAGTCAACCAGTCAGTCAACCAGTCAACCAGTCAACCAGTCAACCAGTCAGTCAGTCAACCAGTCAGTCAACCAGTCAGTCAACCAGTCAACCAGTCAACCAGTCAGTCAACCAGTCAGTCAACCAGTCAGTCAACCAGTCAGTCAACCAGTCAGTCAACCAGTCAACCAGTCAGTCAACCAGTCAGTCAACCAGTCAGTCAACCAGTCAGTCAACCAGTCAGTCAACCAGTCAACCAGTCAGTCAACCAGTCAACCAGTCAGTCAACCAGTCAGTCAACCAGTCAGTCAACCAGTCAGTCAACCAGTCAGTCAACCAGTCAACCAGTCAGTCAACCAGTCAGTCAACCAGTCAGTCAACCAGTCAGTCAACCAGTCAACCAGTCAGTCAACCAGTCAGTCAACCAGTCAACCAGTCAGTCAACCAGTCAACCAGTCAGTCAACCAGTCAACCAGTCAGTCAACCAGTCAACCAGTCAGTCAACCAGTCAACCAGTCAACCAGTCAGTCAACCAGTCAACCAGTCAGTCAACCAGTCAGTCAACCAGTCAGTCAACCAGTCAACCAGTCAGTCAACCAGTCAACCAGTCAGTCAACCAGTCAGTCAACCAGTCAGTCAACCAGTCAACCAGTCAACCAGTCAGTCAACCAGTCAGTCAACCAGTCAGTCAACCAGTCAGTCAACCAGTCAGTCAACCAGTCAACCAGTCAGTCAACCAGTCAGTCAACCAGTCAGTCAACAAGTCAGTCAACCAGTCAACCAGTCAACCAGTCAGTCAACCAGTCAGTCAACCAGTCAGTCAACCAGTCAGTCAACCAGTCAGTCAACCAGTCAACCAGTCAGTCAACCAGTCAGTCAACCAGTCAGTCAACCAGTCAGTCAACCAGTCAACCAGTCAACCAGTCAACAAGTCAACCAGTCAACCAGTCAGTCAAGCAGTCAGTCAACCAGTCAACCAGTCAACCAGTCAACCAGTCAACCAGTCAACCAGTCAACCAGTCAGTCAACCAGTCAGTCAACCAGTCAGTCAACCAGTCAGTCAACCAGTCAGTCAGTCAACCAGTCAGTCAACCAGTCAGTCAACCAGTCAGTCAACCAGTCAGTCAACCAGTCAGTCAGTCAACCAGTCAGTCAGTCAACCAGTCAGTCAACCAGTCAGTCAACCAGTCAGTCAAACAGTCAGTCAGTCAACCAGTCAGTCAACCAGTCAGTCAACCAGTCAGTCAACCAGTCAGTCAACCAGTCAGTCAGTCAACCAGTCAGTCAACCAGTCAGTCAACCAGTCAGTCAACCAGTCAGTCAACCAGTCAGTCAACCAGTCAGTCAACCAGTCAGTCAACCAGTCAGTCAGTCAACCAGTCAGTCAACCAGTCAGTCAACCAGTCAGTCAACCAGTCAGTCAACCAGTCAGTCAACCAGTCAGTCAACCAGTCAGTCAACCAGTCAGTCAACCAGTCAGTCAGTCAACCAGTCAGTCAACCAGTCAGTCAACCAGTCAGTCAACCAGTCAGTCAACCAGTCAGTCAACCAGTCAGTCAACCAGTCAGTCAACCAGTCAGTCAGTCAACCAGTCAGTCAACCAGTCAGTCAGTCAACCAGTCAGTCAACCAGTCAGTCAACCAGTCAGTCAACCAGTCAGTCAACCAGTCAACCAGTCAGTCAACCAGTCAGTCAACCAGTCAGTCAGTCAACCAGTCAGTCAACCAGTCAGTCAACCAGTCAGTCAACCAGTCAGTCAACCAGTCAGTCAACCAGTCAACCAGTCAGTCAACCAGTCAACCAGTCAGTCAACCAGTCAGTCAACCAGTCAGTCAACCAGTCAGTCAACCAGTCAACCAGTCAGTCAACCAGTCAGTCAACCAGTCAGTCAACCAGTCAGTCAACCAGTCAGTCAACCAGTCAGTCAACCAGTCAGTCAACCAGTCAACCAGTCAGTCAACCAGTCAGTCAACCAGTCAACCAGTCAGTCAACCAGTCAACCAGTCAGTCAATCAGTCAACCAGTCAGTCAACCAGTCAACCAGTCAGTCAACCAGTCAACCAGTCAACCAGTCAACCAGTCAACCAGTCAGTCAACCAGTCAACCAGTCAGTCAACCAGTCAGTCAACCAGTCAGTCAACCAGTCAACCAGTCAGTCAACCAGTCAGTCAACCAGTCAGTCAACCAGTCAACCAGTCAACCAGTCAGTCAACCAGTCAGTCAACCAGTCAGTCAACCAGTCAGTCAACCAGTCAACCAGTCAGTCAACCAGTCAGTCAACCAGTCAGTCAACCAGTCAGTCAACCAGTCAGTCAACCAGTCAGTCAACCAGTCAGTCAACCAGTCAGTCAACCAGTCAACCAGTCAGTCAACCAGTCAGTCAACCAGTCAGTCAACCAGTCAGTCAACCAGTCAGTCAACCAGTCAACCAGTCAACCAGTCAACCAGTCAACCAGTCAACCAGTCAGTCAACCAGTCAGTCAACCAGTCAACCAGTCAACCAGTCAACCAGTCAACCAGTCAACCAGTCAACCAGTCAACCAGTCAACCAGTCAGTCAGTCAGTAGTATTGTTGGAGTTTTATATATTTATTCAACATTAATTTTATTCCGCAAAAAAAAAAAAAAAGAAAAACAGTTTTTTTTTTAATTTAGGAAATAGAAGAACAAGGTACGTGGAAGCTTGAAATAAGAAAGCCAGGACAATAAGAGAAGGCCGCGTTTCCGCTAAGAGCCTCCCACGGTACTTCATCTATTTTGTTCTTCTATTTAAATAATATAAGATAAGATTCTCTTATTTATCGAAATGAATGGAATTTTTTTTTTTTTTTGGATTGCATTATACATTTTCAGCACATAAGTAAAACAATTTGAACACAATACACACATTATTAAATTATTCCACCAGTGGAAAGAAACCAGCAGCCATGTCAGTGACTTCCCTTAGCGATATCAGGGACTTATTGGTTCTCATTCAGATTTGTGAACGCAGGGGGGAGCACGCTGGTAAATTCGTACATTATATATATCACACACATTGAACGCAGCCCTGCCTTTAAAAAAAAATAACAAACGGTAAATAAAACTAGACACGATTTACTAGTGATTATTGCATGAATCATTTGTATTTATAATTTACATATATACATATAAATATATATATATATATATATATATTTATTTTAATAATACTTATAAATTGATCTTACCGAGTTCATTAATCACTCACTACCTCTTGCGCAGTTATCAATTTATTATATATCGTAAGAAGAGTTTTGTTTTTACAAAAAAAAAAAAAAAAAAAAAAAAAAAAAAAAAAAAAAAAAAAAAAAAAAAAAAAAAGTTTTGTTTTTACAGTTCACCGATAGAGTAAGTGTAGTTTTTTTACGCTGGTGAAATACTGTAGATGTCTTGCGTGTTAATTGTTTTAATTGCAAAACGATCTCGTCTTGACTTAAATATTCCTTTATGCTGAAGATGAATATATTATTATGCAATGTAATAAAAAAAAAACAACGTTTCCATTTATTTCGATCATCTTATCTCTTTTATCTTCTTTCTGCCTTTTTAAAAAAAAAAAAAATCTTAGCACACATTTCTTATATTAGCTGACAGCTTCCAGTGCCACGCGGCAGATTTCAGTAATGAAAATAATAATGGCAATTATTTAAAACTCTATTATTCGATCGACAAAGTCTACGAATCGTTAAAATGGCTATCAATGAGTGCAGCCAATGTCGTGTAAATTTGTTACTGCCCTAGAGTTGTTGGTGTAAAAATTAGCCAGAAATATTTGTTTTTTTTTTGTAAAAAAATAAAAATAATAATTGTTTGTTTGCAACATTGAAGTTAATCAATACAAAATACAAGAAAGAAAAACAAGAACAAAAAAAATTGACGAGTAAGGTTAATGTCACGTGTGCGTCAAAGCATCTAACTAAAAATACAATATTAGAGATATGCCAACGAGAGTACAAGGGAACTGACAAATTTCTTGTCCAGAGCTGTTATATATCAGTCTGTTAGAAGATTGCCCCAGACTCAGCAAAAACTTGATTTTATCAATTATTTGATGGAAGCATTATTCTAAGTAGACTGTGTCTTGTTCTATGAGGTGAGGATCATGTATTGTGTTACAAAACGAATGGATCACAGTGCGCCGGGATTTTACAAGTATTCTTAGTTTAAAGATGAAACCTTGTCGCGAGATAATAGTCGCCTCTGAATCTCTTTAAAAAAAATTATGAGTTGTTTTATAAGTTAGACAATCTGGTGAATAATGTACTGGCTAAATCTGGATAAATGTGATGTACAACCCTAGTGGGGAGTCTTGTGCATTAAGTCAAGCCGATAGAGCCGTCGAGGCACACTCGACAGTCTAGTCACCATAACAGTCTAGTCAACATAACAGTCTGTTCAACGTAACAATCTGGAACAGTTTAGTTTGACATTACAGTTTAGTCGACATAAAAGTCTAGTCAACATAAGAGTCTAGTCAACACAACAGTCTTGTCTACATAACAGTCTAGTTAACATAGCAGTCCAGTCAACAGAATAGTCATCGTTAACATAAACGTCTAGTCAACACAACAGTCTAGTTAACATAACAGTCCATACAACATAACAGTCATTGTTAACATAAACGTCTAGTCAACACAGCAGTCTAGTCAACACAACAGTCTAGTCAACACAACAGTCTAGTCAACACAACAGTCTAGTCAACACAACAGTCTAGTCAACACAACAGTCTAGTCAACACAGCAGTCTAGTCAACACAACAGTCTAGTCAACACTACAGTCTAGTCAACACAACAGTCTAGTCAACACAACAGTCTAGTCAACACAACAGTCTAATTAACATAACAATCTAGTTACGGTCTAGTCAAAATAACAGTTGACTTGTTCTTCAGTGTACCGGTGAGTTATATACATATATCAAAAATTGTTATATTAATTTGACAATAACGAAACAAGTATATAGCGGAAAAAGACAACCTCTTCTTTAAAGGGTGAATCTATTTTATAAGCCATAGAAATCAAGGCGTCACAGATTACGACGTGAACTTTTCCTCCAAGACTCACGAATGATCAATTTCTCTGAGACTGACTAATGATCGATTTCTCTGAGACTGACGAATGATCAACTCTATCCCTAACATAAAAGGGACACAACTCTATCCCTAACAAACACCGGATACAACTCTATTCCTAACATAAAAGGGACACAACTCTATCCCAAACAAACACCGGATAAACTTTATCCCTAACATAAAAGGGACACAACTCTAACCCTACCATACACCGGATACATACTTATCCCAGTATGATTGGTGAAGAACTTTCTCCACATTCGTTCAAGTCGCCGGCGTTTATATTTCGGGCATCGTCGCGTTCCTGAGCATCGCGTTCAACGTCATCAACGGCGTCGTCTTCGCGAAACTCGGCTTCTCAGACACCACCAACATCTCACTGCTGGGCCTGGCCGTGGCAGTCATCGGCGTGTCCACTCTTGGTTTGATCAGGCCACTGCGTAAAAGCGTCCAATGGAGGAAGTCCACGTCATCGGTCAGCCACCGTGCTCAGGTGTCCAAACGTGAAAAACAACTGGTCAAGATGGTCATCCTGATCTCGGCGGTTTTCATCGTCTGCTCTCTGCCCACGGTTGTCGGGAACTTGGCCATGATTTTCGTCAAGGACTTCAACGTGCGCGGGAGTCTCAAGAACCTGTTCTTATTGGTGTGCCTGGTATTTTTCATCTTAAACAACACCAACTCGATGGTCAACATTTTTGTCTACCTGAACATGAGCTCCAGGTACAGAGTGACGTTCCTTTCACTGTTTGAGGACACTTGAGGATCACCTCATGTCAAGACGTGTTATGGTCTTAGATCATTTTTTTAAACGTTAAATCATATTGACTATACAAACACATTAACCCTTGACAGTATAAGAGTTTCTCTCTTTCGAAAGAATTTTTACATTAAGATACAACTTTCATTCATTAAATTTATAGTTTTCTTATGTATTAAAATTATAAGAATTTTTGTTTTTTTATCATAATTCTGGCAGCACATTGTGGGCGTAATCTCTTATATACATTTTGCATGTGTCTTATTTATTAGGCAAGTGGTGCGACAGCTTCCTTAACAAGCGTGGCTGCTTCCTATTCAGCGTGTTTGGTGCTGAGAGTATTTGCGTAGCTGTTGCTGTATGCTTTGTAGTTCGTGATGTATTTGGGGTATGAGAAAGGCGTTGTTAATTTCGTTTAGCTTTAGCAGGAGCAGCAGTAATGGCGTAGTTAAAAAATGGAGTGTTAGTAATGGAGTTGTTTATCATACATATTTTATATTTTCTTATTTGGTATACCACATATTTATTTTTCAAAAGAAAATGTAATACCCCTTTTTTTCCCCGACTGTCACAGAGAAAAAGATGGGAAGATAACATCAAAGAGTGGACGGGATTACAACTAGGCGATGCTATGCATAGGGCAGGAGACCGAGAGGAATGGAGAAGAATAGTTTTTATGTCATCTGGGGCGCCCCAACGGTCCAAAGACTGCGGGACATGATGATGATGATGATGATGAACATCTTGGAGTTAGAGATATTGCCATCCATACAAAAAAAAAAATGTATACACGTTATTCACCCCCCCCCCCCCCTTTTGACATCTGTTCACCAAACAAGGTTAATTATTTATCAAATTCACGCCTCCGTTCTTAGGCGTATCTTGTGCTGCCCGGGGTAAATTGAAAATATCAGAACTACCCTTCCCCACCCCCCCCCCCACCCCGCCCACACTGTTTTCATAAACAATAATAAAATTATCCACGGATTGATATCCCCATACGTACGCAATAATAAATTTGTTGCGTGCCCCCCCCCCCCCGTCCTTTTTTCCAATTCTACAGACCTAGCACCCTTGTACGACGCACTGTTTTTCTTTTTCTAAAGCAGGGGTTCTCAACCTTCCTAATGTCGCGACCCCTTAATACAGTTCTTCGTGTTGTGGCGACCCCCCAGCCACAAAATTACTTTTGTTTCTACTTCATAACTGTACAGTATATGTGTTTTCAGATGGTCTTAGGCGACCCCTGGCAAAGGGTCGCGCGACCCCCCCCCCCCAAATGGGTCGCGACCCACATGTTGAGAACCGCTGTTCTAAAGAAATACTTTGGGCACAATTCCGTACACGGAAAGATTACGGTGATTGATTCATTTTAACATTAAAAACCCACACCATAGTTCCAATATGCAAACATCATTGTGTTTTGAGATGAGCCAAAGGCCACTTCGTGTGGTGTGCTCCTATTTGAATGATTGATAAGTGGCTTAGTGACTGGTATTTGGGTTATGAATTTCAGTTGTACTCAAATGGCTTACACGGCATTTATATGTTACAAAATATTTGCACGCATTAAGTTTCAATTACTTTATAAATTTGATAAAGTCACATTTTTTTTTTTTGGAACGAAAAAATATAAGTGAAACTTGTTAAATGTTAACAATACAAAGGTAAACCACTGGTGTAGTGCATTAACAATTTTAAAAGCCAATTAATTATGTTAAATTAAATTAAATTTTTTTAAAGGTGAGGTTACTTTATCAGTTTTGTCACACGCGGCGATTAAATTAAGGGACGTTAAATCTTGATATTTGCGAGTTTAAATCAAGTTTAAATTCTAATTTTTCTTTCTTAATTTAAGTTCAGTCAAAAATTCACCAGTGCCCCCTTAGGTATTCCTACCACACCCCTAAGACAACGGAACATTTTACCACTTTGAGAACCACTGATGTAAATCTACCTAGATTCCCTCCCCCTGTTAGCATCTTTACTAATGCATAGTTTCGGTACCGCCCACGTACAGAACCACTGGTTTAAATCTACATCGATTCAACTCCTCCCGTTAGCATCTTCACTAATGCATTGTCTCGGTACCACCCGCTTAGAGAACCACTGGTTTAAATCTACCTCGATTCCACTCCCCCCCGTTAGCATCTTTACCAATGCATTGTCTCGGTACCACCCACTTAGAGAACCACTGAGTCTAAATCTACATCGATTCCCTCCCCTCCTCCCCACTGTAAGCATCTTTATTAATGTATAGTGGGGGGACACCCGTGTGATGAGCCGTGGCATATTTGAGCAGACGGACCAGGGAAACCACATCTTGTGTTTGTACAAACTAACGACCGGACTCGTGGAGAGTACGACTTGATAAATCGGGGAGCTTAATGATGACGTGTGTGTTTGTGGGGGGGGGGGCGGGATGATGATGGGGAGATGGGGTGACAGAGGGGTTTGAAATGTCTTGAAAAAATAATTAGTGTCGGATTTTTTTTTAAAGTCCGGGGGTCAAAGGGGGGTTAGGGGGAGGGGGAGGGGCTTTACACGGGTGTGAGATTTCAACTATTTTTTCTAGACGTTTCTAATTGTGAGGATTCGTAGCTTATATTAAAATATTTTTTTCAAGCCTCATAATTTGTACGATGGTCACGGCTTGATATACTGGTGATCTCTTTATTTTCATATCTTGATACGCCTCTGGAAAAAAACAATGTTGAACCATCTGGGGGGGGGGAGGGTAAGTTAAAAGGTGGGGGGTCAATATTGATTTAATGTAGATTGGTGGGTAATCCCGGAAATCGCCAGGTACTTAGAGAATTGCTTCTGTGTTTCCTTTTTTTTTTTTGCTTCTTAGGGGGGGATTTCGTAGGCGTGATGTGGATAAGGAAGAGGGACCGCCGTTTAATGGAGGGCTTCTCAAGCTATTTGGGGAAAACTTTGTGTGACTCTATAACGTACCACACGTGACAAACAACACGCCGCTTTAAGCGGGACATTGTTTATATCAGAATCAGAAATAGAGTGACTTTTGAAAAGAAAAAAGAAAAAATTATTATGTAACATATATCTACATCGTATATCTAGATAGGTTGTAGCGAAAATCTTAACACATTGAACAGAACGTAGCAGAATCCAAACGTTAACAAGACAATCTTTTTTTTTTTTAAAGTCTTTTTTTTTTTTTTTTTAATAAATCATTGAACCTGTTGCAGACTGCCTCAGCCAGGGCCGACCCTAACAATTGCGGGGCCCTATGCGAAACGGATTGCGCGGGGCCCATTCTAGGGTAGAGGATAAGGATAATATAAGTGAAAATTAAGATTTTGTGTTAGAAAATAAATTCGGGGCGGGGCCTATGAAAGTGCGGGGCCCATTGCGGCCGCATAGGTTGCAGTGGCCTAAGGCCGGCCCTGGCCTCAGCTTACAGACCATATTAAATATTGCACTTTAGATGGGTCTTTATTTGAAAGCTTTTAGAAACCGGATTTTGTCCGTGCCGTGACTATTTGTTTGTTTGTTCTTATGGGCAACTGGAAACACAAACATAACTAATTTTCTACCGTCTGACACCATGGGAGTAAATTGAAATCCCCCAAAATCCTTCTATAATCTTCTTCTGCCTTTTTACCCCGTCAGGGGCATAAGCCATCCACACGAATTTTCCACTCAACACGGTCCTGTGCTTTTCTTTCCAATTGCTTCCAGGTGTATCCCATATTTTGCGTGTCTTCCTCTAGCTCGTGTCTCCGTGCATTCTTAAGTCTTCCTCTCTCTCTTCTTTCTATAATGGTTTTCACCAACTCTCTTTGCGTCTTCCAATTGGGGGGGGGGGGGGGGGGGGGAGGGGGGGGTCGTCTTCCGTGACATGTCCGGTGTCCAGGTCAGTTTCTTAATTTGTGGTCGTGTAGGATGGACAGAGTAGTTAACGAGTCCCCAATATTTTAATATCTTACAAGAAGGAACCATAAACCGTCAGTCGGTTGCCACATCCACGCTTTAAAGGATCTCATTTTCTGAGGCTCATAGTGAAATGTTCTGTTCCCTGAGAACCATTTTGTTTAAGAGAGGAGATGGGGACAACTGGTGTGAGCCCCCGTGTGTGTGCGTATCTGTGTGAGCGCGTGTGTATGTGTGTGTGTGGAAAACGATGGAGGGGTCGGGGTAGAGACAGAACCGGTTGAGAGTAATTGGTTCTGGGAGTCGGAAACATATCGGTCCCAGTGATTAGGTTATTACAGCGGTTCTAGGTATGTTGAGCTCACTCCCCGCTTCAAGACGACACCTATACTTTATTTTAATGGAGCCAACCGAACTCAATTTTTTTTTCTCAACGTCCGCAAAGACCGGTCAATAAAGAGTCGGGCACGACCACCATGGACCAGTGTAATATTAACGAGCTGATTATTTTGAGAGCAAGGATGACAATCTTTATTGTCAGAAGCTGATTACAGGTAAAGAATTTCAGAGCTGTGCTCCTTAAGCTCGGCCATTTATTTACAACAAACCATTAGATACTTCGTGACAGGTTATAAATTCGTAACAGGATATATAGTCGTGACAGGATATATAGTCGTGACAGGATATATAGTCGTGACTGAATGCATTGTCTTAACAGGAGATGTAGCTAGGATTCCGGTCATCAATTCGGCTAACAGTTACTACATATATACTATGTATATATATAATCGGAAAGTGTCTTAATCTGTGGACTTATATAATCGTTGTCTTACACCATGTGACTGAAATTCCTTTAAATCTTGAACAGGTAGTACCTACAGGTAGGCTCAGATGATAACTTTTCCTAGGGTTGATCTTTTTCGTTGTCTGTTTTCTTGGCTGCTCTCAAAGCAGAGGTACGAGGATAAAGAGAGAAAGAAGACACATGGAAATATAAGAAGACACGCAAAGACAGGAAAACCCGGATGAAGACAAACTGAAAGACTCACGGAGATACGTTTAGAGAAGTAAGACACATTGAGATGTATAAGTAACACACACGGAGACGTTAAAGGGACAGAATAAAACATTAAACTATAATTGGACACACTGAGTTAAGAAAGGGAAACATGCACAATTATAACATACAATAATTTGTTTGAGAAACATTGAAAAAAAAAACTCACCCAAATAATTATCAGCATGATGTGTCTACCCTCCCACACGTTCATTTTTGTTAATTGCATGTTTTCCTCAGTGTCAATTATTAATTTAACAGCCACGTTCGTTTCCTCTTCATTATTTTCTCTCGCATGCTTGTGTGTGTGTGTGGGGGGGGGGGGGTATTGTAATCGACAACAACTTCTTTGAAAACAAGTCATACAGACTCTGAAAGAAGTGCGTCCAATGGTTTGTGCCCGGAAGTATAAAAAGAAGTTTAAGAAAAATTTATTTATAGTAATCATGTCATTGCAGTTAGGAAAGTCATTGCGCACGGCGATGATGGACATGTTGGTCAATCACCCTCGGGTAGTTCATGTGACTTCACAATGGCTGCAAAAATCATGACATCGCTTTGCAGGACACTACTTTGCAAGATACCACTTTGCAGGACTCCACTTTGCAGGACACCACAGCTTTGTCTATCCATGAAGCAGTGCACCACAGACCTACCTATTAATAAAGCAATCTACGACAGTCTTGTCTATCCGTAAAGCAGCCACCAAAACCATTCCCATCCATAAAGCACGCCACCAAAGCCTTGCCTGTCCAAATATCAGTCCACCACAGCATTTCCCATCCATAAAGCTGTCCACCACAGCATTTCCCATCCATAAAGCTGTCCACGAAAGCCTCGCCCAACCCCATTGCAGTATACAGCTGCACGCATTTGCGTCATACAATATGGACCACCGTAACGTGAATTTACAGTGTTTCCTATAGGTTACCCTAATCAAGTTAATGGGCCCTAAGCTCAATGCAGGTCAATCATGAGTGGCCGGGGAGGGTGGCTGGTGAAAATGGGATGTACATCTGTCAACTGGAAATTAAGGTGTGCGAATTAAGGGATCAGTCCGGCAGATGAATCGATTTCGGGAGGAAGAGGTGGTCGTGCCCCCCTCCCCCCCCCCCGGTCGAAGAGACAGATTAAAAAAGAAAAGACGCATACTCTGCCGTGCTTGGGGGGGGGGGGGGGAGAGCGTTCACATATGGAATAAGTTTTTGAGCAGTGTCCTCAAATCGATGTAACTCATCGATTGTTTTTTTTAAAAAAAGAATTGCTCTGTATTATAAACTGAGATTGAACTTGTAGTTGCATTTCTTAAGAACTCCAAACATGCGGTCTTATGAAATATTTTTCATCCCCATCGTGGTCATTGTAAAAGTAAATAAATAACAATTTGTGGGTTGTTTTTTTTGGGGGGGGGGGGGCGGCGTAAAAATGCTCGGCGTTCAGAGGCGTAGCTAAATTGGCAAAGGGAGGCAGATGTCCCTGGGCGCCAGACTAGTTAGGGGCACACAAAAAATGTGCTTTGATATTATTTTATTGATGAAAATAATAGGTTTAGGTGTTGAAAAAAAAAAGAAAGGGAGGCTTTTAAAAATGAATCTTGTCCCCCCGGGCGCCAAACACTCTAGCTACGCCTCTGCTGGTGTTAACTCTCATAATACTGTTGCGCATAATTCTCTCTTTTTTAAAAAAACAAGAATCAGCTCCTGGAGCGCGGAAGATTTATACGCCAAGTGACCACATTTCCAGAGTACTACCACTACCACAAAGGTTTACACGACTGAAGCTTACCAAACGGTTAGGAACAAACGTTCTACACCAAGTTAACAACACACAACGCTGACTTACGCTAATACTGTCACTAGTTATAAAGTTCACTGTTTCACTACCATCAAACATTCGCCCCCCCCCCTCCCCCGTGGCCACACGGTGCAACGGTCCCACAGAACAGCGGTTCCCAAACTGTATTGCCGATGGCGGACAAGTTTCGAAACGACACCAAGGATCGGTGCCATTTAATTTTTTTTTTTTTATTTGACCATAAATATTCGTGCAGTGCTGACCGGCAACGTACGGCTCGCGGACAACCGTTTGAGAAGCGCTGCCCTAGAAGAAACACGTGCAGTAAATGTTCGTTTGGGGAGGGGGGGTGTTGTTGTCTTATAGCGAGTTTATTGGGTTTTTTAAAAAAAGGGGAGGGGTACCTTGTGTGTGTGGGGGAAGGGGGGAAAGCTCACACCACCTGGCTAAGCTTCACTGATCTGAAATGGATAGAGCCGTGAGCGAATGTGATTGGATTGATTTGACCAGCGTTTCCCAAAATGCCAGGTCTCGACCCGGTACCGGGGCCACGAAGACAAAGTAACCGGGTCGTCGCAGGAAGAAGAAAAAAACGGTTACCGGTCACGAAACAAAAAAATATATGCGAAACGCTGATTGGACTGTAGCCTTGTATCAAAATAGTTAAAAACAAGATTTATTTCATCAAGGACTTGAAGTTAAAGATTGACGGGCCGTACCACAGACCGTACCACGAACGTACCACAAACCGGACTGGACGACGACACAACGTTGTCAAGTTTTCCTTGTTGCTATGAATATTTGTCGAGCTGACCTTTAAACCCCATAAATCATACTGTCCGAAACGGACCAACCCTTTAGCTTCTGTACACAATGAAGAAAAGGCCAATAAGAAATAATCGGGTGCGAGGAAGGTTTTTGTTTCGCTATTTGGCGCGTGTTCCCAGTCGAGACTACAAAATAATTAATAAAACAGGCCAATAACACAGAGATGCCGGCCAGAAAATTTGCATTTTGTAATGTCTGTCGGCGTAAGTGATGAGACTGATTAGAGCTACATAGAGATGTATGTAGGATCACAAGGTTGTGTGACTAGGAGTACAGAGATATCTTTAAGCGTACAGACAATGGGGCCGCACTACCTAACACGGCAAAATTATATTCATTTCTCATACACTGTTAGTCTACAATTTTAGGCTGGATACGGGTGTGGACTTCATAGGTAGCTGAGAGCGTTCAAGTTTGTGTGACTGGAGGTACATGGATGTCTGTGTTTACAAAGGTGTGTGTTTTTGACCTCGTGGATTACGGAAATATATGTATCCACAGAACCTTGACTGACCGGCCTCATGGATTAGGAAAATATATGTATCCACAGAACCTTGACTGACCGATCTCAAAGACTAAGAAAATATCTGTAATCACAGAGCCTTGACTGACCAGCCCCGTGGCCTACGGAAATATTTCTATTCACAGAACATTGAGTGACCGGCGTCATGGACTGCGGAACTATTTGTATCCACAGAACCTTGACTGACCAGCCCCGTGGCCTACGGAAATATTTCTATTCACAGAACATTGAGTGACCGGCGTCATGGACTGCGGAAATATTTGTATCTACAGAACCTTGACTGACCAGCCCCGTGGCCTACGGAAATATTTCTATTCACAGAACATTGAGTGACCGGCGTCATGGACTGCGGAACTATTTGTATCCACAGAACCTTGACTGACCAGCCCCGTGGCCTACGGAAATATTTCTATTCACAGAACATTGAGTGACCGGTTTCATGGACTGCGGAAATATTTGTATCTACAGAACCTTGACTGACCAGCCCCGTGGCCTACGGAAATATTTCTATTCACAGACCCTTGAGTGACCGGCCTAATCGTCTAGGAAAATATATATCCGCAGACACTTGAGTGACCGGCCTAATCGTCTAGGAAAATATATATCCGCAGACACTTGAGTGACCGGCCTAATCGTCTAGGAAAATATATATCCGCAGACACTTGAGTGACCGGCCTCATCGTCTAGGAAAATATATATCCGCAGACACTTGAGTGACCGGCCTAATCGTCTAGGAAAATATATATCCGCAGACACTTGAGTGACCGGCCTAATCGTCTAGGAAAATATATATCCGCAGACACTTGAGTGACCGGACTAATCGTCTAGGAAAATATATATCCGCAGACACTTGAGTGACCGGCCTAATCGTCTAGGAAAATATATATCCGCAGACACTTGAGTGACCGGCCTAATCGTCTAGGAAAATATATATCCGCAGACACTTGAGTGACCGGCCTAATCGTCTAGGAAAATATATATCCGCAGACACTTGAGTGACCGGCCTAATCGTCTAGGAAAATATATATCCGCAGACACTTGAGTGACCGGCCTAATCGTCTAGGAAAATATATATCCGCAGACACTTGAGTGACCGGCCTCATCGTCTAGGAAAATATATATCCGCAGACCCTTGAGTGACCAGCCTCATCGTCTAGGAAAATATATATCCGCAGACACTTGAGTGACCGGCCTAATCGTCTAGGAAAATATATATCCGCAGACACTTGAGTGACCGGCCTCATCGTCTAGGAAAATATATATCCGCAGACACTTGAGTGACCGGCCTCATCGTCTAGGAAAAAATATATCCGCAGACACTTGAGTGACCGGCCTCATCGTCTAGGAAAATATATATCCGCAGACACTTGAGTGACCGGCCTCATCGTCTAGGAAAATATATATCCGCAGACACTTGAGTGACCGGCCTAATCGTCTAGGAAAATATATATCCGCAGACCCTTGAGTGACCGGCCTCATCGTCTAGGAAAATATATATCCGCAGACACTTGAGTGACCGGCCTCATCGTCTAGGAAAATATATATCCGCAGACACTTGAGTGACCGGCCTCATCGTCTAGGAAAATATATATCCGCAGACACTTGAGTGACCGGCCTAATCGTCTAGGAAAATATATATCCGCAGACACTTGAGTGACCGGCCTCATCGTCTAGGAAAATATATATCCGCAGACACTTGAGTGACCGGCCTCATCGTCTAGGAAAATATATATCCGCAGACACTTGAGTGACCGGCCTCATCGTCTAGGAAATTATATATCCGCAGACACTTGAGTGACCGGCCTAATCGTCTAGGAAAATATATATCCGCAGACACTTGAGTGACCGGCCTCATCGTCTAGGAAAATATATATCCGCAGACACTTGAGTGACCGGCCTCATCGTCTAGGAAAATATATATCCGCAGACACTTGAGTGACCGGCCTCATCGTCTAGGAAAATATATATCCGCAGACACTTGAGTGACCGGCCTAATCGTCTAGGAAAATATATATCCGCAGACACTTGAGTGACCGGCCTCATCGTCTAGGAAAATATATATCCGCAGACCCTTGAGTGACCGGCCTCATCGTCTAGGAAAATATATATCCGCAGACACTTGAGTGACCGGCCTAATCGTCTAGGAAAATATATATCCGCAGACACTTGAGTGACCGGCCTCATCGTCTAGGAAAATATATATCCGCAGACACTTGAGTGACCGGCCTAATCGTCTAGGAAAATATATATCCGCAGACACTTGAGTGACCGGCCTCATCGTCTAGGAAAATATATATCCGCAGACACTTGAGTGACCGGCCTCATCGTCTAGGAAAATATATATCCGCAGACACTTGAGTGACCGGCCTCATCGTCTAGGAAAATATATATCCGCAGACACTTGAGTGACCGGCCTCATCGTCTAGGAAAATATATATCCGCAGACACTTGAGTGACCGGCCTCATCGTCTAGGAAAATATATATCCGCAGACACTTGAGTGACCGGCCTCATCGTATAGGAAAATATATATCCGCAGACACTTGAGTGACCGGCCTCATCGTCTAGGAAAATATATATCCGCAGACACTTGAGTGACCGGCCTCATCGTCTAGGAAAATATATATCCGCTGACACTTGAGTGACCGGCCTCATCGTCTAGGAAAATATATATCCGCAGACACTTGAGTGACCGGCCTCATCGTCTAGGAAAATATATATCCGCAGACACTTGAGTGACCGGCCTAATCGTCTAGGAAAATATATATCCGCAGACCCTTGAGTGACCGGCCTCATCGTCTAGGAAAATATATATCCGCAGACACTTGAGTGACCGGCCTCATCGTCTAGGAAAATATATATCCGCAGACACTTGAGTGACCGGCCTCATCGTCTAGGAAAATATATATCCGCAGACACTTGAGTGACCGGCCTAATCGTCTAGGAAAATATATATCCGCAGACACTTGATTGACCGGCCTCATCGTCTAGGAAAATATATATCCGCAGACACTTGAGTGACCGACCTCATCGTCTAGGAAAATATATATCCGCAGACACTTGAGTGACCGGCCTCATCGTCTAGGAAAATATATATCCGCAGACACTTGAGTGACCGGCCTCATCGTCTAGGAAAATATATATCCGCAGACACTTGAGTGACCAGCCTTAAGGATATAGCCCTAAAAAAACAGAGAAATTAATTATTAATCGCCAAATGGCTGTTACAATATATATATATATATATTCTTCAGAAATGTCTTAATCTGTCTTGCATAATTTGACCCTGCTGCGGTAGTTGATGTGTTTTTGGCTGCTGGTTTTATAATTTATTTTAAAAACATATTATAACACAAATTTAGGCTTATAAATTTAACAAGAGGGATATTGAATTCCTTCAATTATGTAGGATGCCGCACATGCGTGTCTGCTATGCGATTGACGAACACAGTAAAAGAATACAAGAGATTGCGTAATGATATGAAATTTTGAAAAAAAAAATATTCTGAGAAGAGATAGAATTCACCGGTTCAGGACCGTGCCCAAGATTAGCTTCGTCCACTGGTATGGCTTGAAAATGGCGCCCCAATCCCCCCCACCCCACGTTAACAACACAAATGCTATTTGATATAGTCGTATGGCTATATATATATATATATATGACACCTTACTTTTTCTGGCTCCCCACCCCATTCACACTCTACGCCCCCACAGGCCATAGCACGGCTCTGCACCGGCTAGAAGATAAGACACAGACTTCATTATTTACAGATTTCATTTTTAGACATACGTTAACGACGATCCACCCTCATATGGAATTTTTTTATCTAACATAAAATCTCTTCATTATTGATAAGGCTACTTAGATATTTTTACATACATGGCGGATGTGTCGTCATTAGAAACTTTAAATGTTAAGGGAAAAACACAAAATTTTAAATAAAATTTCGTTGAAGTAGAGACATCCTTGTAGTAGAAAAATTAAAAAAGGACATAGAGACATCCTTGTCGAAGAACAATTAATCATGACATGGAGACATAGTTGTAGAGATACCACCAATCATGGACATAAAGACATCCTTGTAGAAGGACTACCAATCATTGACATAGAGACATCATTGTTAGAAGGACCACCAATCATTGACATAGAGACATCCTTGTAGAAGGACCACCAATCATTGACATAGTGACATCCTTGTAGAAGGACCACCAATAATTGAGAGAATCCTTGTAGAAGGACCACTAATTATTGACATAGAAACATCCTTTTGGAAAGACCAACAATCATTGACATAAGACATACTTGTAGAAGGACCATCAATTATTAACATAGAGACATACTTGTGGAAGGACCAACAATTATACTATCGTTTTTGTACATTTGATTTTGTTTCTTCCTTTTATCCGTTCGCCAAAAGTGAATATCCTCTCAGGATAAATCTAATATTTTATTCGACTAACATATATATACATTTTATGTATAATAAATAATGGTGTTTGTCTGAGCGTGTCTCCGGCAGTGACCGTGTCGCGAGTGTGACAGCCACACAACGTAACATAAAGGTGACAGCGACCATGTCCCTAGTGTGACAACCACACAACGTAACATAAAGGTGACAGCGACCGTGTCACTAGTGTGACAGCCACACAACGTAACATAAAGGTGACAGCGACCGTGTCACTAGTGTGATAGCCACACAACATAACATAAAGGTGACAGCGACCGTGTGACTAGTGTGACAGCCACACAACGTAACATAAAGGTGACAGCGACCGTGTCACTAGTGTGACAGCCACACAACGTAACATAAAGGTGAAAGCGACCGTGTCACTAGTGTGATAGCCACACAACGTAACATAATGGTCACAGCGACCGTGTGACTAGTGTGACAGCCACACAACGTAACATAAAGGTGACAGCGACCGTGTGACTAGTGTGACAGCCACACAACGTAGCATAAAGGTGACAGCGACCGTGTGACTAGTGTGACAGCCACACAACGTAACATAAAGGTGACAGCGACCGTGTGACTAGTGTGACAGCCACACAACGTAACATAAAGGTGACAGCGACCGTGTCACTAGTGTGACAGCCACACAACGTAACATAAAGGTCACAGCGACCGTGTCACTAGTGTGACAGCCACACAACGTAACATAAAGGTCACAGCGACCGTGTCACTAGTGTGACAGCCACACAACGTAACATAAACGTGTTTCAACATATTCTTTGCCAGCAAAAACAAAAAAAAAAAAAAAATAACTACCAGATGCTCGCCTGAGGGTTGGGTGTTGTGGGTGTTGTTGGTGTTATGGATGTTGTGGGTGTTGTGGGTCACTTATTTGAAACCAATCCATGATATCAAAACCGTGCAGTCGGGGCAGTGTATTTGTTATTTCTAAATACAGATTTCTACTTCCACATCATCATCATCATCATCTCATCATCATCATCCTCCTCATGGCCATTAGTCATTGGACCGTTGGGGCGCCACAGATGACATGAAAACTGGCTTTCTGCATTCCGCTCGGTCTTCTGCACTACGCATAGCATCGCCTAGTTTTCATCCTTTCCACGCTTTGATGTTATCTTCCCATCTTTTTCTCTGTCTTCCTCTTCTTCTTCCTCCTCTAGTTGTGCCCTGCATGATTTCTTTGGGCGAGCCCCTTGTTTTCTGGTCATGTGGCCATACCACTCAAGTTTGTGCTTTTTTTTTACAGAAACCAGGAGGTCATCGTACTGCCCAATTGCTTGAAGAATCCTTTCTTCTACTTCCACTTACGAGCTTCTAAAAGCGTCTATCAAAATACGACCCCTGTTTTGCAGACTGTGAGATACTTTGTAAAAAAAAAAATAGATGGCTCGCGAGTGATCGATTTTAAACTAATACTTACAGCGACATATTATTTCTTATCCTTCATTTTGTAACTGGCTTGCGGCTGGTTGGACCCCTTTACATAACGTTCAAGAAAGTAGTAGAACGAAATACTTAAAGCATTGACACGAGAAGACGGGACAGTCGCGAGAGAACGTTTCGGCGAGACGCCTGCTTCAGGAGATGAGACAAAACGAGAAACAGCAAATAATTAGAAATCAATTTCAAAAATCGTACGCGCCAGAAGCACAAGAAGGCAAAGAGCAGCGGGCAACGAGCAATGAGAAATAAGCAGTTCATAACGCATAGCTGCAGTCAAGCGTCAAAGAATGAAGAAAAATATAAGAAGTACTTCGTTTAAGCCATTACAATGTTTACGGAAATACATGTATATATATATATCACCAGTTTAACATTTGACTCACCACATCACCAGTTTAACATTGGACGCAACACATCACCAGTTTAACATTTGACTCAACACATCATCAGTTCAACATTTGACACAAAACACCACCAGTTTAACATTTGATTCAACACACCACCAGTTTAAAATTTGACTCACCACATCACCAGTTTAACATTTGATTCAACACACACCCGTTTAACATTTGACTCACCACATCACCAGTTTAACACTGGACGCAACACATCACCAGTTAACATTTGACTCAACACATCACCAGTTTAACATTTGACTCACCACATCACCAGTTTAACATTGGACGCAACACATCACCAGTTTAACATTTGACTCAACACATCACCAGTTTAACATTTGACTCACCATATCACCAGATTAACATTTGACTCACCGCATCACCAGTTTAACATTAGACGCAACACACCACCAGTTTAACATTTGACTCACCACACCACCAGTTTAACATTTGACTCGACACATCACCAGTTTAACATTTGACTCACCACATCACCAGTTTAACATTTGACTCAACACATCATCAGTTCAACATTTGACACAAAACACCACCAGTTTAACATTTGACTCACCACACAACCAGTTTAACATTGGACGCAACACACCACCGGTTTAACATTTGACCCGAACATCATTATTTTAACATTTGACTCACCACATCACCATTTTAACATTGGACGCAACACATCACCAGTTTAACATTGACTCAACACATCACCCGTTTAACATTTGACTCAACACATCACCAGTTTAACATTTGGCTCACCACATCACCAGTTTAACATTGGACGCAACACACCACCAGTTTAACATTTGTCTCACCACATCACCAGTTTAACATTGGACGCAACACACCACCAGTTTAACATTTGTCTCACCACACCACCAGTTTAACATTTGACTCACCACATCACCAGTTTAACATTTGACTCACCACATCACCCGTTTAACATTTCCACAAACCACATTAACTTAGGAAACTGTGATCGATAACAAACTTTTAAAAAATGCGCAATATTAATGGTGGAAAAAAGTGCTAACGAAGATTAGTGGTTTTTGGGCGGGAGACTTCGAGGGTACCCAGTAGATATAAAAAAGCAACAACAAACGAAGCTTAAAAATATGAGAAAAACTGCGAGAGTTATGCAAATGCTGACCGCATCATGGCGTCCCCAGGGGCAATAACTATGTCCCAATTTTGTTTTGTTGGGGGACGGGCGCCACGTGATGCTTTCAAAGCCAATCGAGCACACGGAGCGACCCCCCTGACTGTTGTTTGATTTCTGTGGGGAGTGGGGATATGACGCTTGTACCAAGAGGATTTGGCGTGTGTAACATCGCGATTTTGGAACGCGTGCAGTAACGTAATAATATGGTGTGTGTTTGACGCAGTTGTACGATGTGTGGATTGGCAGGATGTGACGTGTGTAGAGGCAAGGATATGACGTGTATAGAGGCAGGATATGACGTATGTGTAGAGGCAGGATATGACGTGTGTAGAGGCAGGAAATGACGTGTGTAGTGGCAAGATATGACGTGTGTTGTGGCAGGATATGACGTGTGTAGTGGCAGGATATGACGTGTGTAGAAGCAGGATATGACGTGTGTAGTAGCAGGATATGACGTGTGTAGTAGCAGGATATGACGTATGTAGAGGCAGGATATGACGTTTGTAGAGGCAGGATATGACGTGTGTCGTAGCAGGATATGACGTGTGTAGTAGCAGGATGTGACGTGTGTAGTAACAGGATATGACGCGTGTATATACAGGTTACGACTGGTGTCGTAAAGGACATTTATAGTTACATTACATTATGTGTGAAGTAGCCACATGGCGTGCGGCAAGTGACAGGATGTTACGCGCGTAGTGAGATGTAGTGAAGCGTTTAGCATCAGAATAGAGGCTTGCGTAGTACCAGAATCCACGTGTTCGGAAACAGAAAAGGATAATACGTATGTTGTATCAGGATATGGTGTGGAGTAACAGAATAGGATATGTGTTTTGCAGCAGTTTTATGATGTGTTTAGTATCGGGTTACATCCGCGTAGTACCAGAATAGTTTATGTGTTGTAACAGCAATATGATGCTTGTAGTATGGGAATTAACTTGTGTTGTGAACTGATATATGTCATGACATGGTTTAGAAGTAGAAGGCGCTTAAAATTTATTTTTCGTTCTTTCTTTCTTTATTTGTTATTCTTAGGGGTCGTTCGCAAATTACGTCACGGTCTAGGGGGGGGGGGGGGAGTGATGGTCGAGAATTTGTGACGTCACGGGTTTTTTTTTTTTTAATTTTAATCTAAAATTTTCTAATTTTGAAACATCTTGATTCCGTTAATTTTAAAAACATTAATTTGAGGTCGAAATTACCTCAGGTATTATAGGTACTATGGACTCAGTCGCTCACTCCTTTTGGGCATATCGAAAATGGACGCAAAAACTTTTGTGGCCATTTTTACATTCGGCTTGTGGATGACTTCGTTGTTTCGCGTCACAGATTTCTAATAATACTACATCTTAATCCATTATGGCAAAATGTTATGCTTTGATCTTTTTTTAGGTGGGACGTGACACCAAAGAGGGCAGGGGGAGGAGTAAATAATTTGTGACACTTCGTGACAGGGGGAAAAGGGGGGGGGTGTGTGTCTAAAAAGGTCATTTTTTTGCGTGACGTAATTTGCGAAAGACCTTTGCTATAATTATAACAACTCAAAACAATTAAGTCGGTAATCACAGGCTTTCGTAAAAATAGGTCTTATATTTCTTTTTTATCTTTTTCTTTCGTTTTCTTTTTCTTAAACCATGACTCAGGCAGAATTGAATCTGGTGCGTCTCCGTCATGTCTTTACCACCCCCACCCACACAATCATGTTTTAATATAATTTAGACACTTAATTCTTCGCCAAAATTTAAAAACCTTCTAAAAAGCATTTCCACCCAAGACTTGCAGACACTTTGTAACTACATAAAGAATTTCCACCGAAGACTTGCAGACACTTTGTAACTACATAAAGAATTTCCTCCGAAGACTTGCAGACGCTTTGTAACTACATAAAGAATTTCCACCGAAGACCCCACCCATCTATATAAGATCAATATGTGCTAACAGATTCCCTTTAAACGCTATCAAGTCTCACACCACCCCAATCCCCAAAAGGGAATAAGGGAAGTGGGGAAGGCTACGCCTGCTTGATACTTCAAAAATCAAATTTTATCTTATTCTACCCCCCCCCCACCCCGCTCTATTCAATACATCTATTGTCGCCTTGCTATTAATTTCATCAGGCCGCCCCAAGCGGTTTATGGCGTTACACAACGAAGTTTAAAATCCAGTCGGTCCAGATTCTGTTACCAACGCTACGCGACGTTACCTACTTCATCCAATCGAATTACTCTGCGACTACAACTAAGCACACTTCCGACATTGTATATCCTATTGCTTTTCTATATAGAAATTAGAAGAAAAAAAAAAGATCCCGATTCTTTAAGTGGCGTGCCTATTGAACGGCGCCCCCACCCGACTGAGATAATGTTCTTGTGTCCGAAGCAATTACGCCTCGCCCCCACGATCTAATTTTAGAATTAGCAGGTTGACACCGACATGCCGTCTCTTCTTTTCTCTACCACTCCCCACATACAAATCCCTGAACACCACACCGCCCCCCCCCCCAAGAACCACCCCCAACCACATCTCCCAACCACACAAAACCCACTACAAGAATTAATTCAAAAGACAGAAATTATGGTATCTTCTATGTTGAGACCCGATAGGGGGGGGGGGTGGTGGTGACGCTATGGTAACTTATGACTTGAGACATAGAGATGGTGCTGTAGTAACTTATGACTTGAGACATGGAGATGGTGCTATAGTAACTTATGACTTGAGACATGGAGATGGTGCTATAGTAACTTATAACTTGAGACATGGAGATGGTCCAATGGGAACTTTTGACTTGAGACCTGTAGGTGGCACTATGGTAACTTCTGTGTTGAGACCGGGGGGGGGGGGGGTGACGCTATAGTAACTTATGACTTGAGAGCTGTAGGTGGCGCTATGGTAACTTTCAGTCTTGAGGCATAGAGATGGCGCTAGGGTAACTTCTATCTCGAGGCCAGGAGGAGGCACCGTATGGGCTGGAAATTGTCCTGGCTCGTCCAAAGCCACGGGAGTCTCGTTATGCTCTCGTAAAACAGATGATCTCGGGAGAGGAGATAAAACCCTGAATGAAATAAACAAAAATCCCACCTCAATTACCGTAATCAGAAGATTTCAGGCAACTATTTATGGAATAGAAATCATCTATTTAGCAGTAGGCTAGCCAGTCTAGATACATTAGCCGTATGCTCGCCAGTCTAGACACATCAGCCGTAGTCTTGCCAGTTTAGACACATCAGCCGTAGGCTCGCCAGTCTAAACACATCGGCCGTATGCTTGCCAGTCTAGACACCTCGGCCGTAGGTTCGCTAGTCTAGACATATCAGCCATAGGTTCGCCAGTCTAGACACAGCCGTAGGTTTGCCAGTCCAGACATAGCCGTAAGTTCGCCAGTCTAGACACAGCCGTAGGCTCGCCAGTCTAGATACAGCCGTAGGCTCGCCAGTCTAGACACATCAGCCGTAGGTTCGCCAGTCTAGACACATCAGCCGTAGGTTCACCAGTCTAGACACATAAGCCGTAGGTTCGCCAGTCTAGACACATCAGCCGTAAGTTCGCCAGTCTAGACACATGAGCCGTAGGTTCACCAGTATAGACACATCAGCCGTAGGTTTGCCAGTCTAGACACATCAGGCGATCATCACATATATAAAAATGGCTTCATATCTAAATATCGACTCCTCGTGAATCAATACAATCTTGATTGTTATAGAACCGAATACTATTAAAAGGACCGACTACTTATAAAAGAACCGATACTAATTAAGACCTGACTATAATAAAAAGAACCGACTTTTATTATATCACATTAAGAAATAGCATCAGGGGGCGGTCGAGTAAAGATCTTTGTGCCTTCCCCAAAGCAACCCTACCCCCTTTGAGCCTGAGTATCTGGCCGCGAAGCACACGATCGACTTTCCCCAGGGGACGGGATGGCACATTGACCCCTTCCCATGGCGGGGAAGCGTCAGACGCCCTCTAATGGGTATTTCTACAGTGGGTTTCTACCACGCAACTAGTTCACGAAGCAGCTGGGACGAAACGGTTGTCTAGGAACAGCTTCCTCAATGGTGTCTAGTTAAAATTATCGGCATGGGGGTTTCCACCGCCACCCCACCCCCCACCCACGCCTCATATCCATAAACGGCAAAATGTAATCATGATCCTTACCCTGTCTCTGCATTTACTTCCAACTGTACGATAGTTACAGCCGGCAGCCCTGCAGGTGCTACTTTTATTCCGGCAGGTACCTTTGTCTGCCAACGCGGGACACGCAATGGTGGTTTTTGGTTTACCAGGTAACGTCGATGGAAACCAACTTTTATAAAAAAGAACGACTGTTATTAAAAGAACCCACTACTTTAAAAAAAGAATGACTACAATTTAAAGAACCGACAAATATTAAAAAGGCCAACCTCCGGTAGGAGAATCGATTACAATTTTTTTTCTAAATAGCTACTAGAGTACGACAATAAATCAACAGTGCAGTGTGAGAATATTATAATCGGAAAGTAATAAGGCAAGCAGATAAGATGAGCCAAGTAATCTTCCGCTTTGACCTTTGACCGCCGGCTGAGCTCCCTAAATTATTTACTCTCGATACCATATTGTTTTTTTTTTTGTTGTTTTTTTTCTTATAGATTGACATTAGCACGGATCCGATGAACGGTGAATAAGTGTGGGCGCCGGGGCGGGAGTGGGTGTGAGGTGGGGGCTCTAAGCCAACGTCTGAAAACTCAATTATAACTTTTATCAATTAAATTAGCTGAAACCGTAATATAGTAAGCCGTTACTTAAGAGCGTCCGCCATGTTTAGAGATGAGACCAAGGCCGTTGATTCAACTTCCGGCAACAACAATGACGAACACTAATTTTTTTTTGTTTTTTTTTTACACTGGCTTCTATTTCTTGTCGTATTTTAATGTCATGTCTGCCGAGGAAGGCTCTTAGTCTAAACGTTCTTCTCTTACTGTCCTGTCTGCCGAGGAAGGCTCTTAGTCTAAACGTTCTTCTCTTATTGTCCTGTCTTTCGATTCAAGCGTCCACATACCTTGTTCTGCTATTTCCTTCACGCACCTTGAACGCAGTAGTACTTCATTTAATATCCGATGATTGAAAGAAGTAAATATATATATTATTATATATATATTAAATTTCTATATTTAAAGAAAAAGCGCCTAAAAAACCTATTCTGGAGTATACAGTTGAGGGCTGGAAATTTTTCTTGCCTTATTCCACAGCTGGGAAAAATGGGGTAAATGAAAGAGAGAGAGAGAGAGAGAGGGACAGAGAAAAGAAATGAAAACCTATAGAGAGAGGGGGAAAAAAAATTGTGGCCACTCCATGCATCATCCCTTGTTAGGTTCCAATCCAAATAACACGGGCGACATCTCTCGGTGGACACCGGTTAAAACAAAACAAGCACTCGAGGATTGGCAGCGCCGAGGCGGTGTCGATACAAATGGTTATTCATGAGTGTTTTGAAGTGTGGGGGCTTTGGTGTTCGGGGCCCTTGTTGGTTTGTGATCAGGTGTAGTGGTTCTAAAACTGTTTTGTTGTTTGCACTTTTTCAACATTTCCTTCCAATTTATACCGATTTCGGGTGCCTTTTTAAAGAAATTTCTCAATAGCGTAGAATCTTCTGTTTCTGAGGCTACCGTAAATTTTTAAAAAAGAAAAGAAATTGTTCGAAGGTAAAATTGCTCGATGGATGGTGCGAGTGAGAAATCTGGAAAACTTAACTTTTAAATATTGTATTTTAATTTTTTTACTCCTGTCATTTAATTTTGAAAAAAAAAAAACATCTTCTTCGTCTTCTTATGCCTTTTTATCCGGTCTGGGGTATATGTCGTCCACAAGAATTTTCCATTCATCATGGTCCTGTGCTTTCCTTTTTAGTTGCTTCCAGGTGTATCCATACTTTGCGTGTCTTCCTCTAGCTATAGAGCGCCTCCGTGTATTCTTTGGCCTTCCTCTCTTTCTGTGTCCCTGTGGATTCCATGTTAGGCCTTGTCAGGTGGTGCTATCTGGGGGGCATTGTCTGGTGGTGCTATCTGGGGGGCATTGTCTGGTGGTGCTATCTGGGGGCATTGTCAGGTGGTGCTATCTGGGGGGGGGGTCTGAGAGTATGCCCTATCCACCTTTATCTTTTGCTTATGCTTTCTTCATCAGTGGGCACCTGGTGAGTCTTTTCTAGTAGATCTATGTTGGTGATGGTATTTGGACATTTGATGTTCGTTATCTTTCTAAGGCATGTGTTTATGAACAGAACAAACATGTGGTGGAACAAACTATCATTCAAAACGAATTTGTTTTGTGCATATTTTCCGGATGCGTATGTTTTGCTTGTTGCATGTTTTTTTCATGAGTTTAAAAATGTGTTTTTTTAAAAGTCACTGTATGTGAATAACATTTTCAGACGTGCCATCCCGCAGAGATCATTCAAACAAAGTTGTCAATTACGGTGCATTTTTAAATGTTTTGTTGATGTACTGATGAAGGCATGTGCCGAAACGTCTACTTGTGTGCTATGTAAAATTATTCTTCAATCTTAACATATATTGTTCTATTGACACAGATGGTTCGTGTCCAAGTATTCTCAGTCAAAGCAAAGCACGTCTCGCGAACACACCATGGCCTAAGGAGTAGATTCTCAAACGATTGTCATCGGAGACTATTTGGTATACAACCTTTTTACAAGGGTTTGAGAAACTACAGGAGTTTTACGAGGATCCCAAGTCTGTCCTGTTCTGCGATCGGTCGTAGGCTTGTATAACCTTTCAATAAGACGCCTTTAGCGGTTCTGTTTGTGACCGCTGGTATAACGTGTATCAAAGTGCTTGTATGCGCCAAGTCTCCGGGCAGATTCTGGGGCACATCAGTCCAACAATGTGATCCGCTGATCGGGGCCGGCTTTATGGTGACATGAAAAAATTAGTAATACAATCGATAATGGAACACACGCAAATAATTGTCATAAATAGAAGAAAAATAATTGTATCATTCTCATTTGTATTTATTTTGTAAAATTTTGTAATGATTGATTTCATTAACCCTTCATTGACTGCTGTTGAACAGAGGGTGCCGTAACCATTGTCCTAGAGCAGAGGTTCCAAAACATTTTCTGAGCCTTGGAGCCCTGCCTGCCTAGAGGTATCACGTGTGCACTTTAAAATAATAAATTTTAAGATCCATTTTTCCCCCCACTTCGCGGTGCATCTATTAAGTAGCTGCGTCTTCTCAGTGATCATTGTTAAACAATTGGGGAGACGCTGACATATATAGAATTCTTCTTTCGGGATCACTGTTCGACAGTTGGGGAGACTCTGCCTTACATAGAATTCTTCGCTCGGGATCACGGTTAAACAGTTGGGGAGACTCTGCCTTACATAGAATTCTTCGCTCGGGATCACGGTTAGACAGTTGGGGAGACTCTGCCTTACATAGAATTCTTCGCTCGGGATCACGGTTAGACAGTTGGGGAGACTCTGCCTTACATAGAATTCTTCGCTCGGGATCACGGTTAGACAGTTGGGGAGACTCTGCCTTACATAGAATTCTTCGCTCGGGATCACGGTTAAATAGTTGGGGAGACTCTGCATTATAGTTAGCCGTGTTTTTTATTTTTATATTTGGGTGGGGGTGGGGGGAAGGGGTTGGGAGTTTGGCCTGTTTACTACTGCCGCATTTCAGAAATAGTTCAATGCACCACCTATCCCCCTTCCTCAGCTCAGCCAGACCCCCTACCCCCTCCCCCATGACATTTCACCCTTTGCTATAAAGTGAGTTAATTTGTCTTAACGTGTTCTGCCACCTCTCAGTGCTCTGCCACCCCTCATTGACGGAGAAACCCACGAAGCCTCCCCAGACGACAGTTACCCTCCCATCTCTGACCACCACCTCACCCCACCCACACCATGGGTCTCTCCGCCTCACTCGAGGCATTTTAGCGTCAATTACGCACAGATCGTGGAGATGCTATATAGGCTTATCACATCCATAAGCGATTAATGAGTTATAAACCAAGTGTCCGATGAATTATGGAGCACTAAAAAATTTTTTTTTAAATAATCCACTCTCTACGCTTTTGACTTGAAACTGTAGAAACTGTAGTGCCGTCAACGAAACAAAACATTTTTTTTTAAATCGAAAATTTTGTACTTAATTTCAATTTTAGAATATCTTTACACTTTTTTTTAAAAATTAGTTACACAGTTTCTACCACATCGTCTATGAATCCTGATTAGTGATCAGGACTTATTTTTAAAATACTTTATATCAACCTCGCTTCTTTTGTTCGTTGGTGGCTGGCTGGGAGGCAGGCGAAATATTTGGACGGCTAATTGACCCACTTCTCGCCAAGCTATCGAGATTAAACTTGGCACATGGACACGTTGCTGACGACAACACATTCTTTCAAATTTTCAGCCCCAACCCTAAAAAAAAAAAAAATCAGTTGTTTTTTTCCTGTTTTTCAAAGGGAACCTGTAGGAAAATTCCTGATTACTGCGCTACAGGAGATTCTTTATAAAAAAATGGTGCGTTTGGTGCGTAATGATTTATTCATTTATAAATGATTTATACGAATAAATTATGTTTTATGGGGTAGTTAAGTTTAATTATTTTTTTTTCAAAATATATTTAAACTTTAGAAACTTGACAAACTATTCAGACACACACAGTGTGCTGGTGCATTAGAATAGCTGATCAGGATATACAAGAGAAAAATATAAATATATAATCATATCAGGCTAATTTAAAGAAACAACGTTAAAAGGGTGTGTGGGTGCGTGGGGGTGTGTAGGAATGTGACCGGTCAGTTTTCGTATCGCAACCGCGCTGTGAGACTTCATCAGCGGGCGGCACCAGCCTACACATTCGGATTTATGACGTTTACTTGGTTGACAGGAGATGTTCAAAGGGTCTGAGAGAATGTTCGTGTTTTAAGATACCCAAAATTAATATGTATATATATTTTAACATGTTTTATAATTTAAAAAATGCACCAAGTTTTCTGTCTTATTATGCTGTCTTTTTTAAATTCATTTTAAATTTTTTATTTTATTTTATATTTCCAGGGTGATCACTCCTGATAAAAGCCAGCAAGGGAAGCGTATTAAAAAGGGGGAGTTAAGCGAAAGGGAGGTTACTTTGTTTATGTCCTGGCGCAAAACTTACAAGCTGGTGACCCGTTAAAATCACATAGGAACAGAAAGTGAACGTAGAGAAAGTGAAAGTAGAGAAAGTGAAAGTAGACAAGGAATCGACCATGACCCTGGGAATATCGCCTTCACCTAGCTGTTGATTGCGGTACGCCTGGTGAAAACCGTATGTCGAAGCACGCTGTCCCTGAAGGGTGTCTGTCGCCTTCTAACGGTCCTAACGTGAGGACCATCGTAACAACGGGCTGGATGATAGACTAAGGATTGTTATCGGATTTTAAATAAATTTCTGATCAGTTACTGGACACACGCATTAATCACAATCTCTGAGATGAACGCGAGGTTTCGAGTTTCGGCCATGGTCTAAGGATTTTTTTTTACCTCCATTAAAGCGAATATCGGACCAAAAGTTATTGACGAATTTGGACCCACAAATAAGTTACCATCATTGACAACAGCGTGAGGACCATTCATTCCCACTAAGTTTTTTTTTCTACAGCCTCATTTCACAGTGTGGTGAGGGAAAACCCGAACGCGTATGCAGTTCACCATCACTGACAACTACAACAAGAGACCACAGAGACTTATACCACCAAGTTTTTTGTGTGTTTTTTTTATCTTTGTGTACTTCATTTCATAGTGCGGTAAGGGAAAACCCGAACACGCATGAAGTGTACCGCTCTTGGTGCACGCGCGAGGCCACGGGTTTCAACTGTGCTTCCCAATCATTTTCCACGAGACTGAACGAAGGGGGAATCAATACAACAGGAACTTGGTGCTGTCCTGGTTCGAAATCGCGCAACAAAGCGATGCGCGCGTCCTGCCGCTAAAATCTAAAACAGGTTACCGCCACTTCGCTGTTGTGACATGGGACAAGAATGGAGGAGTGTACTGGTGCGGAGGAAAGTAGGTGACGCGGAAACGATGGCGGAAAACAGGGGGGGTTCGTTGTGACCGAAGTGATAAGAGGGGCATTCGTTGGGGTTTGAGCGAAATCGATCTAATGGTTGACATTGGATTTTTTAAAAAAGTAGAACATTTTAGGAAATTTCATTCAAAGATGTTTTTAAAAATTGTTGGATTAAATTGAAGGTTTCATTCCTAAATGCGCGCGGATTTAACTTTTAACTTGACGTAACAAAGTTATGATTATTTTTTTTTTAAATCTTGAGATGGCTTGGTGCAGAACGTCGACGGTCCAGTGAGCGGTGCCATCATGATCTCTACCGTATTCGCTCTATTTCAATGTGCACAAAATGATTGGATCGATATTTTTTTTTTCAAGAAACAGTCGAAACGTTGTAGTAGTATTTCTTCATAAAATTCATCGCCATTCTCGACGTCTCCTCGTTCGTTTTTTATCGGCGTCTTTAAATATGCAAATGGAAATGGCGCCTTCGCCGGAAATGAGATTTCGACCAATCACCAGCTGTTAACTGTGAGCGGTGGGGAGTGGCGAAAGGAAAAGAACAAATGCAAGGCGATGAATAATCATGGGAAGTAACAGAGGAAATTGACAATGGTCCCGAAGAACACAACAACGATCGGGTGGTTTCCCCTGGCCCCCATTCCGAAGTGGATCTATTTTGTTTACTTCTTGGTGTCCGTGCGGCAGTGTGTCATCCTGAACGCGCTACCCAGCGGACATCCGGGCTGTGTTTTCCCGAGTTTCCTGCAGGTGAGAACAGGTGTGATGTGAAGCATGTACTGAGATGTAAGGAACACGAACTGATAGACTGACTGATGGACTGAATGACCGATAGACTGACTGATGGACTGAGTGACAGATAAAATGACTCCACTGACTTATAGACTTTAGGACTGACTGATAGTCTAACTGACTGACTGAAATATTGACTGACTGACTGATTTGCTAACTGACTGATTTGCTAACTGACTGATTGACTAATAGACTGACTCGCTGATAGACGCACAAATATACTTACTGATTGCTAGACTGAGTAATAGACTGACTGACTTACCGACTGAATGATAGAATGACTTAAGGAAAGACTCACAAATAGACGGATTCATAGTTGATTGACTGATATACTGACTCACTGATATCCTGACCGACTGATTGACTGCCCGGTAGACTGACCGATAGACTGACTGACTGACTAATAGACTTACATATTGACTGATAGATTGATTGACTTACTGACTGTCAGACTGACGGTATGACTATTAGATTTAAATGTATTTACTGATTGACAGACTGAAATGATATACTGATTGACTGACTGATATATTGAAAGAGTCATTCACTGACCGTACTGCCTAATCGACTCACAGACCTTTTGACTGACTTCATCATGGCCAACAGCTGCGTGTGGCGATTATATTCAGACTAGACATAATCTAATTTTTGAAGTCTGAAGATCTTGAAGACCGGACAGCTACTTGGTAATGTAGTGCTAAGGGTGAAATAAAAGTAAGCACACACACACACACACACACACACACAAACCAAGGGAAAAACAACTAAAAAGCCAAATTTTGGTATAAATCCTTTATCATTTGTGTTAATTGTAGTTACCGGAAATTTGATCGAAAGAAATTTCGTAGACAGAAATTTGATCGAAAGAAATTTCGTAGACAGAAATTTGATCGACGGAAATTTGATCGAACGTAAATTTGGTTGAATCTATTTTTCCCTTCTCATTTTAAAATTTTCGTCAAATTTCTTTTTGAACGCACTATACTAGACAGTAAAACAAAATAATGCGTTGTAAAAAGAAATTTGACGCAAAATTTTAACGTGTAAACTATAAAGTTTTCCTTCGACGAAATTTCTTTCGATCACATTTCCGGATACGGTTAATTGTACTTGATTTCTAATGTCTGTGATTATAACAACCGAATTTCGGTATGAGAATGTTTTTTTAAAATCACACTTAGTGTATGTAAAACCTAATCGACTAAAGTTATATTATTATTATTATTTTTATTATTATTATTATTATTATAAGATGCCTTATATATGTAAACTAAAATACGTCACAAATACAAAGCACACAGCAACAGATGAACAATTAATCTCCACACCAAGACACGCACCAATCGAATTACCCTTCCCCCCCCACACACACACACACACTTTTTTAAAGAAGGAAAAACTGAATCTGGGGTTGGGGGGGAGGGGGGTATGAAAATTTAAAAGTCTAGTTCTGTGAAGCTTAGGGCTGGAAAGTCTAGAGCAGTGGTTCTCATCCTTCCATATGCCGCGACCCTCTAATAGAGTCCCCCATGCTGTGGCGACTCCCCAACCACAAAATTATTTTCGTTGCTACTTCATACCTGTTAGTATATGTGTTTTCCGATGGTCTTAGGTGACCCCTGGGAAAGGAGTTATTCGACCCCCACAGGGGTCGCGACCCACAGGTTAAGAACCACTGATCTAGAGAAATAGGTCCATTTACAAAAAAAATATAAAAATCACCAGCGACAGAATGTGATTTCCTTCATTCGAAGAACGACAACTGTGCTAAGACAGACACCCTAAATGCAGTTTCATTTATTAATATTATTGATTTCATTATATTTGCGTGTTGAAAAAACTACATTAAGGTAGAAAAGATCTACGATTAGCAGTTGGAATGGATCATGAAATTATTGAAATCGCTTTTTTTTAAAAACATATATATATATATAAAATGGTTCTAAAAGCTACAATAAGATAGACCTAATGATTGCAGTTTGATTTAATAATGAAACTGAGTTTATTGTTTTTAAGGGTTGATTCGTTGATTTGTAATTGATTGATTTCGTTGATTTTTAAAATTGCTTGTCATGGGTTTAAAACTACATATAATGAATTAAAACATTTGCTTCAGCCGCCCCCTTTCCACGAAAAAGCAGGTACATTTGGCCGAAAATGCCCCCCCCCCCTCTTCCATATAAAGTAAAAATGTGCCACCAGGGGAAGACCGCCCCTCCACACTCGCCCACCTACCCCCTTTCTTATGCCGCTGGTTCTAAACACAATTTCTATCCAACAGTCGACGGATCAAGGTTTCGGCGACTGGACGTGGAAGTACGGCGGAGACACGCACGTGGGCAAGGTCAAGGGCGGCAAGTACACCATCTGCTCCAAGCAGTACTCCAAGGAGAGGAGCGGGGTCGTGGAGGAGACGTGCCTGGACAGCCAGAAGCTGAGGATGTGTCACAGACAGCACGGGTGGGTTTGAGGTTTCCTACGCAGAGCCCAGTTCCCCTTTAAAGCTAAGTTACTTACTGAAGGTCTTTCTCCCTACTCGCATTTCCACCTTATGTAACGCTAATTTTCCTTTAAGATTGAGTCTTTCTCGTGCAGTGTTCACCAGGTGAACCGCTTGGAAAACAACACTGGGTCGACGGAGGTGGGTTGACACTGTTGCCCGCTAAAAAAAGTATCGTGGTTGACCCCCTCTGTTTCCTGGTTGAGTGTTCGGGTGGCTGGGGGAACGGGTGGTTGGGTGAACGGGTGGTTGGGTGAACGGGTGGCTGGGTGAACGGGTGGCTGGGTGAACGGGTGGCTGGGTGAACGGGTGGCTGAGTGAACGGGTGGTTGGGTGAACGGGTGGCTGGGTGAACGGGTGGCTGGGTGAACGGGTGGCTGGGTGAACGGGTGGCTGGGTGAACAGGTGGTTGGGTGAACGGGTGGTTGGGTGAACGGGTGGCTGGGTGAACGGGTGGCTGGGTGAACGGGTGGCTGGGTGAACGGGTGGCTGGGTGAACGGGTGGTTGGGTGAACGGGTGGTTGGGTGAACGTGTGGCTGGGTGAACGGGTGGCTGGGTGAACGGGTGGCTGGGTGAACGGGTGGTTGGGTGAACGGGTGGTTGGGTGAACGGGTGGCTGGGTGAACGGGTGGCTGGGTGAACGGGTGGCTGGGTGAACGGGTGGCTGGGTGAACGGGTGGCTGGGTGAACGGGTGGCTGGGTGAGCTCATAGCAACTTTTTTAAAAATTGTAGTTTTAAATCCTAGTTAAAGAGTTAAGTCGCATCAAGCGGAATTTAGTTATCTTTCGATATTTTTTTTTTTAAGTAAGTAATTCTGCTTTTGTCGATGATTAAAGATTACAATTTTAATGCTCAAAAGAATCACCAAAAAATTTTTTTATTTGTTTTTAAAATAAAAATAAAAAATACGTCGCCACAAGACAAGGAACTGTATTAAAGGGTCGCGGCATTAGAAAGGTTGAGAACCACTGCTATAACATAACATTTTGAAAAACAAAATAAATCAATCGGCGTGTAACGAAGATCATTTCGAACGATGGACTAATTTCTTTGGAACAAATTTTTTTCCGGATACGGCAAAAAGGAAAGTCCCATTAACTAAGCGTTTGACGTTTTGTGGATACCACAGAGTTATAATATATCTCTATGTCTATGGTGGATACTAACACTCAGGGTCGGCCTAAGGCCATTGCAACCGATGCGGCCGCAATGGGCCCCGCACTTTCATAGGCCCCGCGCGAAATTATTTTCTATTACAAAATCTTAATTTTCACTTATTATCCTTATCCCTACCCAGATTGGGCCCCGCGCAAACCATTTCGCATAGGGCCCCGCAACTGTTAGGGCCGGCCCTGCTAACACTACAATAAGGGAAGATTTCAAACATCATACTGTAAAGATATACTTTTATGTCAAGGAAGTTTATTGGTGGATATAAGAAAATATTCATTTAAAAATTGGTTTGGATCGGGAAAAAGGGGGGGGGGGGCGCGCGGAGGCGGTTTATACATTTATTATAATACATAAATGTATAGCCTTTAATCACTATCGTCACCTGTCAGCGATTCAATTTGACTTTGTTTCCCCCCCCCCCCCCTCCACCCAAACCAGATCCCTGAGGTCGAATATGTTTGTTGTACAACACATTGAGGACCGTCCCATCTTCCAGTGCATCCGGTTCATCGTGCGCAGCAACACGGTCACGCAGCTGGAACTGTCGGACATCAGCGAGAACGCCACGGGAATCTGCGACAGTAAGTCGGTGCAAGAATGTGACAACCTGTCACGCAATTTATGTGACAGCGTGTCAGGGTCAACGCGGCAGGGTGTTAAGCAACATGTAACAGTAATGCTAGGCAATATGTGAAAGTGTGTTAAGCAATCTATATGGGACGGCGCGTTAGGCCATATGTTAACGTGTGTTAAGCAGCGGTGGTTTTGGAGCCGGTTCGGTCAGGTTCGTGCGAACCGTTAGTTCAAAATAATAAATATTATTATTATTATTATTATTATGGGTAGTTTTCTATAGCGTGGTACCCCAGCCTAGGGCTGGGCTCACCACGCTGTACATACAAATGAAAATGAACTTAAAAAATATAAATTAAAAACCAACCATTCCATATCAATTTACATGTGAAGCCATCGACGGCACTCCGCAGCATCGTTTAACTTTCAGAGGGGGGGTCAAAAATGCCTAAAATCAAGTACTAATTTCAAAAAAATCGATATGGCATAAGGGGGACATACTAACTGCGAACCCTTTGTTACGAATTTGGCAACACACCGCTGGCTTTAAGCAATATGTCACAGTGTGTCAGGCAATATGTGACAGTATATGTGTCAAATATATATATATATATGTATATTATATAATTGTGGAGCTTAGAACAGTAAAAAATTGTACAAGTTCAAGCTCTGGGTAAAATGTCTCAGCTCCAGAGTTCTGAGCCTCAGCTCCAAATCCCTGCCATAAACAAATTATCCCACATTCGGTTGACAATAAACCATACCGTCTTTTCCTACGTTTTTCTTGACATTCTGGATAACTAGTAATAACCAAACGCACGTTTGAGCGACATAAAAGTTTCAATATCTTTACGTCTTAAAGTTACACTAATCAATGTAACCTGGTCGGCGGTAACTCAACGGAAGTAAGGAACTCAGTGGCGTAGCGAGCTTAACTCGCGCCCGGGGCACAATATCTTTTTAGCGCCCCCAATACCTTTTTAGCGCCCCCCCCCCCATTCGAAAACCATACAATATTATAGTAAAATATACCATTTGGCGCCCAATTGTGAGTAGCGCCCGGGGCATGATGCCCCCCTTCCCCCCCCCACTACGCCACTGAAGGAACTCAAGGGAAATAATTTATGTTACATTTTTTTGCATGGACTAAATCTCGTACTGGCGTCCCCTTTAAATTTCTAAACCATGTCGCCAAAAGTTTAATATGTGTTTGTATTTCTCTCCGTTCTTTCATTATGACCGGTCATCGGTACATTGTTTTTTTTTATCATCGACTCCACAGGGCCCATGACCCTCGACCACTCCCCGTGGATCTCCGTGAAGCACTACGCTAATGCCCGCGTCAACTGCCCGTTCACCGGAGGCTACAACTTCCACGAGATTCACGAGTACACTAAAGACCATGTTTTGCAGTTGGTGTTTACATTATTTTTATAGCGTCTTCTGTTTGTTGAGTTTCTTTGTTGGTTTGTTTGCTTTGTTTGTTGGTTGGTTGGTTTTTTCTTCTTTTTGTTTGTTTGTCTTTCGGCTTTGTTGGTTTTTACACTTTTCATCCCACCCCCTCATTCCCCCCCCCCCCCCCTCTCTCTTACACTTCTCCCTGCTACTATTAGATAATTTACCTAGAGATTATTTCTGTAGGACAGAGTTCTATTTCCTATTGCAGGTCTGCACAACTCAAAATTTAAGGCGTACCGTAATACTTTATGTAAAACTAGTGCGGGCCGAAAGAAAAATAGGAAACAGGGGGGGGGGGGGGGGGGTTGAAAACTATTAAGAAATTAAGAATAAAAAAGAATATTTAGTTACTTCGCGGGCCGCAAAGGGAGTGCCGGGGGGCCGCATGTCGCGCTGGCTTGTGTCTGATTACAGCTTGTGTCTGATTACAGCTTGTGTCTGGTTACAACTTGTGTCTGGCTGCAGCTTGTGTCTGGCTAGAGCTTGTGTCTGACTACAGCTTGTGTCTGGCTACAGCTTGTGTCTGGCTACAACTTGTGTCTGGTTACAACTTGTGTCTGGCTACAGCTTGTGTCTGACTAAAGCTTGTGTCTGGCTACAACTTGTGTCTGGTTACAGCTTGTGTCTGATTACATCTTTTGTCTGGTTACAGCTTGTGTCTGGTTACAGCTTGTGTCTGATTACAGCTTGTGTCTGGCTACAGCTTGTGTCTGATTACAGCTTGTGTCTGGCTACAGCTTGTGTCTGGCTACAGCTTGTGTCTGGCTACAGCGTGTGTCTGATTACAGCTTGTGTCTGGCTACAGCTTGTGTCTGGCTACAGCTTGTGTCTGGCTACAACTTGTATCTGGCTACAGATTGTGCCTGGCTACAACTTGTCTCTTTTTGTGATATTCCCCACACTGTACATCGATAATTATTATACCATTAATTTATTTTCTTTATTCTGGTTTTCCATCTGAGACTTGGTTAGACCGTCATCCGTGTTTTTTCTTCTTTTTTTTCTTTTAAATTTCTATTTGATAATAATTTGTAGTGTTATATTTATTTCCTCTTTTAAATCTTTAAATTTTATCATGCATAAAAATGTTGCTTTTCCCTATACAGAGTGCGTAGAATTGATGTTGTAGTTGTTACGAACTCCCTTTGTACTCTGCCAGGTAACTGAAGCTCCCTCTATTATCTGCCAGGTAGCTCAAACTCCCCCTGTTATCTGCCAGGTAGCTCAAACTCCCCCTGCACTCTGCCAGGTAGCTCAAACTCCCCTTGCACTCTGCCAGGTAGCTCAAACTCCCCTAGCACTCTGCCAGGTAGCTCAAACTCCCCCTGCACTCTGCCAGGTAGCTCAAACTCCCCCTGCACTCTGCCAGGTAGCTCAAGCTCCCCCTGCACTCTGCCAGGTAGCTCAAGGCCCCCCCCCTGCACTCTGCCAGGTAGCTCAAGCCCCCCCCCCCCCTGCACTCTGTCAGGTAGTTCATTGGATCAAAATGTCTAAGGGTTAGGATGTTGTTTTCTCCTGCTACACATGGTTAATTATAATTTATTGAAAACCCGAGGCACTGTCCTATTTTCTTCTTCTTCATTCACGAAGAAGATATTATACAAAGATCCAATGAACGTGTTCCGTTATAACAGCTTACATATCGTTAAACACGTTTACGGCTAACACTCAAGTCACAAAGTCGCTATCGGTCTGCGATCTCTCAACACAACTGCTCGACAGAACTTAACACACTGACCACCCTAAGGACAGCGCAATATCTATTATATATATATAGATTTGTTTTCCAAGGAGACAACGTCAAAATGTAATCCATATTTGCTCTGTTTTCCAAGGAGACAACGTCAAAATGTAATCCATATTTGCTCTGTCTTCGTAGGAGAAGTCAGTGCAGAAAGTCTCACCCGCATGACCCCGAGCCGCCGGTCCGAGTGGAGAGCGACTGCGTTGACAAAGAGGGGATAATTCTGCACTTCCGGGACAAGAACTGCGTGCCGAGCAGGAGTTACTTCTCCCTCACCCAGAAGCTCGTGTGCATGGCCTCCTGGGAGAAGGATGGTGATGGATTCGCCTTGCTCCGTAAGGACCAGAGGGAGTTCGCCTTCTACTGCATCAGGGTCAGCTTCAAAGATTTAGAGGTACGTCACAGAGGGATAGAGGGGCACCTCGAAGCTCATGACACCCCCCCCCCCCCATACACACACCGTCCCCAACATCAAAAAAAAAAAAAAGAACCCTCGATCTTATTTTCTGATTGTATAACTGCCTGATACCATTGCCCGATACCATTACCCGATATAACTGCCCGATACCACTACCCGATACCATTGCCCGATACCATTGTCCAATACTATTGCCAGATACCACTGCCCTATACCATTACCCGATACCACTGCCCGATACCTTTACCCGGTACCATTGCCAGATACCATTGTCCGATACCATTGCCCGATACCATAGCCACACACCATTGCCTGATAGTATTACTCTGCTAATGCCTCATTCAGTAATACCATCACTTAAAAACACTACCGTGTTGCTGTCTAATTTTCTGAGAGACTCACGGGGTCTCATTTATTTAACTGTTCGCATCACTGTTACAAAGTCGGATATCACAGTTGCCTTCTGGTCCGACAGTAATGTTAGAATTACTATTTTAGCGGATGGAACTACTGTCTCACAGCCTTGTACAACTGTTTCTTTTTGTAAACTGTGTGCCTTGTGCAACTGTTTCTATTTATATACTGTTTACCTTGTACAACTGTTTCTGTTTATATACTGTTTAACCTGCACAGCTGTTTCTTTTTCTCTACTATATTTTATGACATAGGTAGAGATATAGATACATGTACATAAATTATACCTTTCTGTTTGTTTGCTTAAAGAATAAATATTTCAGAGGGCCCTGGGTAATTTTTTTTTCTTTTGAAAACGGGGCGGTAGGCCAAAATAGTTTGGGAACCTCTGACGTATTAGTGAACGCATTTATGCATAACAAACGCTTTTTTTCCTTGTTGTCGTTGTTGCTAAATGGAAATTTATGAATACAATGACACAATTGTCATTAAAACACATTAAAACCTCCCCCCTGTCATTTTGTTAGCTTCAGCGGGACTATATGACATTTAATCATAAAGGAGTTCATCTATGGGGACGTCTTGCCATGCGTTTAAATTGTTATGGTCGTAAAATGTTGTCTTGGGGAACATAGGTATTTATTTATGTGCTGAAAATGAATCAACATTTCCTTTTATTTGGACCAATGAACAATCTTGTCCTATCTTATCATGCTATATCTTAGTATCCTTTCTTATTATCCTATCTTATTCATCATCATCATCATGCCCCGTAATCCTTGGACCGTTGGGGCGCCACAGCTGACATGAAAACGATCCTTCTCCATTCCTCGCTGTCTTCTGCACTACGCATAGCATCGCCTAGTTTTAGTCCCGTCCACTCTTTGATGTAATCTTCCCACCATTCTCTCTGTCTTCCTCTTCTTCTTCCTCCTCCAGTTGTGCCCTGCATGATTTCTTTGGTGAGCCCTTTTTTTCTGGTCCCGTGGCCATACCACTCAAGTTTGCGCTTTTTTACAGACACTATCTTATTATCCTATCTTATTATCCTATCTTATTATCCTATCTTATACGATCTATGTTGGTTTTTTTCTTTTGCAGGTAACCCAGATTGTAGTTTACCTGGACTGGGAGTGCTACCGTGCCACTGACCTCAGCGCCCCGGGTGGACACCTGCGACTCGGCTACTCCACCCCGTACATAATTTTCAGACACGCCCAGAAGCGTGTCATTTCTGTGCCCTGCAGATCGGACCTTGCGACTTGTGGGTAAGTGGTGAGATTCTGTAGGTCGGACCTTGTGACTTGTGGGTAAGTGGTGAGATTCTGTAGGTTGCACCAAGTGACGAGTGGATAAGTGGTAAAAAAATCATTGAAACCAGAAGGTCGGACCTAGCGAGTTATTGGCGAGTAGGTCGGACCTATCGATGTAGCGAAGGTCTTACGCCAGCTGGGGGGTCAGATCATGGAGGCGGAAAGCCATGTATAGATCCGAGTGGAAAGATGTAATGGGGGGAAAAAAAGGCTATAGCACTTTTTTTTATAGGATGATGTTGATGAGAAGAATTAGGCTGGATGAGGGCAGTCAGAGGAGTCGAAGGGAGAGGAGTGTTAAGAGCAGTATGCAGGGGGTAAGAGTAGTAGGAGCGCATAGAAGTGTTAGGAGCAGTACAATGCGTGGGAGGGGAATGAGCAGTGGTAGAAGCATGGGATGAAATACACATAAGGTCTTTTTGGGTTATCAACAAAATCTATCGTTCTGTGTAATTACGTGTTTCGACTCTATCGCAGGTCCGTGAGCAGGGAATCTCAAACTGAACACCAGATTCACACCTGTCAGCATTGCCTTAACACCACCGGCTACACCTGTGACTTTGACGACGACGTCATCAACACCTGGACGGTACGGGAGCCTTACGACACGCACTTTAACTTAACGGTAGGTCTAAATCAGTTCCTGCATCTTGCGTGTTGGTACTGGTTGTAACACATGTGTTGTTTACAAGCTTAAAAGTTATTGATAAAAATGAGTAGCCAATCAAAGTTACTGAGAGTTCCCAGTGTGGATGGACACAGAAAAAAAAAGTCTTACGAAGTGCGCTCATTTGAAGCGATGGCGCCAAAATTATCGAACAGTTTGCCTCAATCTTTGAGGGAAATTAAAAGTGATAAAAAAGATAATTCAAGAAACATTTAAAGACTTTTTTTTTCTTTAAATAGACTTAAGAAGACCAGAGTGCTGTGAGCATGCTAAAGTAGCGCTGATACAAGCGCTATATAAATATCCAATCAATCAATCAATCAATCAAAGGACCCGCATTTTCTGGTTGACTGAACACCCCCCCCCCCCAAACCGCAAACTCCGAGAAATTTTACAAGGAGCGAATTCTTGCTGCATTGAGGTCATTGTGACTCTGATGTCCTGACGAGTCTAGTACGACCCAATTAGTAGAAATGTGACTCTTTATTCTATTTATGCCCTGGCTGTCATCAAACGAAGATGATCTCTCAAAACCCTACACCTTCGATTATTTCTGTCTAAGAAAACGTGTACGGTTTGTTTTGTTTCCAGGACCGTGGCGTGGGGGGCCTCAACCACTTCACTTGCAAAGGGGGGGGGGCGGGGGGGCTTAAGATACGTACTGGGGCCCTAAGTTGTTATGTGGAGGGAAAAAAACACAAATCAGTGACCGTATTTCTTATGTTAATCAGCAGTTGCGAAACTTTACATATGAATACATCGTCAGTGCTCTCAGTGAGTACGAAGGGAGCACTGATAATTTGACTCCCCCCGTAGAGGCCCTGGTTTTAGAAGCGCTGGCCTACTTCCTCTGTTACGTTACATTGCAGCTTAGAAGAGAAAAAAAAAAGCAAAACTCTCAAGCATTAACCACCATTTTGTACAGTGCGACGTCAAAGTGCACCCTAAGCGTAGTCGGAGGGGCCTAAACACGTAAACACATTGTCAGAGCGTAGTCAGAGGGGCGTAAACACGTAAACACATTGTCAGAGCGTAGTCAGAGGGGCGTAAACACGTAAACACATTGTCAGAGCGTAGTCAGAGGGGCGTAAACACGTAAACACATTGTCAGAGCGTAGTCAGAGGGGCGTAAACACGTAAATACATCGTGTATAAGTTTCAATACAAAGCATCACCAAGTGCATTTATTACTGCGCCATTTCTTATTCCCTTTTTTGGGGGGGAGGGGGGGAAGGGGGGGAGTATGTTCAATTCTACTAATATCAGAGGTATGATATTTTGTTTGCTTCTCAGATCCGTAGGTTCAATTCTACTAATATCAGAGGTATGATATTTTGTTTGCTTCTCAGATCCATCAAAAATCACTTCATCACCCGAGCCTCGGAATACTGCAGTGCGTGACCTTCGACCCCCACCAGAGGGTGGCTCTCAGGGCCATACTGTGGGGAGTGTACGAGGTGATGTAGCTATATAAACATAGTTCAATCCATTAACATACCGCAACGCCTGTGTTCCGCTTAAGCGCCATCTTTTGTTTAATAAAGCTGAAATTTATATTACATAAAGGGAGGGACGATTAACATCAATTTATTTTATTTAATTTTTTGAAAGATTTATTTTTTATTTTTAAGGAAGTTTTTAAAAAATGTCAGACGATAACTCTCCCATTTATCCGATAACTCTCCCATTTATGCGATAACTCTACCATTTATGCGATAACTCTCCCATTTATGCGATAACTCTCCCATTTATGCGATAACTCTCCCATTTATGCGATAACTCTCCCATTTATGCGATAACTCTCCCATTTATGCGATAACTCTCCCATTTATGCGATAACTCTCCCATTTATGAGATAACTCTCCCATTTATGCGATAACTCTCCCATTTATGCGATAACTTTAAATTAAAACATTTCAAATTGGCGGTTTACATTAATTTATGGACCAGCTGACTTTCTAAAAATATGTCTGTGTTGTTATTGCATTATCATGGTGCCGACTAACAAAACAGGCCATCGAGTTCTTACTCTTATCAGCTGCATAAGAAGCTAACTTCGACATGAAAGCCTCTACCAGACCAGTGCACATCCTCTGTTCTCTTCAACTCCACGTTAAGCCGTTGGCCTAGCCTCTCCCCCTCCCCACTCTCTCTCCCCCCCTCCCCCTTCTCTCTCTCTCCCTCCCTCCCCCACTCTCTCTCTGTCTCTCTCTCTGTCTCTCTCTCTGACTCTCTGTATCTCTCTGTCTCTCTCTCCCTCTCTCTGTGTCTCTCTCTGTCTCTTTTTTCCTTCACTCTCTCTCTCTCTCCCACTCACTCTCTCTCTCTCTTTCTCTCTCTCTCTCTCTCTCAATGGTGGAAAGTACAAGGTGCCAAAATATATTGCTATTTTTTTTAAAAAACTGCGTAGATCTCGTGATACTATTCTCCATTAGGATTTATTTCCGCTGTTATGTGTAGCGAAATAATAAAACGAAGTGAAATTCCCACGAGTAAGACTGGCGCAACTCAGTTAGCTAAATATGAGACAAACTCTAAATTCAGTAGAGTCAGCCCCAGACAGTGACAGCACAACTTGCAGCGGTACAAATGAGCCAATGAGCCGCACTGAAGACACCAGGCACACACATTTAATGAAGGACTGCTGACTCCCACTTTTTTTTCGTTACAAGTTTAGGTGACGTGTACAGAAGTTGAGGCTGTACTGTTGCGTTACCCATGTTCCCCTGTAACACGTTGCGTGCTGCGTAGACTGTATATCCATACACTCGATAGCTTCAAGAGCAGAGAATTTCCTAAAAATGCAATGAACAGCAAAATAATGTTGTTAAGCTTTATTGGAAGAAACAACCACATGCTACTAGCACCCAATTCCCCCCCCCCCCCCCCAACCTATAAACAAGGTAAAGAGAGAAATCTGTGGCTAGTTACCCGTCTTTATTTCAAGTGTTCTTTCGAAAGACTCGCACGCATTACTACGACATCGCCGTGCATAAAGGGACACGACTGTCTCTAAGAAACAGCTACGAAGGCATAAACAAAGGAGAGGGGGTTGCCTCCCTCCCCATGGAATCACTCGCATACTCTCCTACTAGTGATCCTCAAATTACCTTGTATGGCTTTCCTTATTTTTTTTTATAAATTACATGTTTCCAAAATATTTTTGTCCCTCAAAATCCTCTTTTTCCACAGTAATGATGCATAGTTTCTTTTACTTCCAGTAATCTTGCACTTTTTTTTTTCAGGGGGGGGGGGCGGTGGGAAGTGGGGGGCCCAACTTCCAGCAATAACATAACATTTATGGCGCACACTTTCCGGTTAGGAACTACTTTCTATTTCTCGCTGTCTCTTCATTTGTCCTGTGTGCTGAAAAAAGGCTTAGCACGATGCTTTCATCGTCCTGTCATTATAATTCAGGCTTCCACACACCTTGTTCCACTACTCCCTCACCATAACCGGTATTTTAAAATATTTTTTTTGTTTACATCATGAAGTATTCAAAATTTGACATTGACATTGCATAACAGTTTTCTGCTACATCACCCCCCCCCCACCACACACACACACACAGAATGGCTGCTACCCCAGGTTCACGTGCATGTACTACGACACGCCGGCGTCCAACATCATGCGGTACAGATTCAGCAACATCCAGCTCTGGCCCAAGACGTTGTCGGACGACAGCATCTGCAGCGAGGAGAACTTCATAACTCGGCCGGACTTCTACGACCCGAAGGACCGGTACGAGGAAAGGTGGGGAGAAAAAAAACAAACAAACCACAGCCAAGCACTTCCGTTTCTGTTACTGCTTTTTAAACATCCGGTTGGTAAATTTATTATAATTTTTTTTAAAGAAAATTTGGAGAAAGAATACGTCAATGGCGGGTTTCAAAGCAGCCCATTATTTACAATGTAGTCAAAAAATAAATGTTAGAATGTGTATAATATAGTTTGAAGGTAATCGGTTAGTCCATTCGTGTTCTGCTAGCCTGTGGGCACTGCACCCTCACGCTGCTATTCCCCAGAGCACCTAGCCTGCTCGCTGCTATTCCCCAGAGCTACTATCCTACTCGCTGCTATTCCCCAGAGCACCTAGCCTGCTTGCTGCTATTCCCCAGAGCACCTAGCCTGCTTGCTGCTATTCCCCCAGAGCACCTAGCCTGCTTGCTGCTATTCCCCAGAGCACCCAGCCTGCACGCTGCTATTTCACAGAGCTACTAGCCTGCTCGCTGCTATTCCCCAGAGCACCTAGCCTGCTTGCTGCTATCCCCCAGAGCACCTAGCCTGCTCGCTAAAAGAGCTCCCTAAGATTCACTGTGGTCGTGCTAATAAGAGTCACACGGGAATGGCCTGCCAAAGTTGTATCTGCGTGTGGCACGCGCGTTCTCAACAAAAAGGGTGTGTCATAAATGTTTTTAGGCCTGGGGACATGGCGAGATCCCCCCAAACGCCAACACCAATATAATAGCCCTCCCTTTTTTTGTACTCATATCCTCTATTGAATAATATTGATATTGTGTTCATTTGAGAGGATAGGCAATGGAGCAAGTTTACCAATATGTCAGTTCTGCGGGAACATCACATGACGTGGAGCTATCTTGTCACGTCACTAGGCGCGCCCTAGCAAGTGGGGTGGGGGCGCCTAATGGAAAATTGAAAGTTTAACAGAGTTGCCCCATAGTCAGTTTTATACCAGATCTATAGTTAGATAAAAGAGCAGGTTGCCACTTGAACAGGTTGCCACTAGAACAGGTTGCCATTAGAGCAGGCTGCCACTAGAGCAGGTTGCCACTAGAGCTGGTTTCCACTAGAACAGGTTGCCACATGAACACGTTGCAAATAGAACAGGATGCCCCAAGATCAGTCCACAGCCAGGGCGGGTTGCCAACCGATCATTGTGTCACAAGGGTAGAGTGTCACGACAACGGGCATATTCGAAGGAGTTCCATGGGAAAAGTCTTGACACCAATATCTTACGCATTGGGTAACACCAATACTAGAGACACAACTAGCGCTACTGAAATTGTACAATAGGAAATGGTGTCAGCGAGCCCCCAAAGAACACCCCCACCCCCATGCCCGAGTATAGGACCGCGAAGCGGCACACCGGAGACCTCCCTTTGCCAGGAAAGCCCCCCCCCCCCAACTGCACCCACTCGATCGGGTACCAACGGAGGCCATCCCAGCCCAAGGACGTTCGGTCGACCGGTAACGCTGCTCTCACGGCTGCTCTCACAACGTCAGCAGTCGACTTTACCAGGAGTGGGATGGTAAATTTACGTTCCCGGGGAAGCGTCCGACGCCCTCTTATAATGATTTCTACAGTGTGTATCTGACCTCACAACTAATGTACGAAGCAGACGGGTTGAAACCCGTTGCCTACGAACAGCTTCCTCAGTTGCTGAGGACTCTACTCGATTTATACATAGGTACCTGAATCCCTTGTTTAATAGGTGAAGTAGCTGACGGATAGTTTATGGAGAAATTCCTAAGAATCTTCTGAACTTGGTGTTATACCTATAGTAGATGGTGATGTTGATCCCACAGTTAAACATCTGGAAGAGATTCATGACGATGATGATCAGCTGATTGACGTTCTGGAACCTCTTCGTGAACTTGAGATCCGGTTCCAGGATGCCTGCGATGTTGACCAAAACTTTGGGGAAGTTGCACAAAACGTACACTCCTGATATAACGGTGACCTGCTGGATGACTCTAAGCTCTCTGTTGTCTAATGCTTCCGACGGCGATGTCCCTTCACTTGGAAAGGTCAAGGACGATGACCTCCTGAAGGACAGAGCTCTTCTGAGGTAAAAACTCAGCACGAAAACGCACGCGGCTACGATAATTTGCGACGCGATGCTCAGGAATGTGTCTCTCGTGCCCCAGATGACGTCCTTGACGAACTGGCGGTCGCTCGATGACCAGACGATGAGGCGGGTCAAGTTCACGCGTGGATCGAAGGCTTCCACCACGCCCATGTTGGACAGCACAGGGGCGTAGCTCGCGACCGTCAGCACCACGAACGCGGCGAGGACTGTCACGCACCTGCGTGTCGTGAATAAGTCACCAAACCGCAGCGGCTGCGCCACGCACACGCAGCGAGCCACCGCCAGGAACGTGGTGGTCAGCATCGTCATGGGGTAGACGAGGAAGCCGACGTTGCTGGTCAAGATGTACGCGCCGTACGGGTCGACGCCGAACCGCACCGCGTAGTTCGAGACCATCTCGACCGTCCAGAGAAGGCAGAACACGCCCCCGCAGAGCAAGGACGCGACGTAGCAGAGGTCGGACAGCGAGAGGACGAGGAATGAAACGGTCAGGGCGTCCGTAAGCCCCATGGCGATGAACGTCCTGGTGCTGACGGAACACGAGATGACTGCCAGAAGGGCCGCCGACGTGATGGCCACTGAAAAAACCCCGATTATGACCGGGTATTGGTCGCCGAATGCACCGTTTGCTAGAGGCGACTGGATAAGTAAAGAATTCATTTTTGTTTTTTGTTTCGTGAAGAATAAACTTCGTCACATAATGCAGTTCAACTTTTCAGAGTTTTTGAGTAGAGCTATTCTGAGAATGTTCTGTTCTAATCTTGCAGATTAAGGGTTGTTAAGCCGTTGGATCACTAAGGTGTGTAGATAGACAAGGTGTGTAGATAGACAAGGTGTGTAGATAGACAAGGTGTGTAGATAGACAAGGTGCGTAGATAAATAAGATGTGCAACATTATTGCACTAGCAATGTTGTGTAGGTAACTCTAGTTAGAATAAGTGCACTGTAGTCACACCTCCCAATGTTGTGTGGGTAACTCTAGCCAGAATAAGTGCACAGTTGCCACACACTCCAATGCTGTATAGGTAACACTAGTTAGAATAAGTGCACAGTAGCCACACCCTCCAATTCTGTATAGGTACCTCTAGTTAGAATTAGTTCACTGTAGCCACACGCTCCAAATTTGTACGGGTACCTCTTGTTAGAATTAGTTCACTGAAATGATATCATCAATGCTGTCTGAACACAGCCCAGAAGAACGCGCGCGTTGAAAAAGTCCCCCGTTTAAACTTAGAGTTGTCCGTCAGTAGACATTTGACCTACCGTTTCAACAATGCTACTCTATATGTGTGTATGTAATGATTACATACTGACTCTCCGCTGCAAAAAAAAAAGTCGATATAATCAACAGACATAGCATATCCCGAATCGACTTAAAATGAACATTGTCAATAATTCCACCATTTGTTCTTAACAAACAAGTGAGATTCTCTTGTTTAATTAAGAACAATTAACGAAGAATGTGATTGGCTTGTTTTTTTCCCAAATTTTAATTAAAGCAGATACCACTTTCCCGCCGATTTTTTTAGGAGGCGAGCTGTCACTTTCCTCGTCACGTCTGCGTCTATTTTAACCACGATAATTATAAAATCAATCTCCCCCCCCCCCTTACGATATTAACGGGTTAGCCTTATTTGATTAACTTAAGAGTACACCTTCCAGGGGTTACAGTGTTACTTACCCGTGGGTCTTCGTGTGTTTGTACGTATGAACCGAAATTCTACGAATTATTTTTTTAAAAGCGTACTTAAATAAAAAAATCGCTAAAGAAATTGTACGATTACGGTTACAATTATCTGGTCGAGAGCAACGGAATATCGTTAATTCATTATTTTAACTTTTTTTTCTTCATAAAACATGATTTCGATTACTTCAAGTCATGACTGTTAGAATTTAAGCTTTAAAATCTCCTCGTGGCCTCCAGTGTCCGGTCAGGACAACCATTGATCCTGAAAGCACAGGATCGGAACCGTTGATATACTTTCTTAAAAGCCAGTGCCGGATTAAGACACCACCCTCCCCCCCCCCACCACCACTCTCCGAGGCGCATAGGCAGTCGAAATTATGAGCCCCCCACCCCCACTGAAAAAGTACGTCGTAATGTCAAATCAGGGATGTTGGGTGGGTCATTGCCTTTCCTTTGAGGATAACCATACCCAGAAAAATTTCGGCGTGTATTATTTCCCCTTACTTCTTTTCCCTCTCCCTTTCTAAAAATTGTTTTGTACCAATATTTAGACTTCTTTCATGATCACATCCATGTTGAAAAAAAAAATATTCTTTGTTGCGGGGCCCCTTTAAGGCGCGTGGCCCCTAAAAGGCGCGAGGCCCCTGAGCACGTGTCTTATTAGTCTTTAGGTTAATCCGGCAATGGTTGAAGCACGGATATCCACGACCACTTCTGAAATGGCGCCGCCGCTCTCAAATTTGTCATTGATAATAGTATTCCAATTTTTTTAATTTTTTTTTTGGTTTAACAAACTTATGTGTTGTCAATTTTTGGTTATTGAAAATTGCTGTAAGATCACACCTTGTTTTCTCTCACCAGACCTTGGAATGTCGCCTTGTCCACTGCTGGTCAGTTCAGGCGGATGCCCTGTGTTTACCCGAGCGGGATACCGGACAACGCCGCCTTCACCGACAACCGCAACCACACGGGCTGCATAACTTTCAGGTTGGTCACAGTGCTCCATAAGAAAACCTTTTTCTGATTAAATTTTTTTTAAAGAATTAAAATTTTTATTTTATTTCTATTCCATCTCTTCGTTTTGCAAAGATGCTATTCCCCAGACACTTGACTACCATTGCAGATCAGCGGTTCTCAACCTGTGGGTCGCGACCCCGTTGGGGGGTCGATTGACCCATTCGCAGGGGGTCGCCTAAGACCAGCGCAAAACACATGTACTCAAAATTTATGAAGTAGCAGCGAAAATAATTTGTGGTTGGGGGGTCGCCACAATACGAGACACTGTATTTAAAGGGTTGCGGCATTAGGAAGTTTGAGAACCACTGTTGTAGATGGTGGCATTAAGAGTGTAGAATCCACTGTTTGATTTCTATGTTCTGCGACGCAACTTAAATTAAATCTCTCCGTTTCTCTACGGCAGTGTTTCTCAACCTTATAAATGCCGCGACCCTTTAATACAGTCCCTCATGTTGTGGCGACCCCCAGACATAAAATTATTTTTGTTTCTACTTCATAACTGTAGAGTTTATGTGTTTTTAGATGGTCTTGGCGACCCCTGGGAGAGGGTCGTGCGACCCCCCAAAGGGGTCGCGACCCATAGGTTGAGAACCGCTGCTCTATGGTGTTCTGTCACCTTTTTTTCCTAGTAAGTTGCATTTCTGGAAATCGTAAGTTTACCAATGTTTGCAATATAGGATTTGGGGGCTCGTCCATAAAGTACGCCACGCTATTTTTAACAATGTTTACACCCCAGCCCCTTCACCCACACACATCTCAATGAGGAAAAAATCTCTGACATCCAATAAAGTTCGTCACGCCAAATTTTTTTTTTTTTTAATTTTTTTTTTCAAAATTAACAGCAAATTAAAATTCAATGTAAAACGCAATCTACTGTTAAAGTCAGCCTCTGCTAAGTGACATCTTCGTTTAGAATATATTCAGCATAACAGAAAGTTAAACACCACTGACAATTTCAGCCATTTACGCGTATCATAACAAATATATATATAAATGTATGACGTCATGTATGATCTATCTCTTCCCCCCCCCCTCTGTGTGAAAAAACTGTCACACTGTCTTAGACCCCCCCTCCCCGTATCACAAAATGTCACTCTTTCTTAGACCACCCCCTTCCCCCCACACCTCCCCCCTCTCCGAGCGTGACGTACTTTATGGACGACCAGCCCCCCCCCCCACCTCCAAACCTTTAACACTTTACCAATTACACAGTGTAACTTGCTGGGTGTCTTCATCCGAAGTGCCCTCAAAATGAAGGGCGTTCAAATGTCCTAGTTGTAAGACACGCGTATCAAAGTTCACGCTTTCGTGTGGGTAAAAGGGGTTGGGGGGGGGGGCTACGGGAGAGAAAACATTGTTTTTTCCTCTAAGCCAGTGGTCGAAAAATCGCGGTTCGTGAGCCGCATGCGGTTCTTTAGTGACCTGAGTGCGGTTCAGCCAGAGGGGCCACAAATCGGTTTTGACTCCGAAAAACGTTGGTTCTTGATAGATTCTTGAAATTTGGCTCTCAAAAAACTTTTTAATCGTCCTGCTGCTGATTTTTTGGCCTTTTGACTAATGAGTTTGCCGACCACTGCTCTAAGCAACTGGTCTCAAATTATGAGCATCAGCGGGAGGAACCATATAAATATATTTACAGAGTATACCTTTCAGATCATTTACTATGGTCAACCAATCAAAATACATAATTCTCATTGCAACAATGGCACTAACGCTACCAGATAGCGCAGTTTTTACTCAATAAAAATTACCGATAACTGCCGCTAAATGTTATCCTTAAAATATATAACAAGTATCATTGGTGCGTTATAGTATCTTTTTGTGTTACGGAAATAATTGGTGCCACACTGACCAAGAAAGGTTTACGGGATTTAAAATTTATACCTGGTATCCCCCCCCCCCCGGTCCAAACAGATCCCGGTCGTCCCCCAAACACATCACCATCCAATACCTGGACGAGTCTTCCGACCCCGAAACCCAGGAGTACAGCTACCTCAGACAGCACCACTTCCAGTGCATGGCGGCCATGACGTACATCAGTGGGTACAAGACGGTCATTACCTTGACGCAGGGTGAGCACGACAGTATTTCTGTGTCTACGTTTCAACAATCCCTGATAATTGGCTCTACTTCCTTTAAATCAAAATTCGATTACGGGCAATGAAAAATGTAATTTTTCTTTAAAAGTTTGACAACCCACCCCTCTCTCTCCCCTACTGTGTGAATTTAATGAACGGAATTAGGTATAAGCAAGTCCCGCAGAGCTTCGTGGAAAGTTACGTTATTTTACAAATATTTTTACCATGTGATGGTCAGCGTAAATTTTTAAAATTATTTTCGGTCAAAAATGCAATTGGCGTAGGTGGGTACTGAAAAAATTTTTTTTTAATCATTTAATTCGTTTGAACGATAACTTTGGCCTAGTCGCTTGTTACTTTTTATCTTCGGTTAAAATTGGCAAATGAAGTGAAAGTCAAAGATTTCTCCCTTTAGCAATAACCAATATTCGGGAAAGTTTTTTTTTAATTTTTTAAAAACAATATGAAGATAAATTGAAGCTGAGAAGTAAATTGAACCCCGAATACAGTATTCAAATTTCTCTTTTATCAAAACCCTCAAGTTTCGACTGTATTGTATCGAAAATTAAAAAAAACCAACTCTTTTAAACCCTAAAGTTGTTATTTAAAGACTTTTGTTCACGACTAGTATTTTATTTATTTACGTTATGTATATTTTGTTGTTAATTTTTAGATTTATAATTGCATTGTTAAGTACTGTTATATGGTTTTGAAAACCTAATTACTTTTAAGATTCGGCCTGTTTGTTGAGCAAATCCCAACAAAGAAGTGATAGTCAGTATAAAAAGAAAAGTGACACCCAAGCCTGTGATGTTAACAATATTAAATTTAATCCTACTATTAAAATTATGTAAGGAATACAAAAATCGAATGCACAGAAAGGGACTATATCAACTTACAGCACATCAATTGAAAAATTACAATTGTCGAAAACCGCGAAAATGAAATAGCGCACTCACACATAAAGAGTACCATCTTGTAAGTACGTTGTGTCGTGTAAAATTCTAAGAAAATTGCAAAATTCTCTCTCGGATATAGGAAAGCTTTCATCTTATTTATAGGGAGAAATGTTGGAATCCCAAAGAAAAGAAAATTCTAGAAATCGCTTTATTTGATGGCATTCTTTGGAGCGTATTCGAAAGTAAACAACCTTTTCCCAATCAAGGGAGGGGCGGGGTTGGTACAGAGCTACACATTTAACCAGTGACGTCAATGTCAATGTTTAAAAAAGGGGCGGAGGAGTGGTTGACGCTTTAGCCAAGTCACGTGTTTAAGCCAACTTCTAACTATAAATAGAAGCAATGAACCATTTTGTTTTGGTGAAATTCTATGGATTTCTCCCTAATAAGTCCAGGAGGTGGAGTCAGGTGTGATCAGGTATATTTTAATTGCAATGGCTAGGGCGCCCCCCCCCCCTGACCCTTGCGTTGCAATCATGAATCGGTAATTAGAAATCCAAAAATTACAGAGTCCTCGAAGGACTAATACACAAAGTAAGAATACTCGTAGGGCTAATACACAAAGTAAGAATACTCGTAGGGCTAATACACAAAGTAAGAATACTCGTAGGGCTAATACACAAAGTCAGAGGACTCGTAGGGCTAATACACAAAGTATGAATACTCGTAGGGCTAATACACAAAGTATGAATACTCGTAGGGCTAATACACAAAGGAAGAGGACTCGTTGGGCTAATACACAAAGTAAGAGGACTTGTAGGACTAATACACAAAGTCAGAGGACTCGTAGGGCTACTATACAAAGTCAGAGGACTCGTAGGACTAATACACAACGTTTGAAACATCACGGGCACAATTAGGTTAATTGTATATCTATTTTTTAATAATTATTGTATACATTGAAATGATTCGTTTAAATAATACTTCATTTGATAATGATAAAGTGTTTGAATGCACTAAGTCACCTATTTCAGAATATAATTTTGGAACCATTGTCTAGCTACATTCACATCCAAAGATACTCAAACGCTTCGAACTGTAGAATTAATCTAACATATTTAATTACGTTCGCAATAAGAAGGAAAATATTTAATATCATAACGTTTCCCTTTAAAAAAATTAATTACTAACTTATATCCTGTGATTAATTTTGCATATTGCAATATTAGTTTCTAAAATAACTAGTTGTATTCTACACCCCCCCCCCACCCACAATATAAATACCAAATGTTTGTCTTCTCACACAAAGCAGGTAGTAACAACAACAAAAAATTACGCAAACTATTTAGATAACCCATAATAAATGTATAAATATTGGTGTACGTCCTTGAACTTCAGGTCGCGAGAACGAGTCCCTGTGCTGGATGATCATCGACTCCCAGACCCTGGTGGTCGTCAGCACGTCGTCCTGCAACCAGCAGACGGCACTGGGCATCCTGAGGGGGGAGGAGAAGTACTCCCCGCACCTCAAATGGACACTCAACCTCAAGGCCGCCGGAGACGGCATCAGCGGCGAGTGCAGCAGCATGTTCAGAGACAGCGAGGAGCGGTGGCTCGCCCGGATCATGGAGCAGATCGAATCCCGGTCTCTAAAAAACGAAAGCGGCAGCGGATGTCAAGGGCTTTACAGGGATTTCCCGCGAAACTATTTCTGCTCAGCGTGGTTGGCGGTGTCCGTTTCGAGCGTGGTGTTCTCCTTCGCAACGTCGTTGAATTTTTTATGATGTATAATGTTGAGTTATTATCTTGTCAGCTGAACAAGGATTACCAAAGATGGGCGTGTTTGAAAATAATTATTGAAGATTTAATGACATATGGGTTACAAGCAAATTAGTTCAGGATGATAGGTGATTGTACAGAATTCAACGTAGTCTGCTTGTGGGACTCTACTCTACTCCATTACGCGACACTCTACCCCAAAATGATCTAAGTTCCATTCTACGCCACCCTACTCCAAGTCATTCTACTCCATTCTGCGCCACTCTACTCCAAGTCATTCTACTCCATTCTGCGCCACTCTACTCCAAGTCATTCTACTCCATTCTACGCCACTCTCCTCAAATCAAATCCACACGCTATTTTTGCCATAGTTAAAATGAGTAAGCTAGGCTTTGCAAGAATGTTCGATCACGCCATGCAGACCTGTAGTGTACGTTTATGATACCAGTGGTAAGTAATGTATTCGCAAAAATCCACAGGACGACGTTATGTGCCATACTAGAACGGCGTAAGAACCGTTTTTTTTTTTTTTGCTACTTCGAAGCGCCAATATAACAGCATTATACATCAATCCTTTTCATCTTAGCGACTTTGAAATACGTCAAATGACGTCATCAGATTATGTCCATGATGTCACAGCCAAGGAAAATAACACATTTAAATTGCAATAACATTTTTTTTTTAAGTTTTAATTTTTGGAGCACTCATTGATATAGTTTCTTGAATACCATCTGTATTTATGTCATTGTTATATAAGACAGCACCCTTTTCAGGTGTAGCACTTTTGTAATATATAACGCCCCTGTCCTGTGTCTGTGCCCAGTCAAATATGGCACCACTGTCATATATAACGCCCTATTCATATTTGGCACCTCTGTCATATATGGCACCCCTGTCATATGAAGCACCTTGGCAATATATTGCACACCAGTCATATCCTTGTCACTCTTGTCTCATTACGAGAACCCTGTCGTCTGTTCCAGGGTTCGGCAAACCACGGCCCGCGGGCCACATCCGGCCCGCGCCTCCGTTTTATCCGACCCGCCAAGCCTATCGTAATTTTGAAGAAGAGTTTAAAGAAATTGGGGCTCTTTAAAATGAATCTTGTCCCCGGGCGTCAAACAATGTAGCTACGCCTCTGGAGTATGCATGAGGCAATAGCAGTGAGGAATATTATTTTAAGAGGTATCACAATCATTACAATCTTCGGCACGTGTTACTCGCGTGAGGAGACATTTTCAAAATAATGAAATGTGACATCTGTTACAGACAAGCCTTATCTGCTTAACACTTACAAGCAATTTGTATGATTTTTTTTTTTGGGGGGGGGGGGGGGTACTAACTCTGGGATTCAACTGTTATTATTATTAGTCGTAGTAGATTTATATAGCGGGTACCCCAGCCATAACAATTTAACAAACATAATCATGAACTTAAAAATGTACATACATTAATTAAATAAAACAAATATAAATGTGTAATCACTCCAACCATTCCATAACGATTTACATGTCAAGCCCCAGCATCGTTCATAGGTCAGAGAAAGGGGGGGGGGGGGAAAGGGGGGGGGGAAATCAGTCATTATGTCAGAAAATCAAGCATTTTCTATCAAATAATTTTCTTTAGAGTTTCAATTACATTAATTTCAATTTTTTTTTTTTTAAATTTAAAAGGCATTTTATTGCGTCATCAGCATGACAAATAAAGTCTGTCTTGTATGTTTAATAAATATAAACTTGTGCGAATTTCTAGTCATACTTGTAGGCCACAATGATCTTGACACAATTTGTCCGCCCCCACCCCCTCTCCCAGAACGCGATGAGATCTTGATGATGGCTGTCCTAAAAAAAAAGGTTTGCTGAACCCTGGTTTTACTCTGAACCCCGGTTTTACGCTAAACCCTAGTTTTACTCTGAACCCTGGTTTTACTCTGAACTCTGGTTTTACTCTGAACCCTGGTTTTACTCTGAACCCTAGTTTTACTCTGAACCCTGGTTTTACAAGGAACCCTGGTTTTACTCTGAACCCTGGTTTTACTCAGAACCCTGGTTTTACTCTGAACCCCGGTTTTACTCTGAACTCTGGTTTTACTCATGATTCGTAACATCCATCAAGCTCCTTTTTTTATTTGACTAATTATAAAAGTGTTGGACTGCGATAAAGCTTTAAAATAGATTAAATAGACACGAACAATCTGTGTCGATATAACAATATATATTGAGCTTTAATGATAATTTTACATTACAAATAATGAAACGTTTCGGCACTTGCCTTCATCAGTACAAGACATACAAATAATTAAACGTTTCGGCACTTGCCTTCATCAGTACAAGACATACAAATAATTAAACGTTTCGGCACTTGCCTTCATCAGTACAAGACATACAAATAATTAAACGTTTCGGCACTTGCCTTCATCAGTACAAGACATACACATAAGTATTAATCAAATTTACATAATATATATAGAGAGAGATAAATCCTACCTAAAAAATAGAAAACCAGACAGAAACAAGGTAAAGAAAAAAGAAGAATGAAAAGGAAGTGACTTGAAGTAAGATTTGAAAGCCCAATCAGGAAAAAAACATCGCAGTTACGTAAAATTGTGGATTTGGTTTATCCCGTATGGAGTTAACGTGCCAAATCTTGATATTAATTTATTCTCCATATGGATCCTATCCGTTGTGTTACTAGTATACAGTATACCAGTAACTGCGATGTCCAAAATGCCATCATGGTTGGTGCTATTGAAATGTTTGGAGACCGGACAAGAGAGCCTGTTTATATTATAGAGGGGTTCTCTAAATCGGTCTCCAAGGCGACGACCTATCTCTCCTACGTATAATTTACCACACTTTTTACAAAGGATGGTGTAAATCACGTTGCGACTTGTGCAGGTAAAACCATCCTTTATTTTGAATATTTCCAGAGGGAAAGTGATCTTATCAACTTGAATCACGTAGGGACATACCTATGTATATATTTAATATGAATTTATATGTTGAATACACCTGTATCTTTCTCATACACCTTTATACATACGACTATGTAACAACACTTTGATACGTGCATCAAATAAATCAGTGCTTTACCAACGCCATTTCGACTGTGATAGCCTCCATACTCTACATTTCTCATTTGACTGTGATAGCTCCATCCATTACATTTCTCATTTGACTGTGATAGCCTCCATCCATTACATTTCTCATTTGACTGTGATAGCCTCCATCCATTACATTTCTCATTTGACTGTGATAGCCTCCATCCATTACATTTCTCATTTGACTGTGATAGCCTCCATCCATTACATTTCTCATTTGACTGTGATAGCCTCCATCCATTACATTTCTCATTTGACTGTGATAGCCTCCATCCATTACATTTCTCATTTGACTGTGATAGCCTCCATCCATTACATTTCTCATTTGACTGTGATAGCCTCCATCCATTACATTTCTCATTTGACTGTGATAGCCTCCATCCATTACATTTCTCATTTGACTGTGATAGCCTCCATCAATTACATTTCTCATATGACTGTGATAGCCTCCAGCCATTACATTTCTCATTTGACTGTGATAGCCTCCATCCATTACATTTCTCATTTGACTGTGATAGCCTCCATCCATTACATTTCTCATTTGACTGTGATAGCCTCCATCCATTACATTTCTCATTTGACTGTGATAGCCTCCATCCATTACATTTCTCATTTGACTGTGATAGCCTCCATCCATTACATTTCTCATTTGACTGTGATAGCCTCCATCAATTACATTTCTCATTTGACTGTGATAGCCTCCATCAATTACATTTCTCATTTGACTGTGATAGCCTCCAGCCATTACATTTCTCATTTGACTGTGATAGCCTCCATCCATTACATTTCTCATTTGACTGTGATAGCCTCCATCCATTACATTTCTCATTTGACTGTGATAGCCTCCATCCATTACATTTCTCATTTGACTGTGATAGCCTCCATCCATTACATTTCTCATTTGACTTTGATAGCCTCCATCCATTACATTTCTCTTCTTTTCAAAAAAAAAAAGAAAAAAAAAATCACCACTCATTCCAGTTTCATTTTTTACCGGATATTTTAACAAATAGTTGTTTCATTTCACTCCTCATTCCAATTTTTAACTAAACATTATAACAATTATTTGTTTTTATTTCCCCCCCCCCCCTCAACCCAAATTCCTAATCATTCATTGACAATTTTATTACGTACTGTTATCATTTAAATCGAAATAAAAATCTATGCATTTTTTTGTACTTTAATAACTTTACAACGGTCGGTTGTTGTTGTTTTAATTACTTGTTTCAGCGGAGTGCGAATAAGCCATATACGTTATATTTCCACAGGGCAGTGTAAGAGTATGTTGAAAGAATGCAAATCTTATACGTTATCATACAATCTCTCTGGGGGGGATTTCTATGTGATCAAATGAAGTCTAGCAAATTTTTTGTTTAAAACTATTTCGGGTTGTCAGTCAGTGCGTGTGCTGTAGCTTCTATCGGGATGGGGGTATGGATGGGGCAGTGGCTTATTAGGGTTAGTGCCGCCCGGGGCGGGGATGAGAATTTTACCACCCCCTTCCACGGAAAAAAAAATAACAACAGCTCTGCAGTCGGCTGAAAATGCTTTCCCTCCATTTCAAGAAAACAGTGCCGCCTTGAATTAACTGCCCCCACCTTCTTGCGCCAGTGGAAATGGGGCGGGCTGGCTTCCAGCATTTTCCGGAGGCTGATATTTATCTGCAAGCCAGGATACTATGTCCAGGCTTGCGGAAAGAGCATGCACTACTGACCAGTACTATGTTACACGTATCAAAGTTATTGTTGGGCATTTGCCAATCATTTTCCATGCGATCACTAGTTCGAGTCTATGGGGTGACAACTCTTTTGACATATATGCAACTAAGCTGTTTTGTTTGTTGTTTTTTTTCCCATAAGGATTTTTCTCTATGGTGTGTGCATAACGTGTATGATTTTCTGAAGAATAATATCTGATGCTATTTATAATTTAAATAAACCTTCCACTCCATTGTTACAGTTAAGAATCAAAGCGTTTTTCGTGTTAAATGACTGCTTGAGTATACAAGGCCCCCCCCCCACCCCCCAAACACATATCTTTCGGGGGGAAATTATAATTTTATAAAACTCCAGCACTCCTGCTAGCAGTCGGAAATCAAGGCGGCGCCGGTGCCTTTTTACACCAAGGCACGAGTTATGGGACTTAGAAATCACTCATCTTTTTATAGAAATTAAAGTGAGTGATAAAAATAGACCTAACCCATAATACCATCTACAAGTTCTTCAACGGCAATTTCCAACACCAAGTTCCCCAAAAAACGGTCCCCCGACACCCAGTTTCTTAACAACCAGTTCCCCGACAACCAGTTCCCCGACAACCAGTTCTCCGACAACCAATTCTCCAATAACCAGTTCCCCAACAACCCGTTCCCCTATAAATAGTTCGCCGTCAATTATTTCCCCAATAAAAGTTCCCAATCAACCAGTTCCCCATAACCAGTTCCCCAAAAAGCAGTCCCCAACAAGCAGTTCCCCAATAAACTATTCCCCAACAACCAGTTCCCAAACAACCAGTTCCCCAACAAACTGTTCCCAAACAAACCAGTCCCCCAGCGAAAAAAGAGCCCCAAACGACAAGAACCTTAGCAAAAACGCGCGCGTCTGAGTTAATATAATTTTATACCAGTGGTTCCAACCCGTTTTCTATGATGGAATCCCATCGGTTACCATGTGTCTTAAGTTACTCTTGAACCAATAAGGATTCCGCGGAGCGCATACTGGGGAACCACCGTTTTAAACCGTGCACCGTCTATCCTTACTATGTCTTTACTTGTCAGTCTAAAATGATCTGTTATCTTTCACTTTCTCTCCTGTGCATGCATTCCTGTGTGTTAATATGTGCGTGTGCGAACAAGTCCGCGTTCGTTCGTGCGTGTGCGTAAAATATATCTGTGAACTCTCTGTTATTTCATTGCCAGTTTTTTTATGAAGCTCATTGTGATAATTAATATCCCTTTTTTTTCCCATTTTTTTTCCCATAGGTATAAATCTTTTTTAAAAAACAACTTTCACATTAATAAAGAAATTAAAAGTCTTAAATCTATGAAATGTCTCTGTGTTATCTTTCTTACGATTATATTGTGACTAAATGTTTTAATGACGACAATGCACGTTCAAAGGGAAAAGTGTTCTATACCTAAAAATATATATTTCTTAGAACATCTTTGTTTTGATTAAAAGCATATTTACTGCATTTGCAAGCGACTGTCATAAATACTGATATAAATTAAAGCACTATTTTTTTTTTTAAGTGTTTGACGTGCTCCTTTTTTTTTCTTCTTTAATTCAGAGATGGCCTTCAGAAGAAGGTCCTAACGGCATTGGTCACTTTTACTACTACGTTAAAGATTCTTAGTTTATTTTAAAGCTATGGTATAGTTCATTGGAAAATCCTTTATTCTTAGTTTATTTTAAAGCTATGGTAGAGTTCATTGGAAAATCCCTTATTCTTAGTTTATTTTAAAGCTATGGTAGAGTTAATTGGAAAATCCCTTATTCTTAGTTTATTTTAAAGCTATGGTAGAGTTAATTGGAAAATCCTTTATTCTTAGTTTATTTTAAAGCTATGGTAGAGTTAATTGGAAAATCCCTTATTCTTAGTTTATTTTAAAGCTATGGTAGAGTTCATTGGAAAATCCTTATGTGCTTTCAGGGTTCTTTTTTTTTTTTTTTAGGTAACAAAAAATATATAAAAAAACAAGATTTACAAAAGCCGATTTTTTAAAATTATTTGTACTAGTATTGTCCATCATCGGAATCTTCCAGATATATTTTTTTTTTCCTAAGTTAAAATGCTTATCAGACTCGGTGAACTTGACACAGATTACGTTGTTTCTCGTGGCAGTTTAATTTAACAGAGGTTTATAGTCTTTCAAAAAATGAGACGAATTCTCGCTCTACCAGCTGTGTAAATATGTCTATAACCATTTAAAATCTGAATTAAAAAATTAAAATTGATGTGGGAGCTTACCTGCCGATGACTTGCAGTGCTTTACAAATCAATGCCGGTGAAGGTGATTTAATGAACATTTGCAAAGGAATCCGCGCACAGAAAAAGTATATACATAGCATGAGGTAAGTGGAAACTTGAAGAAAAAAAACAAGAAAAAAAAACGTAACAATTGACGTGTCGACAAAACGCCTTCTTGAACCAACAAAAACATGAACAACAAAATAAACTATATTAAAATAACTGATGTGAAGATTTTTATAAAAATCTTTGAAATGGATCATTATGAAAGTATACCAAGGAAACAAATAAAGAAATAATCTGTGCACAGTGCGTGAGCTGTAATATCAATTATGACGTTAATGGGGAGGTAGGAGGGGATGGGTGTGATTACTGAAGGGACTGTGTATGTGAAACGAGAGTGGATACAACGTTTGGTTGCTATAGCGCTCGCGTGTGCAAACAAAAAAATGAGATTAAGCTTTATTTATGAGTATTCTAAACTAAACCTTCAACATGAGCCTTTACTTATTGGTTTTACCAGAATTCTTACCCTACTTTTTTTACGTAAATAATAATGTGGATTTTAAAATACGCTACGTGAGCTTTTGCACCGATGAAACTTCATTTATTAACCCGGATGGGGGGGGGGGGGGGGGGGGGGGTGGTGCTGGTGGAATAAAGAAAGTAATTAAACGGAGAGAACAAAACGGATTCTTAACGGAAGAGTGAGGCTGGAGCCGATTTAAACATTATTTTATTTATCACCACGTGAATATCCTAGCTTTAGATTAGATGGGGTAATCATTATCATTAGATAATTACTTTTTTTTTGCGTCATACTCTATAAAATCAAAATATCATTGAGAAACTCAGAGTCATATTCTTTAAACATATTTAATCATTATATTGCTATTGATAATGAATTTGTAATATAAAAGATATAAAGAAGAATTAATTTTTGAGACATTTTCTAATATTATTTTTATGGCAGTTTTCTTTTCATTTTTCGGAATTTAGTTTGCCACAATGAAACTCAAAGAGTGATTAAAAACAGATACAGTTATTACTAAACTTTGTAAAATGACCAATCATCAATTAAATGCCTTTCAAATATATAAGTTTCATTTCGATAGTTTGATATAAATGAAAATATTTTATATCTACTGGCATCCAGGCTACATATCTGGTAGCGAAATAAAATTAAATAAAGTGTAATGTACTCATCTCGGATAAATTTCGGATCTCGGTAAAAAGTGTTACCCGGAATGTGGATACAGCTAAACAATGTAGGATTAATTTTTTGCAGTAAACAAATGAAGTTGAAGAAGTGCGCAAATCATTTAGATTGATGCATCCTGACTGAGATCACATCACTGTGCAGAGTTGAGACTAGGCAAACTCATTAGGTACTTATTTCTCAAGCTACTCCGATGTTATTAAATTGTATCTCTTCTTTGGCTTTACTATCTTAAACTTTAAGGACTCGTTAAGGCTTAAGGCTCAGTTAAGCTTACTTGACTTAGTACTGATCTTACTCTTAGATTTAACGGTAAATGTTGAGAAGCCTATCCGCGTCTTTTACCATGGCCGCCATCTTGGTTGCCCCGACCCGCGAACTTTTACGTGTTCACGGGTCGGGACAACAAAGATGGCGGCCATGGAAAATTAAAATAACTCATGTTTTTTGCTAAAATTACGAATAAAAAGTTTTTAAAAATGAAAAAATTATCTAAATCTATCCCTCACCCTAACCTGAACCCTAAATTCCTCCCTAACAGGGTTTTGACCCTCTCCCTAACAGGGTTTTGACCCTTTCCCTAACAGAGTTTTGACCCTCTCCCTAACAGGGTTTTGACCCTCTCCCTAACAGGGTTTTGACCCTCTCCCTAACAGGGTTTTGACCCTATCGGAACCAGCGTTTTGACACTCTCGCCTTAGCCTAACGTGGCGCTGGGTTTTGACCCTGAAAAGTAGGAAAATTTAAAAAAAACAAAGAAAAGTGGCCAAAATTAATTATAAAATAAAGAAGTAATGAAAACCCAACTTACATTTTCATGGAATACACTTTTACACACTTTATTTCAGGTTCCAACGAAAAGAATATCCAAAAATTAATGAAACACGAATAAAACACGTGTGGTCATCCTCTAAAATAATCTTATGAAATGGCAGACGACATAAAATACTAAATCAGCCAACCAATCAAATTTTATCATTATATTGAATCAACCAATAAAAATTTAATTAAAAAAACATGCCATCGTAATTTAAGGAAAATGTAACTCTAATAAAAAACATAAGGGGAGTGAATCCACACAAATGACGTCACGGATAAACATATTAACATCAGCCGAATTAACTGTTACAGTGTTACTCTTACTTAACCCTTAGTTTTCTTAACCCTTTTGAGACAGATCCTTTTTGGAGTCTCCTGTCAAAAAGACGGAGCATCTTTTTATGAGCTCGGCACTCGTATTGAATTTATAAAAATAAAACAAACTATTTCCGTTACATTATCATATTTACATGTATAAAAATACATTGTTTTCTTGTAGAAAATTGAATGAATTAATACAATGTCAATGAATCAATTGAATCAAAACTCAACTTTATGCAAATGAGCTCTCCTGATTTGCTTAATTTTTTGTTATACTTAGATTACTTAGAATAAACATGACTTACTTGTATTAATTGACTTAATTGTTGTGTGAATTTTTTGATGGATGAAGCCTGAATAAGTCTTAATACTTGTGTTTTGTTAAACCAGGCCCATGGAGGCCTTCCAGAAACCTCACGCACATGGCTCTACTCCTTTGCCTTTTCCTGCCCCCTGCTATTTTTGAGTTGCTTCTGGCACTCACTGAAACAGGCCCCCATTTATGACATAGGCTAGGGACCTTCTCTTAAGCTGGATGTTACTGAGAAAGTGGTCTGCTTACCTAATGGTCTCTCTCTGATTTGAGTGACATTTAGTGTAAAAAAAATGGCATAAAATACTCAGATGGGATTTATGCCTTGAGGTATATTTATAGGTCCTATATTTTCTAAAAATTCAGGTCCTTTGTTTTCTAAAAATTCAGGTCCTATATTTTCTAAAAATTCAGGTCCTATATTTTCTAAAAATTCAGGTCCTATATTTTCTAAAAATTCAGGTCCTATATTTTCTAAAAATTCAGCTAGTAAACAAATGGAGACTGCCATCAAAATGCCAGGATGTGCAGGAATATGTAAGAAACAATCTGATTAGATTGAACAGAGACCAGTCAATCTCGAGGTTTGAATTATCGGGTGGGCTGATAGATCGGCCATTGGTCTGTTTGGCTACTCCACCCTGAGCCAATAGATCTGCCATATCTGAATCCCACTTTCTATGCCACTGTACGAAGGGCTTGGTTGTAAAAATTTAAAAATTTTATAGACTACTTTACTGATACTGTACCCAGTGGCGTAGTGAGCTTAACTCGCGCCCGGGGCACAATACCTTTTTAGCGCCCCCCAATACCTTTTTAGCGCCCCCCCATTCAAAAACCATATAATATTATAGTAAAATATACCATTTGGCGCCCCTTTGTGAGTAGCGCCCGGGGCATGATGCCCCCCTTGCCCCCCCCTCACTACGCCACTGACTGTACCTGTAGTTGACTAGTATGAGTATTGCTACCATCACTTGTTAAACTAAAACACATCCTTAAAAAAGTAAACATCCTAAACCATCTCTAATTAAGATAGTCCCACCACCGCCTTTCCTCAACACAAGATACACTTCACTTGTCCTCAATAAAGAAAAAAAATGTGTGACAATTAATAATATAGCTGTTGTACATGAACACAGATTCTATTTACTACACAGCCAGTAGCATGGACAACTATCATGTTCTTGATATCATTGGGGAAGGCTCATTCGGCAAGGTGTACAAAGGGCGAAAGAAATTCACATCACAGGTGAACATTTATATTACTTTGTATGCTAGACTTTAAAGTGACTTGTTTAGTGCACCTAATTTTCTGGTCACATCAGTTACCACAAAATGTTTCATTTAAAAAAATTTGATTTTTTTTAAAATGGTTAAGTTCACAGAGGATGTGAAGTCAGTCATATTTTTCTTTTTTCTATTAAAAATGTGTAAGTAAATTTTTTTTAAATAAATTGATATCATTGTAAAAAAAAACCCAGATGTTAATAATGCCAAAACAGGGTCAAAGGTTAAACCATGATCAAGATGATAAAAGCAAAAAATGCAGCACGAGTGTTATGTGTGTTTATAACAAAAAAGTTTAAATATTTATGCAAAAATATAACCCACTTTTTTTTTTTTTCAGGTTGTTGCACTCAAGTTCATTCCTAAGTTAGGCAAATCAGAAAAGGAACTGAAAGGCCTGCGGAGAGAAATCGATATAATGCGAGGCCTCAAACATGACAACATTATTGAGCTGTTGGATAGTTTTGACACAGACAAAGAGGTGGACAAGCAGTTTAATTTTTAAAACAGATATGAATCATCAAAATAACAAAAATAATATGACATTTGCACAATCTATGACATATTTTGCATTATATCTATTTTCTTACTGTCCTGTTTAAGATGTATATCCACTTTACATGATAAATGTTAAGATCGAAATTCCAAAATCTGACAATGAAATTAAAGGTGATGGAGAAAATGTTGCCCTAGTCAGGTATTACATATGCGTCATTTTCATAGAATACATCTATTCTAAACACAGCTGTGAATCTTGGATAAAGATTCTACAAAAAATTTAATTTGGTGTTTTTTTTTTTTTTTCTACAAAAAATTTAATTTGTTTCTTTTTTTTTTTTTTTTTTTTGTTGAATAACATGAAGGCATACAGGGTTTTTGAAAGGGAAACCACTAGTAAATTCATAGTACATTCCCCTAGATTAACAAAAATACAAAGAGATGAGATCTAATTAAAATTGATCAGAAAGGTGTTAACTAAATAGCTGTATGCAAAATATAACATCACATTTTCTTGATGTATAGAATTATAGGGAGCTGTGAATTTCGTTTTAGGTTGTGGTAGTGACAGACTGTGCAGAGGGTGAGCTGTTTCAGATCCTTGAAGATGATGCAAGTTTACCTGAAGAGCAGGTGAAAAATCATACCTTACAGATTAGACACAGATCAAGTGTAGATTAGATTCTTAGTTAGATCCAAGTAAATGGAAATTGTGTATTGGTTATGTTTTCAGCTTATGGAAATGCATACTGATTGAGATTATTTTAAAACTAGACATCGGGCATTCTCAAGTATTTCTTTGTGCAAAAAACTTGATTGCCATCATGAGTTGTAAAATCTCACTGCCACTATGGCCATTGACCACTTGATTGCCATCATGAGTTGTAAAATCTCACTGCCACTATGGCCATTGACCACTTGATTGCCATCATGAGTTGTAAAATCTCACTGCCACTATGGCCATTGACCACTTGATTGCCATCATGAGTTGTAAAATCTCACTGCCACTATGGCCATTGACCACTTGATTGCCATCATGAGTTGTAAAATCTCACTGCCACTATGGCCATTGACCACTTGATTGCCATCATGAGTTGTAAAATCTCACTGCCACTATGGCCATTGAACTCATGGACTTTCAAGGGTGATCATTTGATTTTTATAACAACATGGGAAGCAATTGGACAGATAGGGGAACTAATGAATTTCTATATCTGTTGGTCCTTACTGTGAGAAAAAGCAATTACCCCTGATGAGTCGGAAGCTAAGCTAAAGTAACAGGGATGTAGTGGGTGGGTTGTATCCTTCAAATTTAAAAAAATAAAAAGTTTTGATGATACTTATTTGTTCATTATCATGCAACAAATTTATTTGTCAATATTATGACATAAATGATGTTGTTTTGGGTTGTGTCAATTACTGTCTAACTAACGGTCATCCAGTAATCATAGGCTTACAGTTTCTTTAACGATCCCCACAGGTCCAGGTGATTGCTGCCCAGCTCGTGTCCGCCCTGTACTACATCCACTCTCACCGCATCCTCCACAGGGACATGAAGCCGCAGAACATCCTGCTGGGCAAGGCGGGTGTCATCAAGCTGTGTGACTTTGGCTTTGCCCGAGGCATGAGCGCAAACACCCTGGTTTTGACATCCATCAAGGTACTTTTCAGCTGCATCATGGGAACGGAAGGGTTTATTTGTGAAGTGGTCTCAACTTTTCTGAACAGCTCCTCAATTATTTGTTGTGCGCGTGAAGTTGAAAATTAGACTCATACCCCAGTCAGTTATAATCTCAGTATCTAGGCTAATCCATTTCTCTATTCCTAGATTCTACCCCAATCATTTCAATGTTTCTTAGAATCTCCCCAATCATTTATTCATTCCTTGAATCTACCCCAATCCTTTCTAAGCCTCTCAGAATCTATCCCAGTCAAGTGTCAAGTCTTTCTTTTTGGAATCTGTCCCTATCACATCTCTATTCTTAGAATCTTCCCCCCCCCCTTCCCCCCCCCCCCCCAAATCCTCTTTCTGTTGTTAGAATGTACCTGCTCCCAATCAATTCTGACATCTGTATATATTTCACTTTATATATATTACACTATATATTTCACTGTATATATTTTATGATTCCCCAGGGAACACCACTTTACATGTCTCCAGAGCTGGTGGAGGAAAAGCCTTACGACCACACCGCAGACCTATGGTTTGTATACATGTGTAGCAGAGGTCCAGTGAATGGACTGACCTGTTGCTTGACCATTGTTGCGCTACTCACCACAGTTGGGAAAAAAATAATTTTTAAACGCATTTTCCACTTCCCATGAAAGGCACCTGTCAAATGAAAAAGAACATGTAAAGAAATGGTCAAGATTAAAGAAATCGTTGTTAGGGGAGGGTCTTCCCTGGGGGAATATGCGTTGGTATATAAAAAAAATAAATAATTATCTTGGTGCATCATTTGCCCACCTCACTTTGTAAGCCATTGCGTCTGACCGCAGCTCACTTTAAAGTGAATCACTTCAGGCGGCCCTAAACTTTTATTTTTAGCTGGAAAGTATAACTCAGGGTGAATTAATAATTTCGCAGGGCGCTGGGGTGCATCCTGTATGAGCTGTTTGCCGGCACCCCACCGTTCTACACCAACAGCATCTTCCAGCTTGTCAACATGATCATAAAGGATCCAGTCAAGTGGCCGAAGACAATGAGCGCTGTCTTTAAAGATTTCCTGCAAGGTAATCATAACAGGCGAAAAGCAACTAGAAGGCCAACAACCCCCCCCCCCCTCCCAACCCCCCTAAAAAAATCAATATCTTAGTGACAAGAGCGATAACTTAAGCTATATTTTGATCTAAATTTAACATTGTTATCTAATCAACTTGTTATTATGGATTCTCAGATTCAGCCTCTTAAGGCAGGGGCTCAATCTCCAATTTCATTGTTAAATATTTTTTTAACTTAGTCATTTCAGGTTTGTTTGCATGACGTACAGTTTGTGCTTATGAAACATAAAATTTAAGATTTTTGGGATTTGATAAACTGTTTATTTAAAACTTCGGAAACATAATTTTTTTTTTTTTAAATCAGCGCAAATCAAAGGTATATTTTACATGTGGAAATCCGCAGTTCTCTTGGGTATATTTCACTTGCAGAAATCTGTAGAGGTAGCAATGAAAATAGCTTTAGAATAAACTGATAGTGAATTACCAATTGGGTGGAGATGTCATTTCATTCGTTCTTGGCATTGTAATATTTTTTTCATGGGTAAATCATCCTGTAGAAATCCCTTCCAGCAGCTGAAGCTGATTGTTATTTTCACAGGTTTGCTAAACAAGAACCCAAAGTACCGACTGGCTTGGCCTGATCTGCTTCATCATCCATTTGTTGCTGACAAGGTCAAAGGTATTGGCCAACATAAATTTCTTGCCATCTACTTGCACACATTTCCTTCCCCCTGCCACCACCTTCCCCTTCCTAATGTGCATTTGCCAAGTAAATATTTATCCATGTTAAATGCAGTTATATGGCTTTTGTAAATTTAATCTGCTTTAAGATTTGTCTAGTTTGTTGAGCAACGCTTAACATTGTAATGAAAACCAGTATACGAGGGAAAAAAAAACAATATTCAATTTAAGATTACTTTTATATGTATATAAAGAATGCAAAAATCAAATCAACAGAAATAAAAACTGTATCAGCTTACAGCATATCAAGTTAAAAAAGTACGATCCTCGAAAGATACAAATATTAAATCACACACATACATAAAGAGCACCATCTTGTAAGTATATCACGTGTCGTAAATGTATTAAAAAAAATCTCTTCTCCTGGCTGGGAAAGCTGCCACCTTATTTATAGGGAGAAAGTTGGAACCCTCCAGAGAAGAAATTCTAGAAGTTGCGTCATCTGATGTCATTCTGTAGAACATAGCAGAATGTATTCCATCGCAAAACAGCCTTTTCCCAATCGATGGATGGGTGGGTTGGGGGGGGGAGGGGGGGTCGGTACAGAGCTACACATTTAATTGGTGAAGCCAATGTCAAAACAGTAAAGGGGGAGAGGAGAGCATTAGCTCTACATTGAAGTGATATGCTGTAACAATACATTGTAAAATATACTATTTTTTTTTTTACATATTGAAATCCCTTTCCTTCTATTACAATTTCATTTACCTCTCTATTTTAATTTTATTTTTGCCATCAGTGGCGTAGCAAGGGGGGTGCAAGGGGGGCATCATGCCCCAGGCGCTAGTTAAGCTCGCTACGCTGCTGTTTGCCATTCCTCTTCACTTGTTTTTTTTAAAATTACAGCTAAAATTATATTTTTTATAAAGTCAACACAATTGAACCAGATGCCTTTCTAAAGAAAGGAAATCCCACCTCAATCATAATTTCTCTTACAGTCAACCTGGAAGACACAAAGCTGCCATCCCCATTTACCCAGCCACTCTCTGCCTCCATGGTGGAGCTGAAGGAAGTGCAGACCAAGTCTAAGTCCAACCCACCGGGGACATCGAAAATTTTGGCCAGGGCTCGCAAAAAGGCCATGGAGGAGGTGGAGAGAAATGTCAGTGAACTTTTATTGTTTGAATGTTGAGACTGTGGATGGGCTGGAGACTGTGGATGGGCTGGAGACTGTGGATAGGCTAGAGACTGGATGGGCTGGAGACTGGATGGGCTGGAGACTGTGGATGGGCTGGAGACTGTGGATGGGCTGGAGACTGTGAATGGGCTGGAGACTGTGGATGGGCTGGAGACTGTGGATGGGCTGGAGACTGGATGGGCTGGAGACTGGATGGGCTGAAGACTGTGGATGGGCTGGAGACTGGATGGGCTGGAGACTGTGGATGGGCTGGAGACTGGATGGGCTGAAGACTGTGGATGGGCTGGAGACTGTGGATGGGCTGGAGACTGGGATGGGCTGGAGACTGTGGATGGGCTGGAGACTGGATGGGCTGGAGACGGTGGATGGGCTGGATGAATGGCTTTTTGTATCTAGGACTTCTTAATGAATTTTAAGGAATAGCTTTTGGCTTGACATAAAAAAGCACCTTGGTTTTGGCAGGATGCATATTTTTTGTTCTTTGTAAAACATAATTTCTGTTCATAATATAAGTTAAGAATGTAAATAACAACAACTATTATGTTAATGTTACTCAAAACACCTTCAGGAAATGGTATGTACCCATAATTTATGTTGAGTGAAATTTATTTAATTCATGATTGGTTGGAAAAATAATGTTTTGGCCTCACTTTTTTCTTTGTTGCAATTCTGGCTTGAGAATTTTAAAAAGCTCCCATGTTTGGGACAAATATAACCCCAAAAAAAAGTTTTTTGTTAAATAGTGATGGCCTTGTTATTCCAGCGTCAGAAACAGCACCGCCTGCAGGCGTGGGACCAGGGAGATGGAACAGTTGCAGAGGAACCCCCAAAACATCAGAGCAAGGACTGGGAGGATCCTGATGCCAGCAAGGTAAGAACACTTACGTATGGTAAGGGTTTGGTGAAATTGTTGCATGATTTTAAAAAAAATTTTGGTTTGATACAAAATAGTGAAGGATACATGGAGTGGGAGTCTTGGTCTCAAGGCTATAAGTCCCATTCACAAGGCTGTACATCTTTTTCCCAAGGCTGTATATTTTGTTCACAAAGCTGTACATTTTTGTCACAAGGCTGTACATTTTGTTCACAAGGCTGTACATCTTGTTCACAAAGCTGTACTTCATGTCAGTGACATCATTTTCATCAATACTGCACCATATGAATATGCGATTAAATGTTGTCCTATTAAATGTACTTAAGCTGAAGCTTAGGAACATTGCAAAATGTGAAAAGTATTTTAAATATTCACATCAGTTGCACTCACACGTTTACAACACAAATTGCCCTTTGGTTAAAATTTTGCTCCAGTTTGCAGATAATTTATCATGTATGCTAGTCTTACTATTTTTGAATCACGGTTTTGTGTTTTTCTTTATTTTCAACAAGGCATTCTATTCAGTTTATTGCTTGCAAACCATAATTATTTATGCCTTATGAAATACAAGATATTTGTAAAGTAATGAGAATGAAATGTGAGGAGATCTCAAGATTTGTCAGCAATTGGCTAAAACATTTGTTTTCCCTCTAAATCTCTCTTAATTATCAAATACAAACAACAGCCAGGTTAAAGTTTAAAAATGTTGAAATATTTTTTTTCTTTTAAAAGGTATTTTTAAATTTTATTTAAAACATTTCAAGGACCAGATTTTTGGACATTATCACCCGAAATAAAAAAAAAAAAAATTATAATTAAGATGGAATTTTCTGAATATCTTTTTTAAATGAATATAAACATCAATCCCTGTTTACAAATTAACTAAAGCAACCTCCAGTAATGATTTTCTTTTTTTTTCATCCATCAATTGAGCAGGTCCCAGTTAAGGCAGAGGTATTATAAACACGTTCTTCACTCCTACATTTCTCTTATTTGCTTGTGCACATAACTTCGTCCTAGGGTCCTCTTCTTCTTTGCACTCTGTGGGGCCCAAAGCTCACCATATAAGGCTGATTCTTGTCATCTGTGGAATTTACTTTTCATCTTCAACGTGGCCCAAGCCAGAGGTTCTCAACCTGTGAATCGGGACGCCTTAAGGGCTCGAACAACCCTTTCACAAAGGTCACCTAAGACCATCGGGAAAACACATATTTATTAAGTAGCGACGAAAATAATTTTGTTGTTGGGGGGGGGGTCACCACAACATGAGGAACTGTATTAAAGGATCGCAGCATTATTAAGGTTGAGAACCACCGGCCTAAGCACTCGCATTAAAATCTTTCTTGTTTTATCTGTCCCTCCCTGGTTGGTCCAATAATCACAGCCAAGTTAAGACACTTCACCCTGGCTTCCATTAATTGCATGGTTAAGAAAGTTTAGCTAATCACATTTCTGGTAGGGCATTGTCTATACATCCCTGCATTTAAATGTTCAGCTATCACAAGATAATAATAATGTACAGTACATTTATACAACAAAAAAAAAAAAAAATGATGAAACTGTAAAAATGTTACATGCCAGTTTTTATATAATTATTTTTTTTATATACTTCCTATCCTTTTACTGGTCTGTTAGAGTGAATTTTTTTTTTTTTTTTTTTTTTTTTTTGTTTGTCAATTAAAGTAACCTAACATTTGAAGAAAAGATCAAAATATCTTCTGGTAGCCTCAACATGTGAATTTAATTTAAAACCGTCTTCTGATGTTTTTTTTTTTTCTTTCTCTCTCCAATCTCCCTGTAATCCACTCTACATGACTCTCCTTTGTATTCAGTTTACTAGCTTAACTATTTATGGCATGGCTTCTACAGATATCTCTGAAAACACTTTACTCATATCTGCACTGTGTGTGTTTTTTTTGCATTCAATGTAACACTCATTTTATCAGCACACTTTTTTAAAACAAAATTGTTCTCTTTTCTGGCCAAAATGGCTTTTCTATGTCTGGGTCAAGGCCATGTTCGCTTTGTGATTGCCCCCTGCTCATTTACAGCAGTGCAGGAAGATTTGTCACCTTTAAACTTTTTAATGCCCCAATTTATTATTTTTTTTTTAAAAACAGTCACACAATACATTAGCCCACTTCACATTCAACATTAGCACTGTGCACATGTTACAATAGCAAACTGCATGCTACATGTTTTTATGTGAAGCGCTGTTAACCCAGCCCTAGGCGCTGGGGTACCGCCGCTATATAAAATAAAACCACTGTAATAATAATAATAATACAGTGGCACATTGCACACCTTAAGGTAGCACTATGAACTTGTTACAGCTGCTTGGTGCACATTACCCAGGAGCAGCTGGTGTTTTATAAAACATTCCTTTTTTTTTGGCTTAATTTTAATGTGGAGAGACTGCTTCAAAACAAACTCCTCTCAGAAGCACAAGAACCTAAAATCAAATGACAGAGGGAAATAAAAAAAAATCATCATCAAGTGATCTAAAAGGTCATGGACATGATCTAATGTTAGAATTGGGGGAGGAGGGTGTCTGTGTGTGAGGGTGTTTGGGGGAGGTGGGGGGGGAGAGGGTTACAATGACAGTTAAAAAAAAAAAAAAAAGTATATTCCCATATTACATGTTTGTATCCAGCCCCATCCACATGCTTTTCTGTTTTGTGTCTGCTGCTTATAAAATATGAAAACTATGAGGAGCATATCAAAATGTGTGACATTCCCACACTGGTCTCCTGTTTTTTTTTTTTTATTGTTTAGGCAGTGGAAGTGACACCCAGGTCGAATCGCATCAGCAAAGACTACAAGGTAGAGTACCCCAGCATAGAGGTCGGCAGCCGGACAGTGCTGAACAAAAAGAAGGAAGAGAAGGTCAACATGGAGAATGTGAAACTAGAAGGGGAGGTCAGCGACAATAAAGTTTTTTTTAAATTTTGAATTATTGGCCCTGAATCATTGGGTTGAAGAGCAAATTTCTCTCCCATCTTCTTGTTTATTAATGGAACTTGCTGAATAAATAAATATCTCCCACCTTTTGCTTTATGAGTGTATGAAGAAGGATTTCATTAATGACTGGTTGCAAATGGTCTCATTCACCAGGAGGCAGACAGTGAAGACGAATGGCAGAAGCTGATAGACCTCACTGACCAGGAGGGTGACCCAGAGTACACCTTGCACCTGTTAGAGGATGCAGAGTACATTAAGAAACTGCACGCACGCCTGCTGTCTAGCTCCGAGCAGGTGCTGTAATTTTCTCCTAAAACAGACTTAATAAAATAAGCTTTGTATATAATAATTATAATCATATATGTACTTTATTTATGTTATTATTATTTTTTTTTCTTACTATACAAGTTCTTTTCAAAAGGAAAAAATGATTAAATTATTCAATCCATGAAGTCATAAACCCTTCCATTTATTTGCCCCAAAAAAAAAATCTTTGAATTTTATTTTGATAGAAATTATATTTGTCCTATATTTTTTTTAAACAGTGGATAAGTGTACTTCTCTTGTCAAGTCTTTTCATGTATTAAACATTTCACTACCTTTGACCGGCAAATTTGATTCAATTTCACCTGGGATTTTTTTTCTCCCTTGTTTAAAGGTCCGCGAGTGTATGCTGGTGGGGGCATCCAGACTGCGCTCTGTCTTACGTGTCATCACAAACATGGTCACGCTGAAATGGTGAGCTGACAAAAATTTTTTAAATACCTCATTGTTTAAGAAAATTGTTCTGGTTATGAGGGCGGCTTTTAAAATGAATGAAAATATATTATATTTATTTAACATTTACATAGAAATTCTTGAACCACAGTTTCATAATTGTACACCCCCTTGTTCTGTTGTTTTTTTTTACACATCCTTATTGATTATATAGAGGAATTTCAAAGATATATTTAAAATTGTCAAAGTGCACAGTATATTTACGGACAATAGCAAAAATTTAGGTCTGAGTGAGAAGTGGAACCTTAAATTTTTGTACAGGGGCTTTTGCCCTTACTTTCAATATAATTAATTTACATATCGGCACTGTATGTTAAATAAAGAGGGCTTTTCAATTTCTTTCAAGATAATTACATCACAAGTAGAGCAATGAAGGTTTAATAAATGGGCTTTTTTCGCTTTCTGTCAATACAATTACATCACAAAGGGTAAAATAAATTTGCATTTTTCCAGTTGTACCAATTGATACTTGTGTACAAAAATGTTGTTTGTTGATCTCTCTAGTGATGTGAAGAAGATAGCATCATTCTGTTCTGGTCTAGAGATCCCAGAAAAACTGCTTGAGCTGCTGAGAGATGTCCTGGCCAACCCCAAGATTAAGCAGGTGGTAATTTATTTTCTTTTGGTTTTATGCTTGTCTCCTACATGCCAGATTTTTTGTTAGGAGCCAGTTATTGTTAAAATAAAGTGTTTTGCAAGGGGAAATAATCCCGATAATCGATGCTCTCCCTTGGTATGTATTAAAAAATGCCTGGGACAATTTTTTACCTCCTATTTTTAGCTTTTGTTGTTTCATTGTTAGCAATAACTGTTGTAATATAGTTATCAATTGTAACACAAAAACTGTAAAAAGACAACAACAAAAATTGACGAACTATCTCATCATTTGAATAAATGTTCTGCTTCCGTCATTGTGACGGGTCACTACTACTTTAATCTGTCAAGGCATTTAATGTTCATTAATAGTGGTTGTTAAATTGTGTAGACAAAGATTCTTGAAATGTTCAGCTAAGGCAGCGGTTCTCAACCAGTGGGTCTTGCGCGACCCTTTCCCAGGGGTGGCCTAAGACCATCTGAAAAGACATATACTCTACAGGTAGTATAAACAAAGATAATTTTATGGCTGGGGGTCACCACAACATGAGAGACTGTATTTAGGGTCGCGGCATTAGGAAGGTTGAGAACCACTGAGCCAAGGCGATAAATGCCAGGGTGGCATGTTGTTTTATATTTCGTTGTGTGTGGGCGCATTTCAGCAACTGTGGGCACAGCAGATCTTGATTGATCTCGTCATTGGGGTCAACGCTTACTTTGCCAGTGAGATCAGCTGGGCTGACTGGTCAGACATGGATGCCAGAGACAAGCAGATGTAAGTGCTAAAAAGTGATTTTTTTAAAAGAAGACAGGCTCAAATACCAGGGTAATTTCTTATGCTTAGGAAAAATGACTACCACATAAAAATTGCTAAAATACAAATGAATTTTTTTTTTAGTAAACTAGAAATGTCTAAAATACAAACAAAAAATTTCATAAACTAGAAATTTCTAAAAATACAAAGGAATTTATAGAGCAAACTAGAATTTTCTAAAATACAGAGATGGTTTAAAAAAATTTACTTTGAATGATCTGTTTGCCTCCATCGAACAGCGTGAGTCAGTACAGTGATGCTGTCCACTCATTCTGGTCAATCATCCCCAGTCTGATGAGGGAGGACATTGATGAAGACCTGAGACTTCTAGAACAGACTTTGCTGGTGAGTCTGTTGTATTTTTTTAGGTGTTTTTAATACATGCATGACTTAATACAGATGCCTGTACAGGCATAAAATTAGTACACGCGAATAGAGTGGTATGATATTTGTACTGGTGTATCTTCTTCATCTTCTTCTATATATATTAAGGCCCCACGATCAATTTATTGATCATTCTGGCTCCTATGCATGCAGAGGGGATTTGCAATGTTTCTGTACCTGGTGCTGAAGACAATATTTCACTGGTTTCAAGGGCTACTCAGTTATCAGGAATCTTTATGTCTGATTGTAATACAGGTGTGTCTGGATAGGTTTGCTATTCATGCAGGTGTTTCTATATAAATGATAAAAGTACATGCTAAAGTATATTAATGACATTAGTTACAGGTGTATGCATATGAATGATATTACTTACAGGTGTATGTATTTGAATGATATTACATACAGGTGTATTTATTTGAATGATATTACATACAGGTGTATGTATAGGAATGGTATTGGTTTTGTTATGATATTAGTACAATAATTGAAGTGCTATTACCTCCTAGTGTATAGCATTATTAGTACAATAATTGAAGTACAGCTACCTCTTAGTGTATAGCATTATTAGTAAAATAATTGAAGTGCTATGGCCTCCTAGTGTATAGCATTATTAGTACAATAATTGAAGTACAGCTACCTCTTAGTGTATAGCATTATTAGTAAAATAATTGAAGTGCTATTGCCTCCTAGTGTATAACGTTCCTGAGCGGAGCACACGAGAGAGCAAGAGTGGAGGACCCTGACAGGTACTTCTCTTCCTTGGTCACCAAACACAAGGACAGTCTTGATGCTTTGGTGGACACCACAAGGGGGGACCCTGCTGTGTTGAAACGTTTGACAGGTGTGTAGATAGGCTTTGATGGGCTTGTAGAAATTCTTTGATTGATTTGTAGAGAAATTTTTTTTTCCCCCATTAACTTGTATCCTTTAGCCCATGCAACAGGTAAAATGGCAAGGTGAAATATTTCACACATGAAAAAATGTTGATTACCTGATTTAAACCAGCGTTTCTCCACCTGTGGGTCACGACCCCTTTTGGGGGGTTGAATGACCCTTTCCCAGGGGTTGCCTAAGATCATCGGAAAACACATACACACTACAGTTATGAAGTAGCTACAAGAATAATTTTATGTTTGGGGGTTGCCACAACATGAGGATCTGTATTAAAGGGCCGCTTCTTTAGGAAGGTTGAGAACCACTGATTTAAACTGAAACACGTGTGTGGCTTGTAATGTTGAAGTCCTGTACAACTGAGACGCACCCAGCACTCAAATGTTAAACTTACCGTCTCTAGAACTCCAGGAGGGAAACATTCAAGCGGCCGCTGACAGGATGGAGCATATGATCCAGCAGGCCGTCTCCACCCTGTCGTCACTGGTGTACGTCACGCAGGAGCCTGAGGCCAATAAGGACGGCAAGAAGACGGTGACTATCTCTGAATGTTGTCCGGCTGCGGGTGGAATGTTTGATGGTTCAAGTGGGATATTGTACAGAATTATTGAAGTGGGGCTTTTTGTATTTAAATATTCAAGTGGGCTTTGAATAGAATTATTTATGTGGGTTTATTGTGTTAAAATCATTCGAGGGGGCTTTTGCTCTGAATTATTCAAGGGGGATTTTTATTTGATTATTTGAAGGGGGGCTTTTGTACTGAATAGTGGGCTTTCTGTTGATGAACTATTTATGTACGATTTTGTACTGAGTACGCTGTGGACATTATCACAAATACCAGGATCCAACAAGCCCTTTATTGTGTGCAAGTTATCTTTTAGTTTTATAAAAACCTCAATCAGAAGATCACAGGATGAATGTAAAACATTTTAGACAATTAATTATATATTCTGAGGCCTTTTCTTCAAAATCTGTCCTCTCAAAAAAAAAAAAGGATTTCTTTATAAACCCAAAAAACGACTTATTTAAGTAATGTTTGCTGTTTAAGTCATCATTGTCTTTACTTTTTAAACAGGTGGCTGACTACCTGGCTGACAAAATCATCAAAAACAAGGATGCGTATGGGGATGAATTTCTCCTGCTGATGCGTCACCCGATTCACTGCAACGGTACTCTGAAGGTAATGTCAAGCTACTGTGTCGCCGCCCCCCCCCGTATAAATCTGAAAATTAATTGAAAATTTGAGCCATTGCTGCTAAAATTCTTTTTCTTTTTTTAAATTTTTTATTTAAGTCATGAAATTTTTTTTTTTCTCCAAATATTTTAAAATATCCAAAATTTACTTTAGCCTGTTTCTTTATCTATATATAATTATCCCATTCTCTCTTTCCCCCCCCCCCCCCCCCCCCCCAGCATGGGTAGAAAGATTATTTGTAAATTGTAAATGAAGGGTTCAAGGGTTAAACCAGTGATGTCAGTTTTTTTTTCCAAAGATTTTAAGTTATCTCCCCTGTGGTTACATACCATTCAATAGAATATTATGGCACACAGGTCTAGCTGAAAAAAGCATCACAGTCAATAAATAAATATTTAGACGTCTTGATATTTGTATTCTTGCATGAGGAATGTTCAAAATCTATTATCAGTTTTTCTCAAAACCTGACATCACAGGTATTTTTTCCCCTTTAGCCCTTCACATGTGAACCGCTCTGATGAAAGCAGTTTTAGCTCGGTGCCACTACAACAGTTACAATTATTTTATTGTTTAGAGTTATCACAAAGCTTGTCTATTTATTTGTGTTATTACTCCCTCCTCCCCCCCCCCCACCTCCAAAGGTGTGATCTGTGTGTGTGTGTGTTGAACTAAAGCTGTTGTGTTTTCTTGGCCAGGTTGTCTACTCCTGCTGTCAGGCCTCCCAGGGCTTCTGTGAGTTCCTCAACAAGAGGCCGGAGCACGTGGATTCAATGATTGGGATTATCATGGGCAAGGTTGGTGGGATGGTTCTGTCACGACCCTGTTGCCATCATGTGCCTAGAGCGTCTCTGCTGTTAGTCTCTGTCTTGAACATGCTGCCATCATGTCCCTAGCATGTGTCTGGTGTTAGTTTTGTATCTGGTGTTGGTGTCTGTCATGAGTTTGTTGCCATCACATCCCTAGAATGTCTCTGCTGGTATTTTCTCTCATGACCGTGTTGCCATCATGTGCCTAGAGCGTCTCTGCTATTAGTCTCTGTCTTGAACATGTTGCCATCACATCCCTAGAATGTCTCTGCTGGTATTTTCTCTCATGACCATGTTGCCATCTCTGACGACTGTAACAATCGTTATTGTAACAATGTTAACTAATACTGTCAGCTTTAATGTAATGGATGGCTTGCCACTGCTAATTGAATACGTCCACTCTTCAGACTTATCTCTACCCCTCTCTCAAGAATTGAATAGGTCCAATTGGATAATCTACACAGTACTTTATTATGTATAATGAAGAATACAATTAATTCCTTGTTGTTAGGACATCCTTGTAACAGGCATAGTTACAATGTAAAGCAGCGGTTCTCAACCTGTCGGTCGTGACCCCTTTGGGGGTTGAATGACCCTTTCACAGGGGTCGCGTAAGACCATCGGAAAACACATATACACTACAGTTATGAAGTAGCAACGAAAATAATTTTGTGTTTGGGGGTCGCCACACCCTGAGGAACTGCATTAAAGGGTTGCTGCATTAGGAAGGTTGAGAACCACTGATGTAAAGGATATTTAATATACACACACGTTCAAGAATACTTCATCCACAATTAATTCAATGAGCCATTTTAGAAATCCAATATGTCTGCTCACACCTAAAATAGATCTTACACTCTCTCGCTCTACTCAAAGAATCATGAGTTCTCCCTCCGCTATAAAAACTAGTCCCTGCTTTTCTCGTGCTTTAATTCATTATTGTCAAATCATCGTGCAGTGATAACAGCTATTAGTGTCATGTGACAGATCGTGGTTAACTTGGTGTGCTACACCATCATATCCCTAGAATGTCTCTGCTGTTTGTTTCTGTCATGAGCTTGTTACCATCACATAAAAACCTTGACCCAAATTTTCACAACTACATTTCTTCTTCATTGTTTTCTAAAATAGAATCAATGTATCCAGAGAAATTTTTTAAAATATCCTATAATATAACCCACTCATGAGCCGACCACCCACTCATGAGCCGACCACCCACTCATGAGCCGACCACCCGCTCATGAGCCGACCACCCGCTCATGAGCCGACCACCCGCTCATGAGCCGACCACCCACTTATTCCCTTTAAATATTTTCCAGAGAAGTCGACTTATGAATGAGTATGAACAGTGACTAAATACTACTGTGATTGATGTTACATAAAATTGCTGCCATGAATAGTAAATTTTCATAGCTAATCTCACTGCTGGACCTCCCTTGTCTTTCAACTAAACGTCTTAGATGGAGTCCGCTATGGTAGAATATATAAACGAAGAAAGAAATGGCAAGGACAGTGAGACGAGCACGACTGGCTCGGAGAAAATTGAGAAAGTTCACAGGCACGACAATCTGCAGCTCTCCCGAGTTTTTTTACTCGGTGGGGTGAGGGCAATACCTTGGTTTCAACCAACAGTTTCATTTTTTTTTTAAATAAAATTATTTTCTTGTTTTTCGGAGGACAATGCGTGTCCTTGGCAGTTATTCCACTTGGTAAAATTTGTTATCAATTTATCTTTGAAGGGTTCTATTGGATGTTCTTTGTTACTATTGTACTTGTGGCAGTTGTAACTCGTTATATTGCAGCTATTGCTTTGCACGTTGCGCCTCCATGGAGGTTTGTTTCGGGTTAGGTTTCCATAAGAAAATGTTATTTCTGAACTTTTTTTTTTGTACAGTAATACCTCGCTGCTTCCTGACTCCTTCACTCGTTTTTCTCCTAAGTTGTCAGGATTTTTTTGCTATTTTTCAGGATTTTTGTAGTATATTTAATTATTAAATTAATGTATGTTAATTTTTTAAGTTCATGATTATGTTTGTTAAATTGTATGTACAGCGTGGTGAGCCCAGCCCTAGGCTGGGGTACCACGCTTTATAAAACTACTACTAATAAAAATAATAATAATAAAGTGTACATATAAGGGTGTGAAGGGTTTATTAAGCTTTGAAATATAGATATAAATCCTCTGGTCTTGGGGCGTAACCCTGCTATATTCGAGGTATTTCTGTAATGTTTGAGGGTTAGCTCCCCTGAAACCTCAATTTTCACCTCATTGTGCTCACCAGGAAGTGGTTGTTGCCTGATGCGGCTTCAAAATATAAAGGATTTTTTTTTTTAATGTAAATTTCACCTTTGACCTCCTTGGGGTTGTCTGTATTTCTTATGAAGAAAGTCACCCAGCTTCATCCTTGTCATTTAAACATAAATGAATCAGACTCGGTGTCAGGCCTTCATTTACAAGATAAAGACAGTTGCCTGGTAGTGCCAAATAATAAATAAAGACAGTTGCCTGATAGGGCCAATTAGTTAATAAAGACGCATGCGTATGTCCTGGGGGGCTCTGCTGCCATTTCATTCATCAGAAATCTCCCATTTTAGTGGGTGGGTAGGCCTGCTACTGATAGCTTGGCCCAGGGTCTGCAAAGTGTTTTAAGACGGCCCTGCTTACAAGTTAACTTTGCTGTCATTCCTACTTATACTAATAGATTCATTTTCCTCTCTGGGTTTGAAACGAATCATCTTTTTCTGCTCACCAATTACTTGCTTTTTTTTGTTTTTTTTCCATTTTCATTTTGTTAAATCCTAATGTTCTTTCATCTCTGTAAGACAAGCTGAAATATTGGAGCAAGTAATTTCCTTTCACTTACAATTGGACAGGTTGAATTAGTTGACATGGAGGTCAACACAGTGATAGAGCTTGTCATCTACACTCTGAGTGTCATCGTCATCCAGCTACAGACAATGCCACAGCCGTAAGTCCTTATCTATAGATGTATTAGTATACAGGCGCACCTGTGAGAGTCCTTATCTATACATATATTAGTATACAGGCGCACCTGTGAGAGTCCTTATCTATACATATATTAGTAGACAGGCGCACCTGTGAGAGTCCTTATCTATACATATATTAGTATACAGGCGCACCTGTGAGAGTCCTTATCTGTACATATATTAGTATACAGGCGCACCTGTGAGAGTCCTTATCTATACATATATTAGTAGACAGGCGCACCTGTGAGAGTCCTTATCTGTACATATATTAGTATACAGGCGCACCTGTGAGAGTCCTTATCTATACATATATTAGTATACATGGCACACCTGTGAGAGTCCTTACCTATACATATATTAGTATACAAGCGCACCTGTGAGAGTCCTTATCTATACATATATTCGTATACAGGTGCACCTGTGAGAGTCCTTATCTATACATATATTAGTATACAGGCGCACCTGTGAGAGTCCTTATCTATACAAATATTAGTATACAGGGCGCACCCCCCCCCCCCCAGGTTGATTTTTTTTCCCTCCCAAATTAACTTACCCCATGCTTAAAATCATGGCTTGACGAGCGTATGGCGGACACCGCCTTTCTGGCAGTTTATATTTTAAGTTAAGCAATGTATTTGCCTGCTAATTATTAAAAAGGTGGTTGGAAAAATAACAGGATGTGTTAAAGTGGCTCACTTAAAAAGGACAAAATTTGAAACTTGTCTTGCAAAGCTAGTCCAGGCCTGAACTGTAAAAATTATTTAAGAGGAGAAAGTATGCTAAAATTGGCATTTAAATACTTCAAAACAATGTGTGTGTTTTTTGATAACTTGAATATTTTCATTTCTTCCTAACATTCAGTAAGTCACAATAGAGATATTCTTTGAAATTAAATAAAAATTGAATAGAGAGATTGAAAATTGAACTGAATATAACCTCAAGCTTCTTTGAAATTACAGTTTTTAACATACTGATATTGCAAGATATTACAGTTTTTAACATGCTGATATTGCAGGATATTACAGTTCTAACATACTGATATTGCAGGATATTACAGTTTTTAACATGCTGATATTGCAGGATATTACAGTTCTAACATACTGATATTGCAGGATATTACAGTTCTAACATACTGATATTGCAGGATATTACAGTTTTTTTAACATAGTGTGTGGGGGAGATATTACAGATTTTGGACCTACAATTTTGCACTATAGTCCTAGATATTTATCTGGTTTAATTCATCAATAAGAAAGGAAAAATATTCCACAAAGAATCTATTTTCTCTGCGTTTATTTCACTTTTAATCTTCTTCCTCTCCAGCCTTGCAGACTCGGCAGCCATGATGGTCGGACTGTTCTTAGACTCAACACTGGCCAGTCACACAGTAAGCATAACCTTAATGATGATAAATTGGTGTATTTTTATTATATTTTAAAAAACTATATGAATAAAATAGTATAAATAGTAGCCATCTTTGAAACTATTTAGCCCATTCCTTCCCAAACTTTTTCAGTGTGACAAACCCTGGCAGGATTAAAGCCACATGGCAACAGGGACATATGCCAATATTATTTTTCTTATTTAAATCTGCTATAGTTTCTTTTAATGTCTGAGGGCCTATCGGGCAGTGCAGAACTGCAGACGACCACCACTTTGAGAGGTCCTGCTTTAGGCCATTATAAAAATATCTTTTTTCATTGCCTTTGTTTATAAGTTATGCCATTATTTTTCATTGTAGCATCCAATTATATCCTGTCACTGGCCAGTGAATAAATTTTGGTTTTCTTTGTAGGCAGCGGCAGCACTGTTGTTCAGCCAGATGGTCACTTGCGGGGTCAATGCAGAGGTCCAGCCCTATGAGATGCTTCAGGCTTGTCTGGCTGTGTTCACAGACCTGGATCAAGTATGTTTACAGCATCTTAGTGGAATTTTTTTATAGGGTTGATATGCTCAGGCAATGCCTCAGTCTTACTGCCTTAGAGACTCCAGGGCTTTATAGATGTCTAACACACATATATTCTGGTGAGGGTCTGAGATTACTCTCTTATGACCCCAGCCAGTACATTGGCTACCAACTCCATCTGCTGATCTGAGCCATACAACATTTTCCTTACGGTGGCCTCTCCAACCGCCCTGGCTTCCCTCAGAACATCTAGTGAGGGACATTGGGTCATTACTGTGGCATTGCTAATTGGATCAGTGGGCGGCCGGGTGGCTGAGTGGTCAAAACTGAGTCGACACAAAGCTTGTGGATGGTATCCCCAGCGAAAGCCTAGCCAATCAAAAACATGATCACCACCCAAGGTGGATGGGACTCGTTAAACTTGGATGACAACTCGTCTAAGAGAAGGGAAAAACTCTGAATTAAAAACCCAGAGATGGAGTCCCGTAGGCGGACAACATTGTCACAGTGATAATTTCCACAACACCAGCATGGCCACTGATGCCTAGCTGAATCATCCACACATGATATTCACCTGAGCTCACCAAATGCATTGAAATATGTGATTTGCTATCTTGGAGACCAGGTTATCCCCCTAAAGAAAAATACCAGCCCTTGTGATCTTGTCCTGTGAAGTCTACACCATTGTCATATTGTGACGTATGGATGCCAAAAAAAAAACCAAAAAAAAATAACCATTGGATCAGTGTGGCATGGCAGAATCATAATGAGATTAGCGGGAGAGTACATGTCAAGTAAGTGACAAGTGATTCAAGTCACATTAACACACAAGTCATGGGCGTATGCCTGTCTTATCCACTTCAAACCACCTAATGCCTTGGTTGTATTCCTCCACCACCTACAGATCTGTGTGAGGCCCCCCTTTGAGTACGGCGTTTTGGACGGCCTCCTGATGCTGCTCAATGAACTGCTCAGTGGCGTGAGTAGAATCTGATTTTTGTCTGTACTTAAAGTCTTCTTCTCCCCAGCTCAGAATCAAAAGAGATTTATGAATGTGTAATCATTGTTACTGTTGTTACACACCACATGCAGCCTGGATCACTTGAGCTCTCCGTGCCTCTGATAAATTCACTGCATGTAGTTTAGTTATTAGTACTTCAGGGTATAGTTATTGTTTGTGTGGGGGGTGTCTAGAATCTAGAGCAGGGTATAGTTATTGTTTGTGTGGGATCTAGAGCAGGGTATAGTTATTGTTTGTGTGGGATCTAGAGCAGGGTATAGTTATTGTTTGTGTGGGATCTAGAATCTAGAGCAGGGTATAGTTATTGTTTGTGTGGGATCTAGAGCATGGTATAGTTATTGTTTGTGTGGGATCTAGAATCTAGAGCAGGGTATAGTTATTGTTTGTGTGGGATCTAGAGCAGGGTATAGTTATTGTTTGTGTGGGATCTAGAATCTAGAGCAGGGTATAGTTATTGTTTGTGTGGGGGGTCTAGAATCTAGAGCAGGGTGTAGTTATTGTTTGTGTGGGGGGTCTAGAATCTAGAGCAGGGTATAGTTATTGTTTGTGTGGGGGTCTAGAATCTAGAGCAGGGTATAGTTATTGTTTGTGTGGGATCTAGAGCATGGTATAGTTATTGTTTGTGTGGGATCTAGAATCTAGAGCAGGGTATAGTTATTGTTTGTGTGGGATCTAGAATCTAGAGCAGGGTATAGTTATTGTTTGTGTGGGGGTCTAGAATCTAGAGCAGGGTATAGTTATTGTTTGTGTGGGATCTAGAGCATGGTATAGTTATTGTTTGTGTGGGGGTCTAGAATCTAGAGCAGGGTATAGTTATTGTTTGTGTGGGATCTAGAGCATGGTATAGTTATTGTTTGTGTGGGATCTAGAATCTAGAGCATGGTATAGTTATTGTTTGTGTGGGATCTAGAATCTAGAGCAGGGTATAGTTATTGTTTGTGTGGGGGTCTAGAATCTAGAGCAGGGTATAGTTATTGTTTGTGTGGGGGTCTAGAATCTAGAGCAGGTTATAGTTATTGTTTGTGTGGGGGTCTAGAATCTAGAGCAGGGTATAGTTATTGTTTGTGTGGGGGGTCTAGAATCTAGAGCAGGGTATAGTTATTGTTTGTGTGGGATCTAGAATCTAGAGCAGGGTATAGTTATTGTTTGTGTGGGATCTAGAATCTAGAGCAGGGTATAGTTATTGTTTGTGTGGGGGGTCTAGAATCTAGAGCAGGGTATAGTTATTGTTTGTGTGGGATCTAGAATCTAGAGCAGGGTATAGTTATTGTTTGTGTGGGGGTCTACAATCTAGAGCAGGATATAGTTATTGTTTGTGTGGGATCTAGAGCAGGGTTTAGTTATTGTTTGTGTGGGATCTAGAGCAGGGTATAGTTATTGTTTGTGTGGTATCTAGAGCAGGGTATAGTTATTGTTTGTGTGGGGGGTCTAGAATCTAGAGCAGGGTATAGCTGTTGTTTGTGTGAGATCTAGAATCTAGAGCAGGGCATTGTTGTTGTTTGTGTGGGGGTCTAGAATCTAGAGCAGGGTATAGTTATTGTTTGTGTGGGGGTCTAGAATCTAGAGCAGGTGCTCTCAAACTTTAAAAAGTTTTTGTAGCAATTAAATCTATAATTAATAAAGTATGCCGTGTGTACCACCATGGGAATGTTTGTGTAATTCTGACCTTTTTTTTATTACATCAATGTTTGACCACCTCTCACAACATAACATTCCACCTGTGGGTCATGCACAGCAGTGTTAGAAGAGTTGTACTAGACTGAAAAGGACAAAGGGCATGATTGAAAATGTCAATGGGGCATTATTGAAAAGGTCAAAAGGCATTGAAAAGGTCAAAGGGCAGCATCTAAACAAGTGGTTCTCAACATTCCTAATGCCGCGACCCTTAAACACAGTTCCTCATGTTGTGGCGACCCCTTACCACAAAGGTATTATAGATTCTGCTTCATAACTGGAGAGTATATGTGTTTTCCAATGGTCTTAGGCGACCCACAGGTTGAGAACCGCTGATCTAAACTAACTGGGTTATGGGCAGTTACTCAAAGTTTTGCTGTCCTTCAATTGTATTTCCAGCCTGATGATCAAGAAAAAAAAAGAGTGGGGGGGGGGGGGGGGGGAGGGGCTTAGGGTTTACTTTCAATTTTACTGTTGGTGTTAAATTTTTATGAATAAGTGTCTTTTCTAATTTTCAAATTGAAATAAGTGTTGTTATTTCCTAATTGCCAGGATTGTTGTAAAGAGATAGAAATGCAGGTAGAATTGTTGGTGCATTTTTTAAAAAAATGGTTTTCATTATTGTAAATTTTTTGACATTTTGTTGAAAATGGTTTGAGATTTTGTTGAAAATGGTTTGAGATTTTGTTGAAAATGGTTTGACATTTTGTTGAAAATGGTTTGACATTTTGTTGAAAATGGTTTGACATTTTGTTGGAAATGGTTTGAGATTTTGTTGAAAATGGTTTGACATTTTGTTGAAAATGGTTTGACATTTTGTTGAAAATGGTTTGAGATTTTGTTGAAAATTGTTTGACATTTTGTTGGAAATGGTTTGAGATTTTGTTGAAAATGGTTTGAGATTTTGTTGAAAATGGTTTGACATTGCAAAAATTACTTATCTTATTATTCACTAAATTATTTTGGAGTTAAAATTTAGTTTATTCTTTGTGTGTGTGTATATTTTTTGTATTTGTTTTTTTATATATTTTTTTGTTGATGGGTTTGTGAATCACCACTTTGAGAATCTCTGAATCGAGGCCAGCTTTGTGACTCCATGACAGCCTCATATTGTCTCTTTAAAGTTTTTTTTTTTTTAATGGTTTTAAATAAAGTGCGTTGTGATGTCTGCACAGTCACATCTATACACACTTCCAACTTTTGAGTACCCTGCTGGTGTCTCAGCTACTACAGCTGAGGATGCTAAATTGTCTGATCTATTGCTTGATAAACATTATTTTTATACTTTTCAATTATCGACAACACTAAATGCTGAGGTATAGAACTACCACTTATTGAACCCTTCTCAGAGCTTCAAGTTCTTTTGGGGATTACAAAATAATGTATGAACTTTTTTTGTCACAGTTATGTATTTCAAAAAATAGTTTTTTTCTCTTAACAGTTTTTTTTCTTCCCTTACCGGCTTTTTATAATGAACTATTTTCCTTGTTATTTTTCTAGACGGACAGTCCTGTGGCCAGCTTGTACATAGAGTCAGGTATCTGGGGTGCAATGTGGCACAGGATTGCCCAGGGGACACAGGTTATAAGCCTGGACACAGAGATGCCCGTCCATGACATTGAAGGGAAAATCGAGCTGGTGGAGGAGTCACAGAAGTTCATCACCCCGGAGTGGTCACTCATCTCCCCGCAGGGACTGATGGCATCACTGCAAATGGCCGTGTCTGTTTTCACAAAGGTTCACTTTATTTACCCGGCTGTTGATTCTATTCATCCATCTCTTGGTTGTTGTTTTTTTCTCCCTGCAGCTGTAATACCAACTTTAATAAGCCCATTTTCATATAAAGGATAATAAATGAATGACTGCGATCAAGCTGTGTTAAGAATATAGTTGAATTTATGAATTGTTACAGTGAAAAAAAAAGATCTGAAATCTTAACTGACAAAAAATTTTCTGAAATATATGAAATATCAAGGAAAAAAAATTAAAATATATATATATTTGGTTTTTTTGTCCATTAAGATTTAAGATCTTATTTTTCACAGTAACAATTGATAAATTCTTTCACTTCCGGTTTTGAAAAATCGAACTCATGGCAATAACAAATAACGATCACTTAAGTTTTGAACTTGTTTCTATTCTTTGTCCTATTTTTATCTGTACTGTCTGCTGAGGAAGGCTCTTAGCCGAAATGTTCTTGTCTTATTGTCCTGTTTCTGAATTCACACTTCCAAATACTTTGTTCAATTATATCCATTTTTATATGATCTGCCCATTTAATATAATAATCTGCCCAATTTTATATCATCAGATCATTTTTATGTAATCAGCACATCATCACCAATGTATAAAAACATTAGTACCAGTATTCCTTCACTTGGTGTTGATGAAAAATACTCTTCCAAACCGCCCAATAGTAGAACAATCTAGAGATTTGCACATAGTCAACTTCACAAACATCTGCATTTAAATCATTAGTTGGACTGCGCTGCCATGGCACCTGATATTTATAGAGGATATGTAGGAAGCCATTGATCTTGAATATTTATAGAGGAAATTTAGAAGCCATTGATCTTGATTGACATTTATAGAGGAAATTTTAAAAGCCACTGATCTTGAATAAAAATAATAAAGAGTTTCATTACCTGTACAGATATGACTTATTATTTTCATTGCATGGCTTACCGAGTGCTATTTATCGTCACTGGGCATTTAGGAAACCTACCAGTGTCTCCCCAACCTGGCCACATCTGACAGTATCCTGATGCTGACCTTGGTGCACTTCCTACATCCCAGGCTGCTAGAGGAGGTTCACTCTCAGTAAGAGAATTCGTTTGGTCAACACTTAGTATGGAGTTAAGACTCTGCCGTTGGCACATTGTGGCCAATTACTTTAAATCCGTTGTGCCCCCCCTCTGCATCAGGCACACACTTGATGGTGGTGTAAAAATTAATACTGTATTTTACGGACTATAAGATGCACCTTAATTTTTAAGCAATTTAAAAAAAAAATTTTTACCATTTATATTAATTTCGAGTATAAGGCGCACCTGCATTTTGGAGGCAATTTTTCGAAGAAAAAATTGCGTCTTATAGTCCGTAAAATAGGGTAATTGAAAAAAATATATGTCAAAATTGTGTAACTTTAGGTAAAAGCTTTTTGCACTAGTGTTAAAGCATCAGTTCTCCTTGAAGGTCCACTGAATGCAGGCTCAGAACCCCTGCCCTAAAATGCTGAAGTATTGTCCAACGGATTATCAATCCAACTTGAGAGTCATGGTGATAAATTGTGCTACCTTAATTAAAAAAGCTTTTTTTTTTTTAAAATTAGGCATGATTTTAATTGGAATGGAAATCACACATGTGTTCCACATTTAACCTAAATGTGATTTGGCTTTGAGATTAACTATGAATCAGCTGTGTGAACACACATGGTCTCTTTCTTTCTGTTGCTGTCTTGATCAGCTTTAAAACTGATGGACCCCAGCTGGTGGAGGACATAATCCTAGCTGTGACGCAGATGGGGTGCTTTCCCTTTGCAGTTGACATCACAGAGGAGCTGTTGGCAGAAATCCAGCAGTAGGTGTTGCTATTTACTTATTGACAAAGACGTTAAGTTCAAATTTACCCTGCATGTACACTAAAATGTTTGTTTTAATCTGCATCATCAATATGTCTGTATCATAGAAAGTTGTCTTAATCTTTGTAGAAAGATGTCTTTTCTTTGTAGAAAGATGTCTTTTCTTTGTAGAAAGTTGTCTACATCTTTGTTTGCAGCAAATTAACAGTTCTTGTTATATTTAATCTCATTAACATTAAAAAAATGTTAAAATTGTTAATTACTTTTAAATTATGTGCAACGTACATCTTGTTTTTATGTATGGTAATTCTTTGCTTTAAGGTTTAGATATTTACTTTAAAAACTTTCCCCAACTTTGTTCCAACCATCTCATGTGGTGATACCTTCTATTCAGTTGCTTGTACACATCAAAGCTGCTGCCTCGCCTGCTTGCTGCCTGTGTCAAGTACCTGTCGGGGCCCTCATTGGAGACATCGGTCGGGCTGATTTCCCGCCTGGTCATTGGGAATGTCATCTTTGTGGACCAGTTTGCCACTGCCGTTAGGACATGCAAGGTATCAGTCTTAGAATGTCCTGTTCTGGTCTCTTTTAGAATGTCCTGTACTCATCTCTTTTAGAATGTCCTGTACTCGTCTCTTTTAGAATGTCCTGTACTCGTCTCTTTTAGAATGTCTTGGCACTATTAACTTTGTTATATAGACTTAGTGTGTAGGGAACTTTATTTACCTTGTTATATGTATCTTATTTTACAGGGAAGTTTCATTAACCTTGCTTAATGTATGTTATAATGTAGGGTATATTCATTAACCCTGTTATATGTATCTTATCATGTAAGGTACTTTAACTATGTGAAATGCAATCCCCCCCACCCCCTTTCCCCCCCCCCCCCCCACCCCCACCCATGGTTTTTAAGCATTAACATAAACATAATGATTTTAAAAAATCCAGAATTTTTTTTTTTTTTAATATATATTTTTTTTTAAAATTACCTTCTTCAAATACACTTTTAGAATAGGTTATGTCAACCTGCATAAACTGGTATTTAATCCAATCAGCTCAGCTGGATGTGAAGCGTATTATTTTTCAACTTCACTGATTTTTTTTTGTGTGCTAAGAAGACAGCCTAAAATGTTTGTTCTTTGTATCTTGACCCACCTCCAGCTCCTGATTTGATCTACTGGTGAAGTTATTCAAGGGTCTCATTGTCCGGCCCTGTGCCTAGGTGAAAAAATAGTTAATCCACTCGTCAAAGTTCTCTGGTGTCTTGTTTGACAGGGCCAGTGTGGTTTGTTTACCAAACCGTGGCAGTGTGGTTTGTTCACTAAACTGTAGCAGTGTGGTTTGTTCACTAAACCATAGCAGTGTGGTTTGTTTACTAAACCGTAGCAGTGTGGTTTGTTTACTAAACCGTGGCAGTGTGGTTTGTTTACTAAATCGTGGCGTTGAATCCACAGGCTGTGCCGTTCCTTCAGAGATGCATGGAAAGCCGCAGTCCCCTATCGGTCATATGTGATACAATGTCCCTGTGCAGCCACCTGGTGAGAACCTCACCTGAGCACCTCGACCTGGTCAGGAATATATTCAGGGGACCTGATGGTAAGTTTGGAAATATCCCTCCTTGTTTAGGCTGAAACCCCGTCATCTTAAGTTCACTTCTAAAAATAGATCACAGGAAATTGCAGTGAAATGCTCTTTTTTTTCCAAGAGACGCTAAAAATATGGATGCTAAAGTTACAGAACATGCCATACCGAACATCTCTTACTGTCTGACAACGAAACAAAACATTTTACTTCAACTTTTTAATAATTTGTAACTGTCACTTAACGATTTATAAGTCCCTCCTCCCTTCATTGTTGAATTTTAAGGATTTATTTGCTGAAGTTAAAGCACAACTTGAAAGGTGAGTCCTCTTGGTATCTGCCCCTGTGGGAGGGGTTGGGGGGGTGCAGTATAGTACTCCCATACCCTCTGTTGAGATGCCACACGCCATCTAATCCCAGAATTTTTATGCTCTGTTCCAGGTGAGTTTGGACTGCTGTCAGGATTTCTCCTTCACAGCACAGCGGCCATCAAGTCCAGGACGTGCAGCCTCCTGGGCAACATAATGAGACACAACGGACAGATGTACGCCACGCTCAAGCAGAAGTGAGCTCATACGCGTACTTGAACTTACTCATGAGATTTTTTTTCTTTTTTTTTTTTTTTTTTTACATTTATGCAACACCTGTTGTTTGTGTGTGGGTGTAACCAACAACATATTTTATCCCTCTCCAAGTTGGTTGCTTTCTTGCGATTTTGGTGGTTAAATTTTTATTTCTCTCAGGGTTTTCTCCCTTCAGTCCAAGAATGGCAGACAAGTCCATTCCACCCAGATATGGGTGCCCCCCAACCAGATATGGGTGCCCCCCAACCAGATATGGGTGCCCCCAACCAGATATGGGTGCCCCCCAAACCAGATATGGGTGCCCCAACCAGATATATGTGCTCCCCAAACCAGATTCTGGTGCAACCTCTGATTCCGATGGTGCCCCTTAAGACATTTTTATGTAGCTTATAAATGCACCAATCTTTTATGACATTCTGGGTGGAAAGGACTTGCCCGCCAAGCAGGGCAGCTACTCTTAGACAGGGAATTTCCGTGCTGTCTTCTCCCTGCACTGGTGTGTAGTAATTTTTGTTGTTGTGACTTTATGTTAAACAGGGACAAGATTCTGTCTGGTTTGTTGGCCTGCTTACAAGATTCAGATTCAAATGTTCGAAAGGTGAGCGACCGCCGCATTGAGGTTATATTTATTTATATTTCAATACATTTGCATACACGCCGTGTCTGGGGGGGAAAGAAACACGGGACCAATTCATATGAACCACATTCATTTAAGTTCTGACATGTTTACCAAAAAATAATGAACTGTCCCTTATAAAATTTAACAATTATTAAAAGGACTTTTTGAAAAGAAAAAAAAGGTTGAAAAATATTTGCATTCAGTTTTAATCATTGTAGAAAGGTTTCTTTTTCCCAGACAAATTTTTATTGTAAAGACATGAGTTTATCATGTTATATGTGGAGCAGGAATTGTAATTCTTGTAACACACAATGATGGTACAGGAACATGTAATAATCTAGTAAAGTGTAATAATCTAGTAATGTGTAATAATCTAGTAACGTGCAATAATCTAGTAACGTGTAATAATCTAGTAGGCTGCAATAATCTAGTAACATGTAATAATCTAGTAACGTGTAATAATCTAGTAACATAATGTACCTCTTTGTTTTCCAGTGTGCCGCCTATGCAGTAGGGAATGCCTGCTACCACAGTGGAGAGCTCTACTCTAAGCTAAAGCCGGCTCTGCCTCACTTGGTGGACCTGCTACACGATCCCATCACTAAAACAAGGGCAAATGCTGCCAGTAAGTTATTTTAGTGCCAGGAGTGGGTAAGGCAAGTGTAGTTCTAGAGCAGTGATTCCCAAAGTGGTCTGTATCGGTCCCCAGGGGTCGACGACAACTTGCAAGGGGTCCATGTCAACAAGAGAAAAAAAAATTGGGGGTCCATGAAATGAAAATGGGGGTCAACGATAGTGGATCTCATGTAAGTAGGTCGTAGGTCATGACTTCTATTTTGGCATTCCATGAATGGAATAATCCACATACACAGATAGTACCTATTTACTTACATAATATTACCTTATAATATAAAGACATTTATCTTCCTACATAAATTATATAAGAACCTATGAAGTAAAAATTTAAAAAATATAAATGTTCAAGAAATGTGATGAAGAATCATATTAAAATTTAAGTTATTAGATATGTTTTCTGATATATGAAACTGTTTAAGAATTATTTTTGCTAAGTTATTTTATGTAACGGAAAGTAAATTTTAATTTGGTTTGTTTTAATTTGAATTTAATTAATAAATGTATAAAACTTAAAATGTTTTTTTTTAAAGTTTTTCACACTACCCTTCACTACCGTTATAAATTTAAATCTTTCAAAGTGAGTAGCACTATACCGGCTGACATAAATACATTTGAAGTTAATGAATTTGCAAAAAAATCAATATCAGGTAAGCAGGGGGGGGGGAGGGTGTCATCTACCCAAAACTGGACAACATGGCAAGTGGTCTACGAGACAAAAAAGTTTGGGGATCTCTGTTCTAGAGCATTATTTTATTTAACTTGTATAGTCTTTCTCTGTCCACCTGTTTATCAGTACTACAACACAAATCATCCATCAACTACAACACCATTCATCCATCAACTACAACACCATTCATCCATCAACTACAACACCATTCATCCATCAACTACAACACCATACATCCATCAACTACAACACCAATCATCCATCAACTACAACACCAATCATCCATCAACTACAACACCATTCATCCATCAACTACAACACCATTCATCCATCAACTACAACACCATTCATCCATCAACTACAACACCAATCATCCATCAACTACAACACCATTCATCCATCAACTACAACACCAATCATCCATCAACTACAACACCATTCATCCATCAACTACAACACCATTCATCCATCAACTACAACACCATTCATCCATCAACTACAACACCATTCATCCATCAACTACAACACCATTCATCCATCAACTACAACACCAATCATCCATCAACTACAACACCATTCATCCATCAACTACAACACCATTCATCCATCAACTACAACACCATTCATCCATCAACTACAACACCAATCATCCATCAACTACAACACCATTCATCCATCAACTACAACACCAATCATCCATTAACTACAACACCATTCATCCATCAACTACAACACCATTCATCCATCAACTACAACACCATTCATCCATCAACTACAACACCATTCATCCATCAACTACAACACCATTCATCCATCAACTACAACACCATTCATCCATCAACTACAACACCATACATCCATCAACTACAACACCATACATCCATCAACTACAACACCATACATCCATCAACTACAACACCAGTCATCCATCAACTACAACACCATACATCCATCAACTACAACACCATTCATCCATCAACTACAACACCATACATCCATCAACTACAACACCATTCATCCATCAACTACAACACCATTCATCCATCAACTACAACACCATACATCCATCAACTACAACACCATTCATCCATCAACTACAACACCATACATCCATCAACTACAACACCAGTCATCCATCAACTACAACACCATACATCCATCAACTACAACACCATACATCCATCAACTACAACACCATACATCCATCAACTACAACACCATTCATCCATCAACTACAACACCATACATCCATCAACTACAACACCATTCATCCATCAACTACAACACCATACATCCATCAACTACAACACCATTCATCCATCAACTACAACACCATACATCCATCAACTACAACACCATTCATCCATCAACTACAACACCATACATCCATCAACTACAACACCATTCATCCATCAACTACAACACCATACATCCATCAACTACAACACCATTCATCCATCAACTACAACACCATACATCCATCAACTACAACACCATTCATCCATCAACTACAACACCATACATCCATCAACTACAACACCATTCATCCATCAACTACAACACCATACATCCATCAACTACAACACCATACATTCATCAACTACAACACCATACATCCATCAACTACAACACCATTCATCCATCAACTACAACACCATTCATCCATCAACTACAACACCATACATCCATCAACTACAACACCATTCATCCATCAACTACAACACCATACATCCATCAACTACAACACCAGTCATCCATCAACTACAACACCATACATCCATCAACTACAACACCATACATCCATCAACTACAACACCATACATCCATCAACTACAACACCATTCATCCATCAACTACAACACCATACATCCATCAACTACAACACCATTCATCCATCAACTACAACACCATACATCCATCAACTACAACACCATTCATCCATCAACTACAACACCATACATCCATCAACTACAACACCATTCATCCATCAACTACAACACCATACATCCATCAACTACAACACCATTCATCCATCAACTACAACACCATACATCCATCAACTACAACACCATTCATCCATCAACTACAACACCATACATCCATCAACTACAACACCATTCATCCATCAACTACAACACCATACATCCATCAACTACAACACCATTCATCCATCAACTACAACACCATACATCCATCAACTACAACACCATACATTCATCAACTACAACACCATACATCCATCAACTACAACACCATACATCCATCAACTACAACACCATTCATCCATCAACTACAACACCATTCATCCATCAACTACAACACCATACATCCATCAACTACAACACCATTCATCCATCAACTACAACACCATACATCCATCAACTACAACACCATTCATCCATCAACTACAACACCATACATCCATCAACTACAACACCATTCATCCATCAACTACAACACCATACATCCATCAACTGCAACACCATTCATCCATCAACTACAACACCATACATCCATCAACTACAACACCATTCATCCATCAACTACAACACCATACATCCATCAACTACAACACCATACATTCATCAACTACAACACCATACATCCATCAACTACAACACCATACATCCATCAACTACAACACCATTCATCCATCAACTACAACACCATTCATCCATCAACTACAACACCATTCATCCATCAACTACAACACCATACATCCATCAACTACAACACCATTCATCCATCAACTACAACACCAATCATCCATCAACTACAACACCATTCATCCATCAACTACAACACCATTCATCCATCATTCATTCTTGTTTTCTTTTTTTTCCCCCACCCAGGTGCCTCAGGTAACCTGGGCATGCACTCAGCTGTCCTCTGTCCAGACATCAAGAGATATAAACTGGTTGCCCAGTAAGACACGGTTCAACTTTTATCTGATATGGTTTAACTTCTAACATGATGTGACTTCACTTCTGATCTGTTGTGGTTCAACTTAATCTGATATTGTTTAACTGTCTTATATAACTTATATCATGTTTGACATGGCTCATTGAATTATAGATATCCATTTTATAAACGGGGAAGGAGGGGGGCTTCTTCTCCAAAGAAGCATAGCACCAGGTGTACATGATGATAGTATACATTTGATAGTGTACATGATGATGGTGTACATGATTTTGTGCATGGTGATAGTATACATGTTAGTGTACATTATGATAGTGTACATGTTGATAGTGTACATGTTGATAGTGTACATGTTGATAGTGTACATGTTGATAGTGTACATGTTGATAGTGTACATGTTGATAGTGTACATGTTGATAGTGTACATGTTGATAGTGTACATGTTGATGGTGTACATGTTGATGGTGTACATGTTGATGGTGTACATGATGATGGTGTACATGTTGATAGTGTACATGTTGATAGTGTACATGTTGATAGTGTACATGTTGATAGTGTAAATGTTGATAGTGTACATGTTGATAGTGTACATGTTGATAGTGTACATGATGATAGTGTACATTATGATAGTGTACATTATGATAGTGTACATTATGATAGTGTACATTATGATAGTGTACATTATGATAGTGTACATTATGATAGTGTACATTATGATAGTGTACATTATGATAGTGTACATGTTGATAGTGTACATTATGATAGTGTACATGTTGATAGTGTACATGTTGATAGTGTACATGTTGATAGTGTACATGTTGATAGTGTACATGTTGATAGTGTACATGTTGATGGTGTACATTATGATGGTGTACATTATGATGGTCTACTTTATGATAGGTTTACATGATGATGGTGTATGATGATCCAATGACTTCCATCCTCAGCTTGCTAGAGACTGCCTGCCACGATGCCCAGTCTTCTGTACAGATCAGCGCCATGTTGGCTCTGAGAAGTCTCTGCCAACAAGATGAACTGCATAAGGTGGGTAGGGGAAATGAATTCTTGTAGAATGTAAAAAACGCAGTTCCTGGAGATGATGACACGTGTTTGTGGTGTGAGGAACCGAACGGAAGGTGGCCTTCTTGAAGAGGAAATTGAAGAAAAAAAACAACCTTTTCAATTTATTTTCTGATTTGTTTGAGATTATTTTTTTTTATAAAAAATTGTTAATATATTAAGATAAGATCAGATAAGATCAGATAAGATCATATAAGATTCTTTTATTGCTCCAAACAAATGCATATGATTTTTTTTATTGCATTTTACATTTTCAGCACATAAATAAAACAATTTGAACACAGGACATTTATATTAAGTTATTTCACTAGTAAAAAAAAAAATTTTTTAAATTCGTATAGTATAAAGTTCTATTTCTCACTTGATTTTTGTTATGGATGCTATTCCTCTTGTGTATTTTTATTTTTAAAAAAAAAAAAAAAATACACAAGAGGAATAGCATCCATAACAAAAAAATCAAGTGAGAAAAATAGAACTTTATACTAAAACATTCGTATAGTATAAAGTTCTATTTCTCACTTGATTTTTGTTATTCCTCTTGTGTATTTTATTTTAAAACACAACTCATTCCATCAGATCTTAGAAATAATTTTATGAAATCCATAAACCTTTGATCAGTTAATGTTGAATTTTCCCAACAGAGTCTAACACTGGTCTCTTAGAGCAGGGGTCTCCAAACTTTTTTCACGGCGGGCCGGATAATGATTACGTACAATAATTTCAAGCCAGAACGAAATTTCAAGTACCGTCGGCGGGCCGGTTGAACTGGCCTCGCGGGCCGGATCCGGCCTGAGGGCCGTAGTTTGGAGACCCCTGTCTTAGAGCATACGTGGACTATTATTAAAAAAATAATTAATGACATCACTCTGATGGGTTTGGTTTAATGAGAACCATGTCAAATATCAGCTTGTCAAAAATGTTTTAAACATTTTTTTTTTTTTTTTAATGTGCATCTGGCAGATACGAATTGATTAGCAATCATATTTTGTGTTCACGCACGAATAGTCAAAATTTTGACTAGGTTTGTCGATTTGTTATTTGAGATTTGTTCATTCTCCCAACAGGACCTGCTAGCCCTTCACGGTGTAGAGAAGCTGACGCCTCTTCTGACAGCCAATACACCACGGGATGCCATGACCCCGCGTCCTTTCACCCCTGCGTCAAGACCAGGAAGTGTCCTGTCAAATCGACCCAGCACAGCGGCGGCGAGCGGCGTCTCGGTGTGTGCCGGCAAACTTCTGCGAGTGCTTCAGAACAGTGCCGCCTGAATGTTTAAACAAGTGTTAAAATATGTGGCACAGACGGCACGTAATTATTGTAGCACTGTAGAACACGTAATATCCACTGCCACTGTGCACAGATATCCCCTTGAATTTTCTATTTGTCTCAGTGTTCACTTCGTAATGCCCCAGTTGGAGCGTAGAGGAGCACTATGTATAATTGCTGCAAATTAATCAAAAGATCTGATGTTACGACCGATTACACCAATGGTATGGTCTCATTATTAACAGAAGATCTGATGTTAGGACCTGTTACACAAATGTTACGGCCTCATTATTAACAGAAGCCCTGGTGTTACAACCTATTACACCCATGTTATGGTCTCATTATTAAAAGAAGATTTGATGTTATGACCTATTACACCAATGTTACGGTCTCAACAGACATTCCTAGTTACAAAAACTACAACCTAATGCTAAAACATTCCACTTTTTTTTTTTACCAGGCAGCTTGTATTTTTTAGCAGATTTTCTTTTCACTTGATTTCTCCGTCCATTATTTTGTATGACTAAATATTATAGATTAAAAGCTGTACAACATTTAAGTATTGAATTTACTGGAGCTTAATTTTTATTTGTATAAAAATCTGTGACCATTGTTTATTGCACAACTGGACTATGTAAATATTGATGTATCATGTTAAATGTCACACTATTGGATCCCCCCCACAGCCTAGCCTAGGACTGGAATCTTTCATGTGAGAAACAGAAGTTTTTGATGGTTTCGTTTCAATGTGCAGCATTAAATTTTTATTTGTAAGCATGGACTCTGGTATTTAGCTCAGTTAGGAAGTGACCCCCAAACTGGTTTATTCAACTTATATTATTTCTGTAGCTTTTGTGAACTTTTTTTTTTTCTTTTTTTTAAATTTTAATAATATAAAACTATGTGTTTGATTGAGCGCAAGAAGCAAGTGTTCAAAATATAAAATATCCAGGCTTATCATGCTCTCCGTCCCCACCCTGAGTGCAGTGTCATCTCTTATAAGGTACCCATCTCTCCCATATATCTCTTATAAGAGACCCAGCTATCCCATATCTCTCTTATACTAGACCCAGTTCTCCCATTTCTCGCTTATACTAGACCCAGTTCTCCCATTTCTCGCTTATACTAGACCCAGTTCTCCCATATCTCTCTTATAAGAGACCCAGCTATCCCATATCTCTCTTATACTAGACCCATTTCTTGCTTATACTAGACCCAGTTCTCCCATATCTCTCTTATACTAGACCCAGCTCTCCCATATCTCTCTTATAATAGACCCAGCTCTCCCAGGTAAACATGATGTAAACTGTAGCTTGTGTTAATTGTAAAATTCAAATTCTGGATCATTTTCATTCTTTGTAAGCGTTACATTTATTTTACATTTATTTATTTTCACTCATGGCAATAAATGGTAAAAACCAATGGTAATAAAAATGTGTTGTTCAATGCATGATTCCTTCTGTGCTTAACCTGGGATTCATGTACAATTTAGTATGTCAGGCCCCACAGTGAAGCTAACGGTGTATGTACATTGATTGAAAAAGGGTTTCAGAACTGCTGCATTGTTCTATGTTTTTGTGTTTATCTTACCTGTCCCTTGCGGTTCTCCTAGGCACTGTTGCGGTGAAAAGCTCATACACCCGGTACATAATGTGAATGCAACATATTTAGAATAAAATTACTTGGTCCTCATGATGAGCAGAGCCGTCACATGGGGCCCTTCAATCCCTGTGGCTGCAGGAGTCTTTTTTTAAGGGGCCCAAAGGTTTTCATGCGGAAGAAATTTAGAACTATAAACTTTGATTGAAGGGGGAACAAACCAGAAATCATGATAGTGGGGCCTCCAAAAGTCCAATGAAGGCTCTGATTAAGAGTGAGGACATTTCTTTTCTGACAAGACAATACTAGAATTTTAAAGTGTAACATTGCCATTAAACAGCATAAAATTTTCTTGATCAATCTCTTTTATATACCACACAATTTAAAAAATGTTTAATAAAAAAAATGTAAAAAATTTAATTAAAAAATAATAAATTATTTAAATTGAAAGAATCAGTGCATTATTTTATTTTTAAATTTGTTTCGTATTCTTAGCCAAATTTGCCTGACTTACACATTTAACAGCACTAGACTAACAAGCATTGTTTCAACACAATGGCTAAGATATACCCCGGTACACGTGATATTTATCTGAATGCCAGTGTAATTTTTCTATTAAAATTAAAACTAAAAGACTGGAATGTTGAAAGATATTGTTTAGATTTTGATGGTATAATGAAAGCTGGTCTGCAATTTAAATAAAATAAAACTAATATTCATAATACTCTTTGCATTATTTTATTCAGATAATACAAACTCACTATAAACAATGGTAATCTTTTTTTTTTTTAGATATTGATTTTATTATGGCAATTAGCACCTTGAAAAAAGCCAACAAGTTCTTTATTAAAACATCAATGCTTTCATCTCATTAAATTAGATTGTTATATCAAACAATATATCACACAAGTTATATCACACAATAAAAGATAACTTCGCTTGAAGAATGATATGATGCACAACGCATTTGTAAAACTTTAAAACAATTTGAAGAATTCATCAACAATTACTTAAGATCAGCTTGATACATCAGAAAGATATAAGAACTCATTAATCATAATTTACAAGCATGTCTGTTATAAAATCAAATAATAAGCTCTTAAAGTCAATACTTTCATTAAAAGAAGTGAGGTTTTATGATATAAATGATGGCTGATTTTTTTTTTTTACACCTAAGAAGTACAGTGTGATCCACACAAACTTCAGATAATATGGTTCTTTTGAAGAATCTTAATCATAATATAATAACAAACCCCAACAATTTAGTATGAGATGTAAAAAAAAATTCATGCAAAGGTTAACATTCATAAAGTGTCGGTGCTCACAGCTGATGCATGCTCCCAGCATGCAAAGTTGATAGATAATTTTTCTTCACATCACAACTCTGAGTCCCTCAATTACCTGAGGTTTCAGTACCCACCCGATGGCAGTAACATGATTTTATTTTTCAACATAAAGTGCTTACAAATGAATTTTGAAAAAGCAGAGGAGAACTTGCAATATTATTAGGACTGAAACAAACTAGTATGAAAAAAAATATATATTTTATTCCAAAGTGAAGTATTAAAAAGAGTCATTACAATTATAGATAATAATATTTAGAATAGAGTTTAAGCCCAGAAATTGTAAAAAGATTTTTTATTTAAGTTAACATTTGTTGTGCAGTGAGATAGATGATAGAAACATAGATTTTGAAATCAACAAAACTGCAAATCATCGCTATATAAAATTTAAAAAAAACAAGGACATCAATGGGTGGTTCTCTTATTTACTTTACCAAAGATACCCTCAACAGAAAGGCAATTTACAAAGATCTGGCTTTCATAGAAACCATACAATCATTAAATGGTCTAAATTTTTTTAGAAACGAATTTCAAAATCATATATTTTACTAAAACTAATAATCAGATGCAGTGGCGTAGTGAGGGGGGGCATCATGCCCCGGGCGCTACTCACAAAGGGGCGCCAAATGGTATATTTTACTATAATATTGTATGGTTTTCGAATGGGGGGGGGCGCTAAAAAGGTATTGGGGGCGCTAAAAAGGTATTGTGCCCCGGGCGCGAGTTAAGCTCGCTACGCCACTGATCAGATGCCATTTTTTACCTGACATAAATAATATGGAAATATTTAATAATATAAATATTTGAATTTATTCAGTATGGTTAACGGTGAGTTTTACATTTATTCATTATTTCTATCAAAGTTTTTAATTCATTTTTACATTCTCAAACTGTTTTTTTTAATAAGGCCATGGCAATTTCATGATCCCCTGAGGTGTTCACCTAAGCTGTTCACCCGAGCTCATATTGAATAAATATTCATATAAAATTAAAATTGTTGGACCTCTATCTGATTATAAAAAAAATAAGTATTGACTTTTTTTGTTATTAGCTCATGCCATATTGTTAACAAAGTAAAATTTTAATAGAATTTTTAAACAGACCAGATTGAAAATATTAACTCAGCTATTTTTAACAGCAAATACTACATAAAAATCAGGAAAATTATTAAAAGCACTCAATAAATTTATAAAACTTTCTTCTTTTTTTTAAAAAGAGTTAGTTTTAAAGCGATATGAAATGTTTCAAATAATTTTTTTTTTTTTAAATACTTGTTCATAGGAAAGATTATTGTGAGAGGGAAAAAGAAAAAAACAACTTATCTAGTGTAGACTTTGAATTAAAAAAAAAAGATAACTGAAGGAATAAACTAATATTTCCTACCCTGATGGAATTATTGAAAGCATACCCACTATTTTGCCCAGGAAAGTAATAAATAGATTAGATCCCTGATCACAGAGTCAGCGGCTGCTGGGACTATTTTTGCCAAAATGATGCTTTTTCAAGAAATAAAATTTAAGAAATACAGTTTAAACGCATTAACCCACAAAACACTATTTATTTATTAAAGTCATTCGAGCAACTCAAATAGCCTCATTCACATTGCCATTAAGTGTCTTCTTTATGATACTATTTAGTATACTTACTAATTTGTAATTGTATACTTTTTTCAAATGTGGTTCAGTAAATTAATTCAATATCATGCAATAAACTGAAAAAATTTCTGAAACCAATATAAAAAATGAACCTGAATCTGCTTTGCAATTATTGAGATGAAATAACTGAGTTGGCTCAACAATGTTTTACAACCATTGATTATTAGCCAGAAAACAAAGATCACCATGAAAAATTACAAAGGATGATGGAATGTCTGATTGCCCAAGACAAATTATGGTTAATAATAATAATAATGTCTCTAGATTATGTCACAAATAGCCCACTTACAAGAGAAATTCATTGTCTGGCATAAACCTATGTCAGCGATGACAAAGACATTGATTTATTCTAAAGACGAGAAGTGTGAGCCGCATGACACTATTTTTCGTGTTTTGCATGCGACCAAGAGTGTCTGCTGAGGAGATTCCCTCAGTTTTATTGTCATGAAACAAATCATAAGATAAAACAATATAAAAATGTACATATAAAAAAGTTGGTAATATATCCAGTGTATTAAAACAAAGTAATGTTGCAATTCATTGGTTTTTAACTGGCTGCTGTTCAACATAATACTATTACAATCTCCCTGTGCACATTGTTCACCACCATTTGGGTGTTTCAATGTTTCAAATACACAAATGAGGACGTTTAAAAATAATGAATGTAATCAGGTGAAATTATTTTTGTTGGTTAGGGGGGCCTTTTTTTAATATTCTCCCTCCTTTTCTGGTTCTGGTTCTGGTAGGGTATGTTGCTGCATCCATATACTTGCATATGTGCAACGGTGGGGGAAGCGATGCTGCCATCCTAACGGCTCCTAGCAGATGCCAGGGCAGCCTTGAAGCTTTCGATAGATGTCAAGTTCACGGCAGTATTGTCCAGGTGGTTCCAAGCAATTATTGTGCGTGGAAAGAATGATTGTTTATGTTGCACTGTGTTACTCTGAGGCACAGTGAAGCATTTGCTATTGTTCCGGGTGTAATTTCTCATGGGATTGTCAGATGTTAAGTCAGTGTTTGGTGAGTGTTTGGCTCTGATTAATCGACCTGGCTTCTGTGGGGTAAGATAATTGTTTGCTGGGATGGCCGGCACTAGCCCCATGAAAACTTTATATAAGAATGTTAGGCGGATCTTTTCTCGTCTGTCCTTGAGGGAGTGGATATCAAATCTGTTTAAGAGGCCCTTAGTGTTAAAACCTGGTTATGCCACTGTGCCGAACCCTTCCGTTTGTTGAATGGCCATCAGCAACTTTTCCTCAAGTGTTGCTTTTGTAGTATATTGGGGCAGGCTCAATGAATTAGTGCAGGTATAGGCTACGGGCAAGTGGTCATCTTCTCCCTCATCAGGCAGGATCCTCATCTGTAAAATAAAAATCAAATGTCTGTCCCATTAATTTTAAAATTCATCCTGGAATAAATTTGATGAACTGAATTTTTTTTTTTAATCCTACTGATTCTTGTTGCAACACATGGTGCATCAAATTACTTTGTTTATATACCAATAGTAGAACCCTGTTATTTTAAGTGATTTCTGTGAGTGGCAAAAAAGTTGGCTTCAACAGAAGGAGTAGAAGCATGGATGATACAAACTAAGTAGACACCAATTCTTTGTAACTTTGTTTTAAAAAATAATAAAATACACTATGGAATGTCAAACGCTTATTCAATTTTTAACAAAAATGTTTAAATGGTACTGTTGCATAGTACTTTTGATATTGATCATGCATTAATGCGTACATGAATGACAACCTTTGTGGTTTACTCATGCTTTGAACAGTTTTTTTTAATATGTTTGCCAAGTTATATGCCCATACAGCCTTTTGTACAATTTTTTCATTGGATTTAGAAAAGAAATACTTTAGCATAAGATGCTCATTCAAAACTGGTGGTAGAATAATTAATGCAAGGAGAAAAGATATATAAGATAAGAAAGATGTCATTTTTGATTCAAATAAATGGAAATCTTTTTTTGAACCCAAAAGCACAATATTGTTGTTTTTTTTGAGTCTTGAAAGTCTTGTAGGATTATTTGCTGTGCTCTAAAATTGTTCAGAAGCAAGGTATTCTTTTCATTGTTCATTTCTACAGTCCATGTTAAGGATCTTCTTTTTAAAAAAAATCAATCTAAAACTCTTTGTGACTTCATGCTTCAGATAAAAATTTAAAAAATGACATGTTAAAATGTCTAAGAAATATAAGTTTTTTGTGATAATGAAATTTAGAATTTCTTACCTTTAAATGTTTCATACCAGCCACAGGAATGCGGTCAGTAGCAGTTAAGAACACTTGGGTGATATAAATAAGGTGTTAAAATTTAAATTGTTAGGCCACAATTAACAATAATATTTAGAAAAATTTAGATAATTCATTGTCAATTATTGTTTTTAAAAAAAGGGATGATAAAAATATAATTTTGCAATAAATGCATGCTATGTAATTATGTAATGATCTGTTACTTACGCAAGAATTTTTTCTTGTCTTCTAAACTCATCTCATGAAAGACTTCCCAAAATATCTTAATGGTTGCATGATCACTGTTGTAGACTCCTGTATATTCTGTGTTCTGAGTTTGTCCAGAAAAAACAAGTTTTAATATTGTTATGCTGCAACTATTCGTACCCGGGTACCAGAATTGAGAGGTTGGGATTAAAAAACTATTTAAAATATTATTTTTGGGTTGGTATGTCATTTGTGGTAGTTTATTTTAGTTAAACTGAAGAATTAAGTTTACAAACATATAGTGCATTCAAATCTTCTTTTACTTGATACCTCATTTTGTCTTACAAACCCAACAATTATATTTTAAATAGTTTTTTAAACCCAACCTCTCACTTCTGGTACCCGGGTGCGAATAGCCACTTTGAATTCTTACAGTAAAAAAATCAAATCTTTTCTGGATTTCATTTAGAAGCTATAAGAATCCCTAAAAGTGCAACTATTCCAAAACAGTCATCTGTATCTCAAAACAAATACTTTAAGAGTTCAAAAGCTAATGAATTGAATTTTTAAAGACAAAAAAAAACCAAGCAATCAACCTTTTTTTAAAGAAACAAATCTGAGGACCTGACATGACATGAATGGGAAAACAAAATCTGCTGAAACAGGTGTCTAGGTTAGTGTATCAAGCAGACCTGGAGGTCGGAGGTCATACAATTACTTGTTAAGTGTTTGTATTTTACTAATATAAATTCAACTGCTGATCTTTAAATTAATGCAAGGGTTCACCAATTAAGGCACTAGCAGTTAAAAGCAGAATTGGCTGACACTTGAAGATGTATAACTGTGCTGCAAGACTTGATGAATCTGCGAAATCTTGAGATGTCATCGTAAAGCTCTCTGTTGTTACAAGTGACTACTACCAACAAATACAACTTGAGCTCTTTTACGTACCAGTTTTCTAGAAAATGAAATTCCTTGGGATAGACAGTTTTGATGCTACTTGTACCAAGACAATGCATAAACTGTTTTGATTTTAACAGATAAAAAGGAAATCTTCACTAGAAAATAAGGTAATGTATTATTGCTGATGACAATGTTTTTTGCTTTTAAGGAAAAGATAGCACTATTGAATTTTAAAATGGGTTGTTTTTTCTCCTTTTTTTTGTGTGGCTTTTTACTTAAACTTCAATACCTCTTGAAATTCATTGAAATCATAGTCTTCACTTCCAACCATCATTGCCTGAAGCTCATGTGGATTAAACAGCTCCAATATCTGACCACCACAAACTGAGTGAAAGCCTTCACTGAATGCACTGAACTGCACTTCTATCTCCTTATTGAGAATTTTGTCCACTTTAAGATCGATGTACTCGTGTCTGGAGAAATGGATAGAACATACATCACTGGGGTCAGGCTTATACAGTCAGTCTTTTTTTAATTTCTTTTTTTTTAAAAAGAAAACTGAAACTATTTTACCCCATTTACTTCCCCATGATTTGCTCCCCTGGGAAAACAGACTTCTTCTCTGTGAGCTTATTTTGTTTCTAATTCTTCCCTGAAGGAGGCATATTTTGCCAAACACGTTCATTATTTTGTGTTGTCTTGCAGGTTTTCCTTTACTTTGTGTACATTTGTTATGAATTTGACTGTACTACCCCCCCCCCTCCCCCAATAATTATCATCCTTGTGAATGGGATACCCCCAGTTTTGTTTTCAAACCTATCAGTAAAATATTCAAGTCAGATTCTGAGAATGGTAAAATAGCAATGTCCCATATATTTAGGTTGAAGTATCTAAAAATAACTCCTACTTATTGCTTTGGTTGACAATCCTGTCCCTTCCACCGGGGCACAGCTCTACTGATGTGTTTCCTTGCATTTCCTATAGTCACAATACAACAATAAATAATGTGACAAACACGTTTGCATTTTTTTTAAAATCTCCATTCAAAGAAAACTTTGTTCAACATGCTTCATAGAAAGGTACGTATGAGTTATTCAAAAGAAAATTTTAATAAATGTTTGTAAAGATAGGTCATTGACATTGACATAGACATTGACATAGACATTAACATAGACATTGACATAGACATTGGCGTAGAAAGTTTGCATTCACTTACTTCAAATGATAAGCAAAAAATGTCATCAAATTCATCACCGTCAAAATCTATTAGCTCTTGTAGACATCTGAGAATATAAAATTAGTTCTTAAATAATTTACTCAATAATTGCTAATTGATGTTTTTGATGTGTAACAAATATCAAAAGTTGTACAGCTTGAAAATAAAAAAATTATGACACTAAATTGTGGATAATGGAGACTGGGGAATGACATAAAGAAAGGAAAACCTAATATTTTGTTTACTGCTTTGACTGACTGCTCAGAAACAAACTAGGCAATGAATTTCACACACTTGCCAGAAACTGGATTAAGCTCCTTCAAATCGTCTAGAGTAACTGGTCTGAAAGTACAAACAAATTAATGAAGGCTCAGCCAATTTCTACATGAACCCCATGGATTTGTGTACACAAGTGTGCAGAGATTGGGCCGATGACTTACTTATTGTAATTGTTTAATATTTTTTAAAAAAAAATATAATTGATGTTATTTGTGATTAATATGTTACTTTAGCAACGGAAAAAAAAACAACAACTGTGTGTGTTATGACAGTTATTTTAAAAAAGTAATTTTAAGCATGCTCTGTAATTCTAAAAATAGGAGACTAAAAAAATATAAATAATTTGAAAAGAACTCTGCATATTGAATAAGAAGTACTGTTTTGAAATACATTTTAAATTAAACCCAAAACTAACCTATTGAGCAATTTCTTATACAAAGCTTGTGGGAAGTGAAGAGGAATTATAATCACATTGTAAATAGCCAAACCGCATAGCATCCCAATCAATTTAAACATGTTTGGTTTCTTTGGGGACTGGAAAATGAAAAAAAAATTAGAAACTGTTTTTTTTTTTTCAAAATTTGAAATGAGTTTCTTACAACCAACTTTGTCATCAATGTTTCATACTTTAAAAAAATACTATGATAAATCATGTTGAAATTCATTTATGTTTAATTAAAGGTATAAAATGATATTTTACCACACATAAATAACTACGTTTTCATGACTGCTGTAAAAAAAAAAAAAAAAGACTTAATAAATAGTGTTTTTCTTATCAATAAATTTTATGCAAGTTTCAGATATATTCCGGAATGCTAAGCCTAACTTGCAAAACTACAGCCATTTTAGTAGTTAGGCTATTTCAAACCCATGCCAATATTTCTGCTACCTGACTTGTATTGTTAAAGTTTTTTTTTTAATTTAAAAGTATGACATTCTATACCACATGGCTTTACCCACAGCTAGGGATGACTCTTGAAAAATTTAAACTAGCCAGCTCATTGCTGAGTGCCAATCGAAATTCCCTAGCACTACAGGGTTAACACCTGACCCCAAGAGTGCTAATATTCATGAGGTTGGTAATAAAAAAAACCAATTAAGGCTGGCAACAACACAAATTGATTGCTTACTGAAGGATTAAACCACAGGAGCTTTGATGATTCATCCATTTCAAACATGCCATATGTAGGATCCATAACTTTACTAACTAACACATGAAAGAACTCCTGAAACGAGGAAGTGAAAAATTAGAAATTGATGTTTTGCACTAAAAAAATATACAAGTCCTTTCTACGGATACCTTGTTAACCAATTAAAAATTAATTAAACATCCAAAGCGGCCACATCATTGGTGGTGAAAATTAATTAAAAGAATGTATCATGCAATGTATCATTTACAGTAAAAAGAAACATTCACATTATGTTCAGCACAATAGCCAACAAACATCCAAAACTAAATTTTACATCATGCTTCTACCAAAAAATATTAAGAGTGAAAATTCACCTTCTTAACACCTTGTCCAGTATAATCTAATTCTCCTTGAAAGATAATCTGAAAAAAACAACAGGGAAATATATCCTGCAATCAGTCATAGAAATGATAAGATCATGAGAAAATAAAAAATACTGTCAGTAGTCATCAAGATATTTAGCTTTTATGCATTGATCCATAAATAATTATTTCAAAATGGAAACATTTGGGGGACAACATCCTTGCAGAAAACGCACGCTAATTTGACAACAACCTAAAACATTGGTATAATCTTAAATACTTTTATACCTGCATCTACAATAAGATTCATTTTTAATGTTGCAGACCTGGCATTTAAAAAAAAAAATAATTCTTCACAGTAATTATCCTAAGGGCAAGGAAAATGCTGAAGTATAGAATCGTATATGAACAGTTAAAATCATCAACCTAACATATTACATGTATAACAATGAACTATGCCTACCAATACGATCCAATAACAGCCACTCTTATAAAATTACCTGTAGGGGCTTCTTAAACTCTGCACTGGACTTGGTCTGAAGATGGGTTAATGTATCTTGCACCAGATTGTCCCGCTGTACAGTTAGTATAAGATATGGGTTTTTGGGGTCAAATGGCCTCAAGGGTAAAGGAGAGTCCAGCAGGTGATAGCGTTGATCACTCTCAATTGCATTCTATAGAAATAAACAAATGTTGAAGAAATAATTAAATCAAAACAAGCCCAAACATTTAAATTGAATTAAATAACTTTCAACACAAGAGGATTTATACTGCACTTGTGCATGCATTGATGTACATGTGCATGTTTTGATGTATATGTGCATGTTTTGATGTACATGTACATGTTTTGATGTGCATGTGCATGTTTTGATGTGCATGTGCATGTTTTGATGTGCCTGTGCATGTTTTGATGTACAACACAAAAAGTTGAACATTTGGATGTGCATTTTAATATTTATTTTTGTGCCAAAATGTAGTGTGTCCTACATGCGGGAAAGCTTTCCAGGCACAAATAGGACTGACAAGCCACCTGCCTACTCACAGTTGAATATAGAGCCTTGGTCCTCTTCGTATGAGACGGACAAACAATAACTTTTTTTCTTAAACAATGGTCAACTAAGATTTTTGACACAGACTTTTGAGAGGATTAATTTAGCTACTTCCGCACTGAAAGGATGTGTTACAATTTCTCGTCCATTTGGATAATTTTTTTTTTAAAACAAAGCAAGCAAGCAAGCAAGAATAATTATTACAGTAGAACCCGGTTATGTCGACGGCCTCGGGGTTTGCCAAAAAGCGTCAAGATAACCGATGATCGAGATAAACGAAAACCAATATGGCGGCAAAATATTAACATGTGCTTGAAATTTCTTTATGTACATGATGTGCGTTAATAAATGAGAATGTACATGCACGTGTTTTTGGCGTTTTTTTTACACAACAGCGTTTTTTACAGAATTAATACACCAAAATCATAATTTTAGCTCTTGTACTTTTAAAGTTATGAATTTTTAAAGTACGACTTGTTTGTCCTTTTTTAACATGGACCGCATCGCCACATTCTGTGACCCAATTCCGCTGTTTGCGTCACGAGCTAAATAACTCTCACTTTAATGATAATTTTATACAACTTTTATTTACAGAACTAATGCTGTATAAAAAATAATATTATACAATTATATATAAATTATAATTTATCTAACTATGCACTAAGTATACCAGTAAATGTAATATAATGTATTAATACAAGGCTTTTCTGTTTACCAAATCTGCGGCTACCATTATACCGGTATATGCTATATGATCTATATAAGTATAAGGCAACGCATCCCCTTATTACTAAAATACTTTTCGGGAACTACTTATTTTGAACTTTCAATGCGCATGACTAAACTTTCAACTTTGGCACATGACTAATTAATTAAAGCTTTCCCTGAACTTGTTTTAATAGTTCTTAATAGTTTTTGCACAAGTCAACCTTTTATGAATGAGATAGTAGTACGGTATAGCCATTATGAAAGTGACTGTGAATGGCTGCCCATGCGCATGGCCATGACACTTTGCACACGGCAAATGATGACCCATTATAATATGGACTCTACCGGGTTTTTTAACCTCAAATTAATATATTATACTGATTGATTCCAATGCATTGCTTACTCAAGTTTGTGGTTTCCTTTCGTGGCATCGATAACTAACATTTTCAAAAGCTGGCGATTGGTCATGGGGATTGAGATAACCAATGTTAAGTGGCAAATTTGGCCCTCTTTTGTGCTCGAGATATTAGGGTTCGGCGACATAAAAGAATCGACATAACCGATGAGAAAATGCTAAGACAAAGAGAGAATTTGGCGGGTTCGACTGTACTTTTAAATTAAAGCTGAAAAAAAATATTTGAATTTCCTATTACCTGCATCTGCAATGCTGCATCTGTTTCAAGCAAAACACATTTGGCTGCTCCATCAAATAGGAATGGATTATTGCAAAAGTACCAACCCTGCAAATGGAGAAGTAGAGCTGAATAACTTAAACCAAGGATAGTTAGTGTGATCAATCTACCAACCAGTAAGAATGATGAGTTGTCTGTCTTGGTAGGAAATTAGTTTTTTATAGTAACAATAAATATAAATAAAACAAAAATTCCTGTTTAATTATATTAAAAGTTTGTTTTTTTAAAAAAAAAGGATGTTGTGATGTCTCTTACAGATCTACCTTTTCAAAATGAGCAATTCTGCCATGTTCATAAATAAGTAATTTTTAACTTTACAAAAATTATTTTTATTAAAGATTTTGATTTAATTACACATAGTGGTTTATGACAAGACTGAGTTACTGAGTAAGTTGATGCCTCGTTCACTTTTCACCAGCCAGAATATTGCTCTAATACAGAGTTTTTTATTGTGTAGGTGGAGAAAAATGCCCTTACAAAATTTTTACTGAGTAAAAGCTCACTGTCATAAAAAAATTAACCAAAAAATGCGCTTGCAGAGAAAGGACTCACAAACCAATATAAACGGGGCATTTGCTTGCAAGCCTCTAAATTAACATTTATTAAATGCAAAATATGCTATAAATGAGAAAAAATACCCTCTTTTTGACAGCAAAAGTGACAGGATTCAACAAATATGTCAAATTATAGCAGTGCTTCCCTATAAAAGACTAGTAAATGTAAATGAAATATAAGAACAAAGTATGATAAACGATTTTATAGTAAATGTAAGAAGCTTGATTTGATACTAGTTATCATTGACAAAGTTCAACGGTGAACAAAACGGTGCACAAAAATCTGGGGTCACAACACCCACCTGACCAAGATAATTTGTTTTTTGCAGACAGCTGATATAGTCATCTCTAATGTTGATGTTGTCCTTCAAGTCTGGAACATAGAACTCTTGGAATGGGATGATCTGGTTGTGAGCTTCATTCACCTGTGCCACCAACAGATTGTGAAATTTAGCCTCTCATTGTCATGAATCTTCAAGTCTCTATTTGACATAAGTGCTTTCAAGATATCTAAAGTTTTTAAATAAACATAAGAACTTACTCTAATAAATATATATATATATATATTCATTGCATTTTCTAAATTGAATGTAAGCACCAAATATCAAAAGGAATATTTACAACCAAAATATTTTGTTTCAAAATAAAAATAAACACTTTAATATTAAGAAAATGTGTATATTTTCCAAACATTTGCCGGCCTATCCCCCCGTCCCCCACCCACAGCGTAGTAAGAGGTGCAAAAAAGCGGCTTCACCCAGAGCAGCAATATTTTACTTACTTTTCCTTAAATTGGGGGGAGGGGGGGGGATTTTGGGAAAACTGCAGAGTTTTTTCATGGATGGCACAGCATCATAAGCTTAAACTACCTTGGCAGCACTAACCATAGCTGCGCCAATGATCCCTCTAACTTACATGTAAAGCTTGTGGCCCAAAGCCTCTATTGTCTCAGATTTACCTGATTCAGTTTTTTTAACATTTCCATGGAGACTCGGAGGCCATCCCTTGCTTTAATCACCTGCAACAAAGTATGACAAAGAAAATGCTTTACCTGTAAATTAGGATGGAACCCACTTCCATATTTACTTCATGCCTTTATGTAAGCTTTTTTCATAATGATCCTAGCAGGTCAAGAGCATATTCGTAAGGAATTTTAAATAGGTTATAAATATGTCTACGTGATTAGCCCACCATGGTTACTTACCTCTATGGGATTAGTGGCAGGTAACTGTAATAAATGCGCTAGGCAAGATTTATAGATCTGGAGGAAAAAATTTTTGGAAATGGCTTTTTTTTCTCCCTCTAGGACAAATATCTTGATTGTGACTAATCACAATAAATTATTTCTATAAATTATTAAACAGCTTGCAGAATTTAGTACGGGTAGTGAAATATTAACAGTTCATCTCAATACACGGTGAGGCCTAAGACAAAAATTTTTGCTTTTCTTTGTCCCAAATTTATTACATAGTATTTTTAGACCAACTACTGTACTTGACAAAACATGCGTTCAAACAAGTCATGCACTTTATAAGAATCCCAATTAGTGTTTCCCCCCCCCCATCAACCCCCCCCACCGTCAACGACCCTGAACTGTATTAAAATTTTAATCTTCCCGCCCTCCTAATCCCCCCCCTCATCAACCCCCCCTCACCGTCAACGACCCTGAACTGTATTAAAAGTCTAATCTTCCCCCCCCTCATCCCCCCCACCGTCAACGACCCTGAACTGTATTAAAAGTCTAATCTTCCCCCCCCTCATCCCCCCCCACCGTCAATGACCCTGAACTGTATTAAAAGTCTAATCTTCCCCCCCCTCATCCCCCCCCACCGTCAACGACCCTGAACTGTATTAAAAGTCTAATCTTCCCCCCTCATCCCCCTCTCATCCCCCCTCATCCCCCCCACCGTCAACGACCCTGAACTGTATTAAAATTCTAATCTTCCCTCCCTCCTCATCCCCCCCTCATCACCCCCCCCCCTCACCGTCAACGACCCTGAACTGTATTAAAAGTCTAATCTTCCCCCCCCCACCGTCAACGACCCTGAACTGTATTAAAAGTCTAATCTTCCCCCCCTCATCCCCCCCACCGTCAATGACCCTGAACTGTATTAAAAGTCTAATCTTCCCCCCCCCTCATCCCCCCCCACCGTCAACGACCCTGAACTGTATTAAAAGTCTAATCTTCCCCCCTCATCCCCCCCACCGTCAACGACCCTGAACTGTATTAAAAGTCTAATCTTCCCCCCCTCATCCCCCCTCTCATCCCCCCACCGTCAACGACCCTGAACTGTATTAAAAGTCTAATCTTCCACCCCCCTTTTTAAACCGCAGATTCATTACATCATATTTATTAAATTTTGACTGTTTCTGAAAAAAACAAAAAGAAAATATTATGCATCAAACGCACTAGCTGCATATTTCTTTATTTTTTGTTAAAATTGTGCATGCTATTGAACCCACCATGGCCCCATACTTTCTTTCACACACAGAGAATTACGTGTGTTGATCGAATTAGCCTTCAAATGTTTTTAACTTCAGTACTTAAATTTACATTATACAATTTACAGTGCAAGGGACCAACAGCAGAAAAGTAAATGGAATTATCATAATTTAATTTCTTTTAAATAGTCTAGGGGGCCACTCACAATGACTAGTCTCTTGAAGAAAGTTGGCTCAAGGCTTGACCACCAATTTCCTGGGAATTCAAATCAAACAACCTTTCTTGTTTTTTAATTGGCAAATATTTTTATATCTAAATGTAAAAAATAAAAGACTATGAAAACAAATTTTTTTAATTATACTAATTTAATAACCTGCTGGTAAAGCTGACTGATTATGGTCAAGATGATTATGGTTTAAGATGATTATGGTCAAGATGATTATGGTCAAGATGATTATGGTCAAGATGATTATGGATTAAGATGATTATGGTCAAGATGATTACGGTCAAGATGATTATGGTTTAAGATGATTATGGTCAAGATGATTATGGTGTAAGGTGATTATGGTCGAGATGATTATGGTCAAGGTGATTATGGTCAAGATGATTATGGTCAAGATGATTATGTTCTTATAATCTATAAATACAGAGATGTAGTTAAAGGGGGGGGGGCAGATTTCACAAGGTGCAACACTAGTGAGGGATCAAAAATAAGCCTTTAAGGTATTTTATTGATGAAAATAATGGGTTATGGGGTGGGGGGGGGGGGGAAATTAATCTTGTCTCTGGGTGGCAAACACTCTAGCTACACATGTGTATAAATAAAATCAAATATGAAATGAACAAGACCTTTTATGGGTAGAGGTGGGGGGTCACAGAGTAGGATCAAATTAGAAGAACTTATATTGTTAAAACTTACACAGGGTAGGATCAAATATGAACATGTACTCACCACAAACCCTTAAAGCTATCTCATTGAAAGAGATGAAGGATTTGGCATACGAAATGATGATTGAGCTGTACAGCTCAGGCTGGTCAAATATAAAGCATTCAGGAAGCATGAGGTACACACGCAGAGCTTCAACATCTGGAGGGAACTGAGGCAGAGATGGAATCAGATTCTTCTCAATACTTGTGCTGATCTAATGGTGAGATAAAAGTAGCAACAAGTGGTTATTTTCCTGAGGGAATTAAATAATATGATTAATCTCATAATGAAATTAAATAAAACTTAAATTATATAAAATTCCAGTACTCACTATTTTCATTAGGGCAATATTTGATAGTTGTTTAAGCTCAGCGAAAAATGCTCTCAGAGTATTCATGTCCACACCATGTTTTTTGCTAGTAGTTTCATAGTGATCATCATTCCTGAAAGGTAGAGATTTAAGAACATTTTCCTCATTTTAAAGTATTTATTAGTGAAATCATGTCTAAAGTCATAACTTGATTTTGTTTTAATTCAAAATCTGTAATTCTAATATATTAAATATTAAAATGCTAAGATTTATGATTTAAAAATAATTGTTTTTTCCTTAAAAAAATAACATTTGGCTGACAAAATTATATTTAAAATTACAATTAAAATTACATTTAAAATTACATTAAAAATTACATCTAAAATTACATTTATAAATACTTACGGCAACAAAAAGGATCCATTTAAACATGCAGCAGAAGAGAATGTTTTTGTCATGGTCCTGTAAAATATTTATTCTCTTAGGCCAGTGGTTCTCAACCTTCCTAATGCCGCGACCCCTTAATACAGTTCCTCATGTGATGGCGACCCGCAGCCACAAACTTATTTTCTTTGCTACTTTATAACTGTACAATACATGTGTTTTACGATGGTCTTTGGCAACCCCTCGGAAAGGGTCGTTCGACCCCCAAAGGGGTCGCGACCCACAGGTTGAGAGCCGCTGTCTTAGGCCAATATTTCAGAATTTGAAGCACGGATATTTCAGACAAAGTTACATTATGATTTCATATTTCAAAATGCATATTTTACAAAACTTTAGCATAAAATCTCAGCTGCAGTTTGTATGTTTGAGTGTTTAAATCAGAGGTTCCCAAACTTTTTTGTCTCGTAGACCCCTTGCCATGCTTTTCGGTTTTGGGTAGACCCCCTGCTTACCTGATATTGAGTTTTTGCAAATTCATTAACTTCAAATGTATTTTTGACAGCCGGTATAGTGCTACTCACTTTGAAAAATTTTAATTTATGACGGTAGTGAAGTGTAGTGTGAAAAACTTTTTTAAAAACATGTTAAGTTTTATATATTTATTAATTAAATTAAAATTAGAACGAACCAAATTAAAATTTACTTTCTGCTACATAAAATAACAGATAGAGAAGTGTTATAATACCGATTGCTAAAGCTTTGAAAAAGGAGCCTATTAATGTGTAAGCATGTAAAAGGTACTATCTGTGTATGTGGATTATTCCATTAATGAAATGTCAAAATAGAAGTCACGACCTGCTTACATGAGATCCACTATTGTCGACCCCCCCATTTTCATTTCATGGACCCCCATTTTCATTTCATAGACCCCCAATATTTTTTTTCCGCTGACATAGACCCCTTGCAAGTTGTTGTAGACCCCCGGGGGGTCAATATAGACCACTTTGGGAATCACTGGTTTAAATTATTGTTCTTTAACAGACCTTTCAGAGAAAATGCAAACAAGCACCAGGTCAGTAAGTGTATAGGTCCCTCTAGGTCAGTAAGTGTATAGGTCCCTCTAGGTCAGTAAGTGTATAAGTCCCTCTAGGTCAGTAAGTGTATAGGTCCCTCTAGGTCAGTAAGTGTATAGGTCCCTCTAGATCAGTAAGTGTATAGGTCCCTCTAGGTCAGTAAGTGTATAGGTCCCTCTAGGTCAGTAAGTGTATAGGTCCCTCTAGGTCAGTAAGTGTATAGGTCCCTCTAGATCAGTAAGTGTATAGGTCCCTCTAGGTCAGTAAGTGTATAGGTCCCTCTAGGTCAGTAAGTGTATAGGTCCCTCTAGGTCAGTAAGTGTATAGGTCCCTCTAAACTTTTCTGTAACACACTAATCAAAGCACATCAGTTTAAGATGCTGACATTCATCAGCTTGCTATGAAAAAAACAAAACAACACAACAACAGGGTAAAATGGCATCATCACTTACTCTGCAAGTACTTCAGGTGGAATATCATCTTTTTTAAGAGCTCGCAGCTCTTCAATTGTTCCCTGAGTGAGAGTCGGTATATGCCTGGTTGGATCTTCAACTCTAAAATCATCTGATGCACAAATCTGAAGCAAACAGCTGGATAATTATATTGTGTTCTCAAAATAACAAAATGTATTTCCTATGGCTTTAATACATCCCATTTAAGAGAATAATAACTGTCAATACCACGTCTGTTCTAAAAGTAGGATAAAAATCTAGCTTTTCTTCATGTTTAGAAAGGATCAGAAGAATTCAAACAGCTATAGGGCTATCCAATAAATGATGCCATGCTATTTATTTGGGATGATTTTCTAAATCCACCCACCCCCCTCCCTCCACCCCCACTAAATGATCTCAAATTTTTCACAAAAGTTATATACTGGTAAAATCATTGTTACGTGTTCCTGACCCCATCCTCCCAGATGTGAGATGGCATTTTTGGATTGCCCCAAACTTATGGAGGAAATAGTTGTGTAAAAAAGGAAAAATTTTAATTACAAGCTAAGGTAATCCTCATTTGATGACAGCAAAGTCTGTAGAGCACAAGATAAAATAACTCACTTCTACATCTTGAGCAATTGCAAAGCAGTGATCTCCACCTGCGTAAATAGTTCTTATTCCTTGGTTTCCCCCTTGGATGGGAGAGCCCTGAGATGTCCCTGTGGTAAATAGTCCAGGCACAGATGTGGGACTGTCTTTATTATCTGATGTTGAAAGCCCCAGCTGTCCATTTTTGCCAAGGCCGAATGAATACAGTCGTCCAGTTCTGGGAACATAGGCTAGGGTGTGACCTCTGTTCAACACAATAGAAAAGGTAATATTAAGATGGTACATACTACTGACTGGTAACATATTAAGAAATAGTTGTTTGTTTTTAAATATCCAATACTAGTTAACAAAGTAAGGTGGAAAAACACATCTCTTATATATATTTTGCTTCTGGTGTGTCCTGCTTCCGCTTCACAAGCGGCCCTCTCCAGCTCCACATGTTTTATATTAATAGTATTGAGTGACAAAATAAAAACTGTCACACAGCGAGCTTTCATGCATGACATCTCAACTCCATTCAGGTTAATTTTTTTTCTTTCCATTAATCAATAAAGAGCCATGGGTATGGTGTAGGCCTTGTGTATAAAGGCCGGGATACATTATAGAAAATGAAAAGTTAACTTTTTTGTAAAACATGGACCCACCTGGTATTTTCTCAAAATAACTGGAACTGATGTAAAAAAACTGCACCCGGTAAAGCCCTAGAATTAAAATTAATCTAAATGGAATATTCACATTCACCCCCCCCCCCCCCCCCAAGCAATTTTTATTCTTAAACCTAAAATATCAGACTGAAGAAAAGTAGTCTTTAATTAAATTCTACCTTCCACACGCAATCTGCGACACTTCACATCCTGTCAACTCCATCAACTGTCTTGGTAAGATCTCATTGTTGCCGCTGCCATGTCCAAGTTGACCATGTGTGCCAGCTCCAAATGTAAATACTCTACCATCCTGAAAAACAATTATTCCTCTTTCGCTTTAAGATTGCTTTTTTTTTTTTTAAACTTTTAAAACTAAACATATTTTTATGAAAATACGATCATAAAATTATGTCCATTTTTTCTCTGCAAACGGTGCATTGAAATATGAAATTTTTAAAAAAATTTCTTACCACGGTGAGGCAGGCTGTGTGATTCTCCCCACAACAAATATATTTAATTCTTTGACTGCGCAATGGCCGGCATTGCTTTGGAAAATATGAATCTAAAACAAAAAAAGAGATACATTTTAAAAAAAATTTAAGTTAATTATAAGACAAACTTTAGTGTGACTCAGATGAGAAGAGAAAATGTATAAAATGTACTTAAAAAACAAAATTACATACACAAATTGTACAGTTTTTTTTTTTTTTAATTCATTCTGTTATCAATCCGATGCTATGTTTAATAGAGACAGCAAAAGTTTTGGGTTACAGATTTTAATCCGATGCTACTTTTCTTCTTCTTCTTCTATATATTAAAGGCCCACGATCAATTTATTGATCATTCTGGCTCCTATGAATGTAGAGGGGATTTGCAATGTTTCTGTGCCTGGTGTTGATGAGGATATTTCACTGGTTGCAAGAGTTACTTAGTGAGGGTGTCATGCACTGGGGGTTGGAAGGCCTGAGGCAATAGACGCAAATGAGAGACAGCAAAAGTTTTGGGTTACAGATTTTAAGGCCTTTGGAGAATTCATTCAAAAATGTTTACATGACCTCATAAGCCACAGTTTCAATTATAATAATAAATTAAATATTTTGTGAGACAATCACATAAATCTAGAAAAATCCTTTAGAATGATTAATAATATTCAATCTGGTGTGATTGTCTCACTTTGACTGTATCGCTAAATTTATAATATTCTTACCTGCAGTTTCATTCAAACCCAGCTGGCCAAAACTGCAAAGAAACAACACAAACAGGTCTAAACACATACAAATATAATAAAATTTTACTTGATTAAAGTTTACTAGTTACTGAAATTTCTGATTAACATAAAAAAAAAGTAACAAAAGGTAATACTTTTGTAAATATTCTGTTTTTAAACAAATTTCCAATCAACTTCATTATCAACACATCAAAAAAAAAAATATCAAGAAATGATTAGTTGACACGAAAAGGCAATTTTTTTTAAAAAGTGCATAGATTTTAAATAGTTGACAGGAAAAAGCAATTTATATTTTTTAATATTCCACAAAATTTTTGGATAACTATTGATATAGAGAGACAGTAGGCATAAAGGGGCCATCCAAACATGACCATACAAAGATTTTTTTTACCCCCTCCACTGCCCTCATCACACAATTTAGACACCCCCATAATACATTATCACAAATTTGTGACAGCCCTTTCACCATCACATTTTTTAAAATTTGGGTGACATCAATAATGGATGGCCCCTTGGTAGGCCACACCTTTTACTTTTCATACTATCCATAAATTATGACACGCAATTTTGGCAGATTTAAAAATAAATAAATCATCACGAAATTACCCCCCCCCCTTTTTTTAGTATCAAGTCATTTATGGATGGTCCCATGATAGGCTACATCTTTTACTTTTCATACCTGTTTCTGCCCCATCCATAAACGGCCCCAGACTTGGATAAAACAAGACTGTGGTATCCTCCAGCTGCTACCTGGGCCACAGGTAAGCCACTTATAGAGTCCATCCAAGTTGGAGTGTTTAGAATCAAACCTTTACTTGATCCCAGCCCCAACTGGCCATAAGAATTGGAGCCCCATGCACCAACACGGCCCTCTGAAGTCAAACAAAACAAAGATGTGTTGTTAATAATTTGTACACATTTTTTTTGGTATAATTATTTTATATATTTTAGGCAGGCTGTCCACATGACATAAAATATATTTATAAAAACAAAAAACCAACCTAAATGCTGAATGTGTATGGGAAGTATCTGAAAAACAGGGCATACAAACCGTTTGTGAGTACTAAAGTGTGGTCACTGCCACAGGCCACTTGTAGTACATGGCATGTAGAAAGAGACTTGACCAACCTAAAATGAAAATGTGTCAACATTATAAAACAGAATTTTGTTTATTAAACTCAAATTGATAATATTAGAAAGCTGTATTAATTTTTTTTCTTTTAAAAAATTTATTTATAACAGAATTGCTGCCTCGTTATTAAACAATGCTCTTACGGTTTAAGGTTTCTATTACTCTAAGGCAGCCTAAGGCAAGGAGTCTAAAGTCTCTTTTAGCCTTTAGGCCAAGGTCAGGCAACCTGCAGCCTGCCGGCCACATGCAGCCTACTTGAATATTTAATGGGGCCCCCAAGATCTTCCGGGAATATGATTAATGTTTTCATGAAAGGTCCACAATACTGAATGATTAAATGTAAAAAAAAAAAAAAAATTTTTTTAACTGAAAATTAATAATTGTATTGCACACGTCTTTTGTAATAATAACAATAACAGCATACGTGAAAGAAATATCCATACATCTTTTTCAAAAAGAACTGGTAGTTAATTTCTAAGATCATATTTAAATATAGAGATATTTAAATTGATTATGGCCCTAAATATATAGAAGAAGAAGAAGATTCAAAGTGATTTCATAAGAGTTGGAATATAACTGTTAAAATTAGTAGCACTATATTACCAAGCTCACTTCCTCAGTTCAGAGAAGCAACATCATTCTCATTGTCAGAATTATTGACAGCTCTCTTGGCTCAATGTGTATGTATTTTCATCACTTCCAAATCGATATTTTTAAGGTAGGCCTAATTTAGGATTAATTGGGGAATTTTTTTATACTCACATAGGCGTCCCTCTGTCTTCCCCTGAGGCATCCCCTCTCCCAAGCTGACCTTCCGTATTTTTCCCCCAGGTGAGCACTTGGTGTGATTGAGTAAGTACAACACTATGAGAAGTGCCAGTGGCCACTTGAATTACGTGCTGAGATTGTAGTCCTTCGACACGTCCTAGAATATGTTAATGAAATTAACAAATATATAAATAATAAATAAAGAGATTGTTTGTATTTCAATGTGATAAAGTGAACAACACCAGGAAGAAGCAACACTCATCAACAAAAAGAGTACAAATGCACCTTTGATGTAAACGAGTAGATAAAAGAGAACACTCTAGGCTAGGACGAACTCCAAATCATCAAATTTATATTATCTTATAATAGATGTTTTGATTTTGATTGTTGACTTCAGAGACAGGAAGTAAACATGAAAAAAAAAAGAGAGAGAGAGAAATCACTTTTTTGGAATGAATGGCCTATGAGGAATTTTTGATCAGCAACTGAGAACAGGTTGTATTATTACAGGCAAATACCAGCTTTAGGATACTTTGATCACACATTTGTCCTAAGGCCATTCCTAGATCAGAATCATGAATGCAAAGCATTGCTGTATACTGGCTTTGTCAACTTCAAGAAAATTTTGACAGCTTACATTAGTGGCAACAACACTGGAAGATTCTCAGGCAATATGGCATTTTACCTACAAAACATGTCCATAGAACCAAATCACTCAATGAAAGTTTTGAATGTAAAGCTCTTCATAATGGCAATTTTACTGAACCTCTCTCATTAGAAACTGAAATAAAGCTGGAATGCATGAGGGGCCATCTCAATGACCATCGATTGGTTGCTGCTACAGTAGACACTACTAGTGTGAGCAAACATCCACTGAAAGATATGACCAAAGTTATATTACGTAGGGAGCAAGGTTGTGACAAGGAAATAAATAGACGAACCACTGATGAAATTCAGGCGTTTGCGGTGTTCACATCCATAACATGATTGAGCAACTGAGTGTTTAAGACACCTGGGTTGCGTAAGCGACCGCGTCTCAAAGAAATTCGGAGGCGTCCACATGGGGTTTTGCCTCTTCGCGGCGTGGCAGACTAGTAGGGGGGACTTGTCCACCAGAAGCTAAAAAACCCCGGCCAAACGCATGACTCCCAACGCAACGGGAGCTGCCACTAACATGATTACTAGTTGCTGTTAATGGATATGAAACTTGGGTGGTCACTAAAACCCATGTTGATGATTTTAGCTACGCGGCCGTGAGAAAGCCGCTCCTAGGCAACCGTTTCGTCCCGCCACTACAAACGTCCCGACCGAAAGACTCCCTGGGCGGTGGGGGTTGGCAACTCAACACCAAACCACCGGAGTGGAAGCAAAAGCCGTCCAGACACTCAGAGAGTTAACTGCGGACGCTTTAAACGCAGCGTCCTCGGTCGACCGGGCCTCCCCTAGGTCAAGGGGGAGGTTCCCGGCGCCCTCCCGCACGGGCTGGAGTCGGGTTAAGTCCTTCAGTGCTCTGGTTTGTGTGGGGGAGCGCCGGCGGGGGGGGGGGGCATTAAGAGCTCGCGCTCGACGGCCCACCGACTCCATCTCTTATGCGACATTTTCAGTGTTTAAGACAAGACCAGAATATTTTAATTATTGTTTTGAACATTCTTTCCTAGGGATCATATAGACAGAACACCACTAAAACTTTTGATAGAAAGCTAGAGAAAAAAAAACAACAACTGAGATGCAGATTTGGGTGTGACAACTATTGCAGAAACCATGCACACCACATTTTTGGAGGTTTATGGTCATGTTTGTGGATTGCCATGCCAGAAGCAGAAAGAGAGAAAGATCTGCAGGGCATAAACCTGACTATGCAGATAACCCCCACAGAGGTGGGCGGATGGACGAACACTGTGTTCAGTGGTTGGTGCTTCCAGTATCAGTTTGCCTGTGAGAACTGAATGATTGAATGTTGACAAAAAATATGTTAAATTAAAATTGCTAGTGTCTCGGGAAGTAAAAAACTCACTTTGTACAAAGACTTAGTGAACTTGGTCAGTTAGTCAAAGAGTCAAGACTAAGACTGTGGTGTCAGTGTCTAAGAGTATGAGTGACAATAGAAAGCAGGAAAGCTTAATAAAATAGCTTAAATTTTTTCCCAATGTTTCATAAACAATATGGGTTCCACTGGATGACCTTTAATTTAAAGTTAGATCATTTTTAACATTCATTTTATACTAAATATAAATAAGAATTCACATTTTTTCATGTGGCCTGAACTTCTTTCAAATTAACCATTTAAAAATATTTATAAAAATTGCACATCATTGTCCACCTTAGTCTCAGCAGTATAAAAGATCATTTTTATTTATTCTTCCCCCTGAATTAGGACCAATAAATCTGTAGGCCGTAATCTAAATAATAAGAGGCCGTCCATAAGTAGCCATATTTATATATATATATATAAAGTATATATAAAGTATGACGTCACAAAATATCTTTACCACCCCCTGCCTCAGGTGTCACACCTTCTTACACACCTTCGCCATCCTCACCCCCTGAGCTTAGGGCGGCGTGGCGTATTCAATGGACGGCCCATAAACAATATTCTTTCTAATATAACTAAATCTTACCAAATTGTGAGAGATTGCCCTCTCTTCCGCACTGCTTAAAATCATTAGAACCACAGCTGTAGAGAGAGCCATCATTTGCACACACCAAAGTGTGGGATTGTCTTGTGCTGATTTGTCGAATTTTTGTTTTTTCCATCGAATGAACATTTTGCGGGCCCGTTTGCAAATGTTTTTCCATGGCCCCTAAACCAAGTGCCCCTGAATTGATATTGCCCCAAGCCAGAAGATGAGGCATCATTGCTCTTACTGAAAATGCAGCAGGATTTCACGTTTTGCATGTGATAGATTATTTCAATGTAACAGTCTTAATCGTCAATATAATCACAATAATTTATAATTAGAAATTTTTTTTGTTATTGTTTATTTTTAATATAGAAGTCTAAATTTTAAATTATATTGGTCTCTGTACAAAAAGGTTGTTATAGAGTACAAGACTACAAGTAAAAATTTAAAATGCGTTCGAGAGAAAGTATGAGAAAAACAACAACAAATTTTTTTTTTATTCCCCAAAAGAAAAAAAGAAAAGTTTTAAATTGTCTAGGCCTAACGTTTTCAGTTTGAACATCAAACAATGCCCAATGGACAAACCATGTTGCTAACATAGAAGTATGCCGCTGAACTGAATATAGTATCGCTTAAAAGAGTTAAACCAAAGGCTGACGTCATTCAATTTCAAGTAGGCCTATACAGTATAAGTAATAGCATAGTAATAAATTATAATAAATCATCAAAAAACAAATTACATTAGTCTTTAACAAATCAGGGTCTCCTTAACATCGCTATACTATTATTAATTATTAGTATAATATAATTTAATAGACTGTATGTATTATTATTATTATAACATTTTGATACTGATCTAAAAAAAATTATCCCAGCACTCATACTAGTCATAGTCGTACTGTCATAGCTATAGATCGCTGGTCTCAAACAGAAGTGAAATTAATTTGTCGTTAAGTTGTTCATTGTTATATAGCCATGCCATCCCTAACTTTGCCCTAACCCTAAACTAAAACTGCCAAGACAAACTACAAGTATAGATAGAAGAAGAAGAAGAAGAAGAGTCTATTATATAGACTTATACTAACTAATATATTTAAATATATTAAATTAAACTTTATACACACACAATCACAATATAATTATAATAGTAGATAATTTAATTTATTTAATTAGTAAATTAGTAATTTAGCTTAAATTAATGTAATTGCTCAATCTAACTATTACACTTGATTTCCCACTTCCACTCAAGAGAAGAATCCTGAAAATGTCTAACTTGTAATTTAAACTTAAATAATCTGTTACTGGGCATTCACAGTAAATTAGGGAATTTATGCAACGCAACATTCTGAAACCGAAAGTGAAAGAAATTATGTCGTCATTTTCGGGAATATCCGATTAAAATAGTAGGCTATTTCGTGAGGGGGTTTCCATGAGAGTATTACTATTTCCCCTCTTTTTTTTTAATCTAAAGAAATGAAAATGGATTCTAAAGAACGACAATCGTAGCTGTTGGGTTTCTTATCTGTAGCTATCTCGCCGTTGTAAGTAAAAAGAAATTCATTCTTCATATTTGCTGTCCTTTAATAAATTATTAATTAAATTAAAGACAAAAAAATCGAAGAAATTATTTCCTTATTATTATTAGTTAAATAACCACGATGTTGATGTTATGATGATTGGATACAAATAATGATGTCACTTGCTCGACTAATGATAACATTTTTTTTCCTAAGAATTAATTAAAAGCAATAATTCGATTATATTTTATTACCGGGTAGTTACATCCCTTTAACTTTAACGAATGAGATCCTGAGTGGATAAGGCAAAAAGGCTTTTTTTTTTTTTAAGGAAACTGCCCACCGGTCATAGTAGGCCTACACGTGTCAATATTAGTAGACATATTTATAATTTATCTAATCATTTTTGAAAACTAATATCTCATTATCAAGACTAAAAGATAACAGAAAAAAATAATGCCTTTTTTTAAAAAATCAAGAGATATTCGTTTTTTGTGTCGTTCAGTGGATCAAAATTAATGATAATAATAATATTCTTGATCCTTAAATACACTGCACAAGTCAGCACAGCGATTTAAAACAATATTGGGAACAATCTAGGGGACTTAAGCATGTAGTTTAAAAGAGAGAGAGAGAGAGAGAACTATGGGACTATCACGCAATGCTAGGCCCTTTTTTTTTTTTTTTTTTTTCGTGTCGAGGAAAAGATGCGCTTTTAAATAAGAGCGCCCCCATACTGTCACTTTGGTGGATTTAGACAGAAGTTGAGAGAGCCTAATGCCTAATGTTAAAGGTTTGTTCATAAAGGACGTCAGCACAAAATACAATTTTTTTTTCCACTGCATGGGTTACCGGAAATTTGTTTGAAAGAAATTTCGTAGACGGAAAACTGGTCGACGGAAGATTGGTCGATTTTTTTTTCAGTTCTCAACCTTGCTAGTGCCACGACCCTTTAATGCAGTTCTTCATGTTGTTGCGACCCCCAGCCACAAAATTATTTTCTTTGCTACGTCATAACTGTAGAGTAGGCCTATATGTGTTTTGCGATGGTCCGAGGCGACCCCCCGTGGAAGGGTCGTTCGACCCCCAAAGGGGTCGCGACCCACAGGTTGAGAACCGCTGGTTCACACGATCAAATTTTTCCTCAAATTTCTTTTCGAACGCACTATTCTATTTAGTAAAACAAATAGAATTGCACTCAATAACCCTAAATTACAGACATTTTTAACATTATTTTTTAACTACAATTATAATTATTTTATTTTTAAACTACTATCACTTAGAGAATCAGTACAGGTATACGAGGTCCGAAAAATGGCCTCTGATCAAGTTAAAGGACGCCAAGTAAGAGGAGACTCGGGGTGTAGTTACAATGGCAGTCGTGAGAATGTGTAACTTGTGTAACTAAATGTGGACACGGGAAGTGGGACGGAACAAAAAATAATGGTTGACCGCGTTTGGGGGGTGGGCGCTGGGTTATCTTAGTAAATGCTCTAGGGCAGGGATACTTAATCTTTTTTTTTTTTTTTTAAGCGCTGCAGGCCCACTCCGTTTGAAACATCCCTCCCCCCAACCGTATAAATTATATTGTAATAACATTTAAAATAATTAAATAATTTAGTTATCTTAGTTTTATTTCTTTAATTAACTTTTTATAAACAAGAGTACACATTACCAATACACGCATTGCGCCAAAAATGAATCACCAGAAAAAACATTTACTGCTGCTAATCAAAATGCATACAAACTTTTTTTTTTTTAAATACAATCAGTGGCGTAGCCAGGGTTGGTGTCACCTGGTCCTGGTCCGGTAAGCTCGTGGGCGTGGGATCACATCCCCCCCCCCCTTTTTTTTCCACGATGTAATTCTTCTTGTTAAACTTAGTCCACAGTATAACAAATACACGAACAAACAGAAAAACAAATTAATTGAATGTCAGGGGGGTAAATGTATTTAAGAACTTTAACTTGTTCTTAGAATCGTCCATTGTTATCAAAGGATAGTTTTATTTCTCAGAAATTAGATAAATATAGCTTCCTGTCACTTACAAAAGTTACCGAACACTTCATTCGGCGTTGAAACATGGTCAAAACGGTGTGTTTCTGACCTAATAAAGAGGTAACCTAATTGCTGACGCTTCAACCTTGAAATTTTAATAAAACACGCACATTGATTGTTTACATGGGTGGAAAATGTACGTGTATATCCCTTTATGAATTTTGGTTAGACCGAGCAGTGTGTGCTCTGTAATTACGCAATTTTTCAATTTGGTGTCACCCCCTGAAATGGTGTCGACTGGTGTGTTCCGCACCCCCTAGCTACGCCACTGAATACAATGTTCTGGTCTTCCACACCTCAGGGCTGGGGATGTACTTTTACCTCTGGTTAATACCACTGTTCTAGTGAAATGTTTCTGGCACGGGTGCAGTAATTTGATATCCACGGATGGTGAATTTGTTAAGGGGTTTGTAAAGGACAGTAGTGGACACAGGGACTTGGTATGGGGGGGGGGTGCAGAGATTTGTGACGTTATATTTGAGTTGGGGGAGGGGGGATCTAACGTTTTGTGACGATGGGGGGTGGGGTCAAAAATCGGCAACATTTGCGTTACTTCACTTATGGATGGCCCCTAACGCGATGTATGATGTATTTGTATCAAAATGCTAAAACATGATTTCTATTCACCCAGAGCTTAGGCATAGCTAGGGTTAGTGTCCCTCCCCCGTAATTTAGCCACCCAATTTCACAACTAAAAAAAAAATCAACAAAACAAACTGTGCAGTTGGCCGAAAAAGCCATCCGCTATTTAAAGAAAGATTCAAACATGATTTCCTTAATTTCAGCCAACTTTCAAAGATGTTGCGTTCATAAAAGCAATTCAATTATTAACAAAATAAACAACAGCAGCGCTGAGATCATTATAAAATAAAATGCACATTTATTTAAAAAAAAATTTAATCTTATATTTTAAAAAAATGAACAACATACATATTATATATTTCGAAAACATTTCTGAATTTATTCAATATTATGGATGGCTATCAGTGAACATGTATTTAATTTGACCCAAAAAAATAATTTTAAAATTAATAATAATATTCTTGATACTTTGAATACACTACACAAGTCAGCACAGTGATTTAAAACAATACTGTGAACAACCTAGGGGCCTAAGTGAAGTCTGTGGATTAAAAAAAAATAATTTTTAAATTTAAAATTCAATTTTTTAAACATTCTCAGACTGTATCATAATATATGGTTTCTTTCAGACAATGGCTACTTTTGGGTCCCCCTCGATGTTTATCTTGAGGTGTCCCGCTGAGCTTTTATTCCAGGCACAGGATAGAGTTTATGTTTAAAAATAAATTAATAACAAGATTTGATACATTGACTCCATGCAGTATTAACCAAACCCACAATTTTACATAACTGAAATGTCTTTTTCCTGTTTGGTTTTTAAATTTTACTTCCTTTTTCGGTTTTTTTGAACTTTGTTTTTGTTAAGCACCTGCGCCCCGATTTCATTCTTTTCTCTGATTTTTTAGGTAGTAAACATGTATATCTATGTTATGTAAATTTAATTTATACTTACATAAATGTAATTTTTTTTCATTTTTTGTATCGATCAAGGCGTTTGCCAAAATGTTTACAACTCTATTCTGCAGGATCAATATTAAAGCTGCAATGTTTATTGTATTATTTTACACAAATTGTTTGTGTCTAATTAATCTACTTTAAAGCTTTATCACAGTCCAACACTCTTATAATTTGTTAATTTTATTGCATAAATATTTTAAAAGAACAAAAATATTTAAAAAACCCACCAGTTTGAGAATGTTATCTAATCTTTTCCTTTTTGACAGCAATACAATAAAAGGAATAATAAATATGAGCTCTCAATAAATGTTTAAAACTAATTTTTAAAAAAAAATAAAAAATAAACCCGACAACTTTAGCATAAATATACATTTATAAAAAAAATTATAAAAAAAAGGAATAATTGTTCAAAGGAATGGTTAATCTGAGGAAAAGAAAACGGGTGTTTTTTTAGGATAAAACTTTAATAAAAAAAGGTGTAGATGCAGGTATAAGCTAATACCAGACCTGTTTACCCTTAAACTCTTAAAATCGTACAATGTCATCACAAAATCATTCAATAGATCTTAATAGTAAGAAACACACAGTATATTTAATGTATACACCTCAAAATCGTACATTGTATGCCAAAACCGTAAGAGTAAACAGGTCTGTAATACTGATGACTATAACCCCAATTTAAAACAAATGACAGTCTATTATTGAAAGTATGCCCGAAAAACAATTTTAACTTTAGTCGTTTAGTTTTTTTCCACACTCATTTAACTTACTATCCCTGACTCAATAATGAAGATATGAGAACCAAGTTTCATTAATTTTGGTTAATGTCAGCATTTGCCTGGTTACAAATATTTCTATTCACTTGCTGAAGATTTTAATATTTCAAAGCTAAAAAAAAAATAATAAAAAAACTTCAATGAATAACAAAATGGACAGTAAAAATTATTGATTTCTAACTTCACACATGTTTCAGTAAAAGACAGTAAATGGATCTATAAATAGAAACACAGCAGCTCCTCAGTGACAGATTACTGCTTGACATTAAGGGGAAAAAAGTATAAAAATTTTTTTTTCTAACCAAGGCCAAAAGAATCAGTCTGCTTAATGGCCAGTAGAAACCTTTCTTTAAGTGTTGCTTTAAAAGCGTACCGAGGCAGGCACAGTAAATTATAGCAGGTGTATGCCATAGGCATAAGACGCTCTTCTCCCTCAAGACCAAAAGGCTGGATTGTCATCTGAAAAATAGGAAAACGCATTCAGGGAGAAATTGGTAAAAATAATAGCTCATATAGAAGCAGTTGGATAACTTGGTGCATCAAATCAATTTTATATTCATAAATACCAACAGTGAATCCCTGATAGTCAAAGTGTTTTCTGTGTGACGTAATGAGTTGGAGTCTAACAGAAGGAGTAGAAGCAGGGATTAAGTCTGATATAAAAAACACTGTCAGTTTAAATGTAAAAAAAAAAAAAAAAAAAAAAAAAAAGAATAAAACTATGGACCTAAATTTAGTTATCCTTAAGAATTGATGATGGAAAAGTAAAAAGCAATATTCACTGGAATATCTTCTTTTTTATAACAATAATTTTTTAAACTGAATCCTAACAGATTTGAACACAGTGATGAACAAAAGAAATGCAGCTGTAGTCATATATTTATTTTTAATATCTACAATCCATGATTAGCACTTAAAAGACAATGTAAAAATATTGAGATTTTAAGCTTAAAGTTTTTTTAAAATATCGGGATATAAAAATACTTTTTTTGTTTTATATTGAAATAAAGCAATCAAAATTCCTTACCTTCAATTCTTTCATACCAGACACGGGAATACGATCACGAGCAGTTAAGAACACTAGGAACAGACACATTTTTATTTGTTAAATAATTTGTTAAAATTGGGATTATTAGGTCACAAATCTAAAAAATTAATTGATGAAGAATTTTAGATATCAAACATCTCTAAAATTTTGATATAATTTTTTATCAATTAATATATAACAGTTACTTAAAATATTATAAAAATGTATGCTGTTTCAATAAAATTATTACTTACACAAGAATTGCTTCTTGTCTTCTAAGCCAATCTCATGAAAAACTTCCCAAAACATCATGATGACTGGATGTTTGCTGCTGTAATCTTCTTTGTATTCTGTGTTCTGAATTAGTCCAAAAAATTTGATTTAGCATTTTAAATGTGGACTGTACTGGTAAAAACTATTAAAAATCAAATTTCAGCTGTGCAAGCAGCCGTTCTTGGACATAATCCTTACATTAAACTATCAAATGTTTCCAGGACTTCAATTTTCACAAATGACATGATAAACCAAACGGCCAAAAAAGTCTGAACCGGACATCTTTAAACGATGATTGGAAAAGTTTGTTTACCTATCCAGAAGGGTTTTTACATAGAGGGAGAAAACACTAACTGGTGATTGAATTTCTAGACTTTCTGTTCTGGAGGGATCTGACACCCTCACTATACATATGACATATCAGAGTCCTAATAGAATCACGAGATTTGCCAGAGACTCAAGACAAGAGATGTGACAACTTTTTGCCTGTGTGTGTGTGTGGATTTATATGAGTACCTTTCTAGTGCTACACATTTTTCACTTGCTGTGCTGTAAGCTAATTTATCTTTTATTTCTGTATACTTGATTTTTGTATTCCAATATCAACTTCGGTTACCGGAAATTTGATCGAAAGAAATTTCGTCGACGGAAAATTGATTGACGGAAATTTGATCGAACGGAAATTTGGTCGAATCTTTTTTTCAGTTCAGACGTTAAAATTTTTGTCAAATTTCTTTTTGAACGTACTATATTATATAGTAAAACAAAATAATGCTTTTAAAAAGAAATTTGACGCAAAATTTTAACATATAAACTAAAAAAACGATTCGACCAAATTTCCGTTCGATCAAATTTCCGTTCGATCAAATTTCCGTCTATCAATTTTCCGTCTACGAAATTTCATTCGATCAAATTTCCGGATACGATCAACTTCATAGTATAATCAACTTGATTATTGTTAATATCACTAGCTTTGGTAAATGTTTTCTTTGTATACTGGTTTTCAGTCCTTTGTTACACATCATATACCGGTACATAATAATATCAATAAGCCAGATTTTAAAGCAGATTACATTTGTCAGGCCATGTAACAGTACTTAACACTCACCAATAGAGAAACTGGCAATCAACATGAGAGGTGACTCACACATAAAGTCATACAAAAAATTTCCTACCATCACACAGGTAGATGAATTCACAGATGTCATAGTTGGGCTCAATTTGTTACAAGACAAAAATTACAACTGGACCCATGTTCCGGTTTTCAAGAAACAACATTGCTTGGCATAAATTGTTTTTTAATACAGTCAAACCCACTTATCTCGAACTCGGCTAACTCGCCAACCCTATTAAGTCGACGTTTTTGAAGTGGTACCACCAAATTCTTTCTTTGTCTTAGCATTTCCTCATCGGTTATGTCAATTCTTTTATGTCGCTGAAACCTGATATCTTGAGCATATAAATAATAAAGGAGCCGAATTTGCCACTTAACCCCGGCTATCTCGATCCCCCATGACCGATCGCCTTTTTTTGAACTCCGCAAGAAGAAATAGCAAACAACAAATAACAAGTTTTGCATGGTTAAAAATAATTATTCAATCGCTGGTAATTTCAAGCAAAATTTTTTGTTTTCCTGACCTACTTCGTGTATCACGTGAGCTACCCCTGACCTTTGAATAAAATAAGCATTTTTGATTGGTTTCTGTGTCGGAATTCTGTTTTTAATAACTACCTCCAATCGCTCATCCAACAAATGGCGGCAACGCAGTTGCGTTAAAAAAAAAAAAAAGCTCCTAAAAACACATGCATGTACATTCTCATTTATTAGCGCACATCATGTACATAAAGAAATTTCAAGCACATGTTTGAATACTGCCGCCATATTGGTTTTCGTTTATCTCGATCATCGGTTATCTTGACGCTTTTTGGCAAACCCCTAGGCCGGCGGCATAACTGGGTTCAACTGTATTGTTACACAGATCGTGCTTACACTTAAACCGTTTTGATTGCCAGCAGATAAACAGAAAATCTTCACTGGAAAATAAGGTAATACACTAATGCTGATGACAAGGTTTTTACTTTCAAGGAAATATACATAATTGAATTTCAAAAAAGTTTTTAAAGTATTATTTTTTTAACAAATTAATTATGGAAATGGTTTTTTATTAAATTATCCTTCAAAATACCTTTTGGAATTCTTTAAAATCATAGTCTTCACTTCCAACAACCAGTGCCTGAAGCTCACATGAATTAAACAGCTCCAATATCCTGCCACCACAAACTGAGTGAAAGCCTTCATTGAATGCATTGAACTGCACTTCTATCGACTTATTGAGGTAAAAGTCCACAGTGAGATCGATATATTCATGTCTGAAAATGTTCAGGTCATTAATTACAGAAGTGAGTTACTGTTGTCACATGTAATATTTCATGGTGCCCCTGTGAGGAATCCGAAAACCCAGGGCAGGGCCGTGCAGAGGAAAAGTGGGGCATGGGGCAAATCCTGAAATTGATATCCGTCAACAAATAGGGGCTGACCAGTTAAATTAAAATTTTTGGTTCCCCTGTTTTTTTTGTACATGAGATTTTATCATTTCAATCCCCATCAAGTTCCTATCTATCTATAAGATCATTTTGACGCCCTCTCATGTAGCACCCGGGACAACCATTTTTCTTAAGGTCCTGTCCGAGGGCAGTGCGGCACCCCAGGGTGACGCGGTGCATATTTCGTGAACTAATGGGCTCACCAAACAGTGTGCAACAGGGGAGGGGGTGGTTTGAAAATGTGACTTTTTTTTAGTATGTTCTATATGGATGGCCCTTTACTTAAATTAAATATGGAGTTTCATGCAAACCCAGAACTTATTGTAAGCTTATGTAAATATAATTCCCGCCCACCCCCTTGTGGTTTAAGACCTATCAATGAATTGTCCAAGCCAAATTCAAGGATTAATGAAAGAGCAGTGTTACATAATTAGCTTGTAAAATGTATAGTAATTCCTACTTATTAGTTTGGTCGACAGGCTTATTCCCTCCACCTGGACATAGCTCTACAGATGGATGTCCTTGGGTTTCCTGTAAAAAAAACCAAATAATATGACTAATGTGGTAACATATTCAAATTTCTTCATATAAAGCAGGGGTCAGGGAACACTTTTCGCCATTACCCAACAATACATTTGCTTACGCCTAACATTACCACCATGATTTGCAAGAAAAAATATCATAGGCCATTTTAACTCAAAATGATTTATTGAATCTATACAGAGAATAAAACAATAATCAAGTACCCATTGAGGAAAAGCTGTACCAGGGAACAAGCCTGAAAAGGTTGCCACCCCCCTTATTGCCTGTCTGATCAATAAATGATTGATATAATAAAATAGGCACTAAACATGGTATTTTTTTCTCTATCTACATATAAATAATTTACAAATTTGTTAGTTACAAGAAAGCAGAAAGTTTTTGCAGTTACTTACAAAAAATAAGTAAGCATCCTCAAAAGATTTATCATCTTTATAACTTAGGATCTCTTGTAGACCTCTGAAACATCCAAAATAAATGAAACTGTAAAAATTTAACATAAAATAAACATAGTTTTAAAAAAAAAAGTCATACCAATTTTAATTCATGAATTTGTTATTGCTTACAAAATATCTAGGCAGGCATGAGAGCTTGAAAAGAGTTTTATGACACTCACTTGTGACTACTGAATATACAAATATGGATGAACAATGTCAAACAGAAATGGGCCCTAATATTTTTGTTACAGTGTTTTGTGACTGTTCAGAAACACACTTGACTGACTAAGCAAAGTACATACTTGCCAGATACTGGATCAAGTTCCTTGAAATCGTCTAGAGTTACTGGTCTGAAAATATAAACATCTTATAGAGGCTCCTCTGAGTCAACATGTACCCAGTGGGTTTTAACACTAAAACATCTTATAGAGGCTCCTCTGAGTCAACATGTACCCAGTGGGTTTTAACATTAGCTGTCTTTCCCAAGCAATAACCTGCTTGAGTGTTATGATAACTGTAGCCTGTAATTCAAACAAATTTAAAGCTCTAAAAAATATAACTCAATTGAAAAGAATATGGCATGAAAATGTACATTATATGTTGTAAATGAAATAATGATTGAAATAATTTTGAACTCAAAAATCTAACCTTTTGAGCAATTTTTTAAAGAGTGCTTCTGGGAAGTCCAAATGAATTACTGTCGAATTGTAGACAGCCAAACCGCATAGCAGCCCAATCATTTTAAACATGTTTGGTTCCTTTAAGGTCTAGAAAATAAAATTACAAACTGTTTTTTTTTCAAAATATATAGATGTTAAAATATCAATGTTTCATAGTAAAAAAAAATGTTTCTTAAATAAAATGTATTGAAATTCATCTATGCTTAAATTGATAATTTACCACATAAAAATTTGTAAAAAAATTTCGCTACTGTAAAAATATGTGTTTTTCATATATATCTGTTTTTTGTGTAAGTTCCAGATTTATTCTAGCATTCTAATACTAATAGATTAAATAGACACGAACAATCTGTGTCGATATAACAATATATATTAAGCTTTAATAATCATTTTACATTACAAATAATTAAACGTTTCAGCACATGCCTTCATCAGTACAAGACATACAAATAAGTATTAATCAAATTTACAGATTGTTCATGTCTATTTAATCTATTTTAAAGCTTTATGGCAGTCCAACACTTTTATAATTAGTTAATACTAATAGTAATAGTGGCTGTAAGACTTCAGAAATTTTTGTGCTGAGTTAATTTTTAATCCCATGCCAATATGATTGCTATCCTCTGACTTGATTTAAAAAAAAAAAAAATTACATGTCTATTCCACCTAGCTTAATACCCCACAGTTTGGAATGATTCATGAAAAATTCAAGCCAGCCAGCTCATTGTTACATGCCAGTGACAATTCCCTGGCACCACAAGGCCAACACATGACCCTAAGAGTGCTCATAGTTATGTTGGTAAAAAAAAAAAAACGACACCATTCAGTGCTGACAACACCATAAAAATGATCACTTACTGAAGGATTAAACCACAGGAGCTTAGATGATTCACTGATTTTAAACATGCCAAATGTAGGATCCATAACGTCCTTAAATAAGAGGCGAAAGAATTCCTAAAATAAAGAAGTAAAAATTAGGAAATGCTATTTCTGGGAATTTTTTTTTATAAGTCTCCTTGACCAAATATGAATTAAAAATCCTTGGAAGGACCATGTTAGCTGGGTAAAATTATCAGACAATGTGTTCCATAACTAAAAGAAACATTTACTCTGAGTTCAGTACAAAAGGCCAACAAACATCTAGTAAATTTTATGTCATGCTTCTACCACAAAAATTAGGAGTAAAGATGTACCTTCCTGACACCACCTGCATCAAAAGCTTCCTCTCCTTGGAAAATGATCTGCATTTAAAATATATATATTTTTCTTAAAAAGACATCCTACAATCTGTTATAGAAATAATCAAACCACAAACAAACAAAAAATACTGTCAGTAGCTTTTGGGATTTTTAAAGCTTTTATACATTGATCCCCTAGGAATTATTTTAAATCAATATTTTTTTTGGGGGGGGGGGGGGGGGGGGGGGGCAACATCCAAGAAGAAAACTATAAAAGTTCACCATTAAACCTGAACTATTAGAGCAAATATCTTAAATACTTTAAAACTGGGTCGTGACGTGGGGGTAGACTTTTCTTTTTGCCTAGCTCTGCACAGGACACCCTTTTTTTTCCAGCACCTGCACCCATCCAGCTATGATCCGAGCTCCAAAAAGAAAACATTTTTCTTTTTTTAATCAAAAAAATAATTCAGGGTCGAATATTTGGGCTGCAGCTATTAATATGCAGCTAATCAGTAATTAGCAGATACGCAGCCCTGAGAAAGCTGCTCCTAGGCAACCGTTTCATCCCAGCTATTTCACGAACTAGTTGCGAGGTGGACACCCACTGTAGAATCCATCTTAGAGGGCGTCCAATGCTTCCTACCGGGACGGGTGAGGGGGAGATATTAGGACGTTAATTTACCGTCCCGACCCCTAGGAGAGTGGACTGCAGACGTTTTAAACGCATTGTCTTTGGTCGACCAGATGTCTCCGGACGGGGAGGGTCTCCGTCGGCAAACCCGATCGAGCGGTTTCTGGTGGGGACGGTCCACACCCGGGGGAGGTCTCTGACGTGGCCCCGCACGGTCCAGCGTCAAGGGAAACCCGGCGCCTGGCTGGTGTGGGTGAGCGCCAGGGAGGAGAGCATAAAGAGCTTTAAGCTCGATGGCCCGCTGACACCATTTCAGTAATTAGCAGGAATCTATGGTGGCACTCACGTCATTATGTTTTATGCAATGGAGTTGTCAAACAATTCTGTAAAAAAACTAATTTTTAATTTTCTATTTTTAAATTATTTATTTTTTAAAATGATGGAGCAGTACAAATTTGTACCAGTTCCAGCTTTACTCCAAGCAAAAAGACCCTGCTCCAGAGCTCTATACTCCGACACCAAGCTCTGCTCCAAAACCCTGCTTTAAAATGAAACTCATTCCAAATGTTGCAGACCTTTCATTTCTTACAAAATTCTACACAAAACAATCACACTAAAGGCCAGGAAAAATTCCAATGTCTAGAATCATATAGGATGGGAAGATTTGAAATCATCATTCTAAAGCTGTGGCTGTGTAACAATGAACCATGCCTACCATCCAATAACTGAAAGTTTGAGAAAGTCTTGTAAAACTACCTTAAGGGGTTTTTTGAAGTCTGCACTGGACTTAGTCTGCAGCTGGGCTAATGTGTCTTGCACCAGATTGCCCCGCTGTACAGTTAGGATAAGAAATAGTTTTGTAGGGTCAAAAGTCCTCAAGGGTAAAGGAGAAGTTGATCCCATCAGTTCATTGAATTGAGAAACCTCAATGGCATTCTATAGAAATAAAACAAATATCATAGAAACAACTGGTAAAAATAAAGGCTAGATGCTGCATGTGTATGTTTTATCCTAAACAACTTTGTTGCTATTCTATTCTAAACAATGGTCATCTATGATTAACACAGTGTTTTGAGGTGATAAGATTAACACAGTGTTTTGAGGTGATAAGATTAACACAGTGTTTTTAGGTGATAAGATTAACACAGTGTTTTGAGGTGATTAGATTAACACAGTGTTTTGGGGTGATTAGATTAACAGTGTTTTGAGGTGATTAGATTAGCACAGTGTTTTGAGGTGATTAGATTAACACAGTGTTTTGGGGTGATTAGAATGACACAGTGTTTTGAGGTGATAAGATTGACACAGTGTTTTGAGGTGATAAGATTAACACAGTGTTTTGAGGTGAATAGATTAACACAGTGTTTTGAGGTGATTAGATTAACACAGTGTTTTGAGGTGATAAGATTAACACAGTGTTTTGAGGTGATAAGATTAACACAGTGTTTTGAGGTGATAAGATTAACACAGTGTTTTGAGGTGAATAGATTAACACAGTGTTTTGAGGTGATTAGATTAACACAGTGTTTTGAGGGGATAAGATTAACACAGTGTTTTGAGGGGATAAGATTCACACAGTGTTTTGAGGTGATAAGATAAACAGTGTTTTGAGGTGATACGATTAACAGTGTTTTGAGGTGAAAAGATTAACACAGTGTTTTGAGGTGATAAGATTAAAACAGTGTTTTGAGGTGATAAGATTAAGACAGTGTTTTGAGGTGATTAGAATGACACAGTGTTTTGAGGTGATAAGATTAACACAGTCTTTTGAGGTGATAAGATTAACACAGTGTTTTGAGGTGATAAGATTAACACAGTGTTTTGAGGTGATAAGATTAACACAGTGTTTTGAGGTGATAAGATTAACACAGTGTTTTGAGGTGATTAGATTAACACAGTGTTTTGATGTGATTAGATTAACACAGTGTTTTGAGGGGATAAGATTAACACAGTGTTTTGAGGGGATAAGATTCACACAGTGTTTTGAGGTGATAAGATTAACAGTGTTTTGAGGTGATACGATTAACAGTGTTTTGAGGTGAAAAGATTAACACAGTGTTTTGAGGTGATAAGATTAAAACAGTGTTTTGAGGTGATAAGATTAAGACAGTGTTTTGAGGTGATTAGAATGACACATTGTTTTGAGGTGATAAGATTAACACAGTGTTTTGAGGTGATAAGATTAACACAGTGTTTTGAGGTGATAAGATTAACACAGTGTTTTGAGGTGATAAGATTAACACAGTGTTTTGAGGTGATAAGATTAACACAGTGTTTTGAGGTGATAAGATTAACACAGTGTTTTGAGGTGATAAGATTAACACAGTGTTTTGAGGTGATAAGATTAACACAGTGTTTTGAGGTGATAAGATTAACACAGTGTTTTGAGGTGATAAGATTAACACAGTGTTTTGAGGTGATAAGATTAACACAGTGTTTTGAGGTGATAAGATTAACACAGTGTTTTGAGGTGATAAGATTAACACAGTGTTTTGAGGTGATTAGAATGACACAGTGTTTTGAGGTGATAAGATTAACAGTGTTTTGAGGTGATTAGAATGACACAGTGTTTTGAGGTGATAAGATTAACACAGTGTTTTGAGGTGATAAGATTAACACAGTGTTTTGAGGTGATAAGATTAACACAGTGTTTTGAGGTGATAAGATTAACACAGTGTTTTGAGGTGATTAGAATGACACAGTGTTTTGAGGTGATAAGATTAACACAGTGTTTTGAGGTGATTAGATTAACACAGTGTTTTGAGGTGATTAGAATAACACAGTGTTTTGAGGGATATTAAATCATTTTAATATTTGTCTTTGAAAAATAAACAAGAATAGAATAATTAAAGCTTTAAAAACAAAAAATAATTCTTAAATTACTTTTTACCTGCATCTGCAGTGCTGCATCTGTTTCAAGCAAAACACTTTTGGCTGCTCCATCAAATAGGAATGGATAGTTGCAGAGGTACAAGCCCTGTATATGGACAAGTAGAGAAGAATAACCTCAAACCACTTGTAGTTCATGAGTTCAAAATATGACACTCAATCAACTCAATACACAAAAGAATAAGATGCCCACAAGGTCTTTGGAGGAAATAAGTTTATTGTATTTTTTTTTAGCATATTTATATACACTGTGTCTAGATAAAAAGGGAACCCTTTTGATAATGATTGGTCAACGGAGAGAGTATCTTAAATTCTGCCTTGAAGCTAATTGTGGACAATTTGAACACAAACTATAGTTTAATCAAATTAAGATCATGTTACAAATTTAAAAGAGTTTTGCAATGGTAAAAAATTGATAAATATTTTCCATTTTTCTCCATCATGATAAGAAGGGTCCCCCCAATTTTTTTTTTCTGGACATGGAGTATAATCCAAATTTTAATATTCATGTTTAACAGGGGTGGAGGTCTCGAAAAATAAGTGAGGGAATGCATGGGGGGAAAAAAGGTAAGAGTACACACCTTAGATTCCGCCTCTCCAAAAATAGCAAGAAAAAACTAAATGTACAGGAATGTCATTCCTTCCCATTAATTTCCCGCATGACTCAACCCATGCTGTTTAAGCACATTTGAAGGGGGGAGGGGGAGGGGAGCGGGAAAATAATTAAAAGGGAAGAAAACAACTTGTCATGTCACAGCTTTTTAACAATGAGCAGCAATGCCATTCTAATAATACGTTGGTTTTGTTTTGTTTTTTGTTTTAAATTAATTTTTTTAATATTATAAGTAAGGTAATTTTATCCTTTAAAAAAATAAATTTTATTGATGGAGCCAGATTGTTGCTATTTGATGGAATGTTTGAATTGTGTGGGGTGGCAATAAGTGCACAAGTTCCCACACAAAAGTTGTGCAGATTAAAAACTCTCTGTCATAAAAAGTTACAGTGTGCACTTGCCAAGAAAGCATTCGCAGACAAAAACTAACAGAGATTATGCAAATAAGCATCTAAATTAAACTTTATCAACAGCAAAATATGCTAAGATATAAATTACCCTCTGTTTGGGAAAAATCAATTTTTTATCAATATGTTTGAAATAAATTTAAATGAAACATAACATCAGATTTTTCTATTTAAAAAAAAAAAAAAAACATACAATCATGACATTAAAAACTTAAACTTTGATATTGAGTTCCTTACAAAATACCTCAAGGAGCAACTGAATGATCCTAGCATATATACATTAACACCAACAGTAGCAGATGTAGAAACAAAATGTTGCATTGAGAGAATATTGGGGGGGGGGGGGGGGCTGGATGATGTGAGCAGTGAAGCTGTTGCATCTCTTCAAACATTTTCAATGTGTCTTTGTTTCAACAAAATAACTTATAAGATGCTGCAAATGTGAAAGGGATCAGGAAATGTTTGTCCCTTTAAATTATATCAGTCCTAGTCTATAAAAAGTCCGGTAAAAAAACGGAACAAAGCTTGATTTTATACCAGCTATAAATTAAAAGGCTCAAAAGGAATCATCAGTTGGCGGCACACACCTGTGAGGCCGCGTCGCCCACCTGACCAAGGTAATTAGTTTGCTGTGCCCAGCTGATATAAGCATCTCTGATACTGTCCTTCAAGTCTGGAACATAGAACTCTTGGAATGGAATGATCTGGTTGTGGGCTTCATTCACCTGTGCCAGCAACAGATTGTGAAATTTAGCCTCTCATTTTAATGAAGCTTATATGTATAAATATATATATTTCTTCAATGCATTTTATAAATTAAATTTAAGTTGAAAAAAAAAATATTGGAATAGCTTTGATTTAAAATAATTTAAAATAAACAGTTTCAATATTCAAGAAATATTTTATATTTTTCAATGTACTACGGAAGACCCAGAAAACTTCGCTTGTCTCAGAAATACCTGATTCAGTGTTTGTAACATGTTCAGTGAGATGGAGACACTGTCTAGTTTTTTTATGACCTGCAATAAATAACATGATTTTTAAAAAACAAAGAAAAATTTCTTGTAAATGAGATTTAAAATCAGTTCCATAACAATAATTGATAAAAAACTTATGTTTATAAATCATATTAGCTCAAGAATGTATTTGTAAGGGATTAGAGACTGCTAAAACCAAGGTCTGTTCCTTACCTCTAAGGGATCATTAGTTAAAGGTAACTTAAATAAATATCCTAGGCAGGATTTATAAACCTGAAAAACAAAACAAAAAACTGATCATTTTTTTGGAAATGTTTTATTTTCTGGGAAAAGTATTAGATTGTGACAAAAGGCACAAAAGTCCATAAGCTTTACTTTGTTATGACAGAACATTTTGTGCTACAGGCATATTAAGACAAAAATATTGCTCTCCTCTGCTTTGGGTAAAAAAATGTAGAATAACTTACAAGTGTTTTTAACTGCAGCATTTGAATTTAATATACAGTTTTCAAATTCAAAGCAAGGAAAATGCACATATTTTTTTTCTGAAAAAATTTAAATAAAAAGAATTATAAAAATATATTTCAAAAAGTCATCTCACCACAACTAATCTTTTGAAGAAAGTTGGCTGCATGCTTGACCACCATGTATCTAGGAATTCAAACAAAAAAATAATTACAAATTGCCTTTTTTTTTTTTTAAATATTGGTATAAAAAACTGTGTGTAAAAAAAAATACTTCCATTCTCATGACTTCTAATTTAACAGCCAACTGGCAAATTTACATAGTAATGTCAACATGAACATCTTCTTCTGTCTGGTTCTACTGGGGAGGCATCACAGAGAGGTACAGTTGACATTCTAACACAAGGTGTAATGATTCATGTTGTGGACTTTGAGGGTGTCCTTACCACAGGCGAACCATCACCAGGGTGGTCTTCCGAGAGCCTGCTATTGTAGGATTGGAATGGAGGCTGACCGACAGTTGGCAAAGCTAGCTGATTTTCTGTTGGGGCCAAATACTGGCCAACTGATATGGCATCAACTATTTGTCTTATTTCCTCAACACTTATAATATTAACCCACTGGGTCAAGCTGACTTTTTCATCATGTTCTAATAATGGTTAAGCAAGAGTAGAATCAACATGAACAAGTACACACCAAAAACAGCTAAAATTATGCTCTTGAAAGAGATGAAGGATCTGGCAAATGAAAGGATGATTGAGCTGTACAGCTCAGGCTGGTCAAATATAAAGCACTCAGGAAGCATGAGGTACACACGCAGAGCTTCAACATCTGGAGGGGACTGAGGCAGAGATGGAATCAGATTCTTCTCAATACTTGTGCTGATCTATTGATGAGATAAAAGTAGCAACAAGTGGTTATTTTCAATTATGGAAAAATAAATTGTCAGCTTGAGGAGCTAGTTCCAAGAAGACATGCCTGAAAAATAGCTAATTATTCCATTTTTTGTTTTCTTGGGAAATTAATCATAGTCAATACATTCACTTTTAATGATATTTCATGAGAAATTAAATATCTGATTAAAAATATTAAATGATATCTGATTAAAAACTTGTTTGAAATTCTTCCAGCCCTCACCATTTTCATAATGGCAATATTTGACATTTTGTTAAGCTCAGTGAAAAATGCTCTCAGAGCCTTCATGTCCACACCATGTTTTTTGCTGGTAGTTTCATAGTGATCATCATTCCTGAAAGGTAGAGTATGAATCTGTCTTTTTTTTTTTTTATTCATTAATTCAATTTCTAACAAAAATTAAATCCTCCATATTATAAAGAAGTTCTCAGTGTAACCATGTCTAAGCTTGTCCAAGTTTCTTACTTAAATGATGTCAACAGATCTTAAAAAGTGACATTGTAATATTTTTATATTTTAAAAATGCTAAGATTAATGTTTTTTCCTTTAAAAAAAAAATGACATGGTGATGAAAACGGTGACATTAAAAATTAAATGCATAAATATTTACGGCAACAAGAAGGATCCATTCAGGCAAGAAGCAAAAGAGAATATTTTTGTCATTTCCCTGAAAAATATAAGTTTGCTCAAGTAAATTATCTAAAAATTATGATGAAAAAATATGTCAGAAACAAAAGTTACCTGACTTTAAACTTATCAGATTAGGTAACAGTAAAATCAAAAATTTAAAAAAAAAATTACAGGCATGTATTAATTTTCTGAAAAAAAATGTAGTAGATAAGTGAAAAATATATCCTTATAATTATCTTTGGTAAAGAGATTGCTTTAAATAATAAATTCATCTCCCTTAACCATGTCTCAATCATCCTTTTAAAAAAATTATATGAATTAGACAACTTGTCTAGTTGAAAATGAAACTAGGTAAAAAAAAATTTTTTTTTTAAAACCTAACTAAATATATGTTTTTTTTAAAAATTAACCATTATACTTGTAACACCATCATTACTTGGCGTGATGCTGTTACGTTTTACTTGCGAGCTGGATATAATAATTTGTATCTATATTCTAATCAGTTAATCACTTTCTTTGTCATCCTCATCTCTTTAATAACATGAGACAGAAGTTTTGTCATCACTATAATATTTATTTATCACTTGACACAATAATAATAAAGTCTCCGATATAGGAGAAAGATAATACTTTGTCTTAATACCTCACACAAGCTACTACTATAATATTACACAAGATGACACATAATGAAATTCTGGAAGAGCCAAACACAAATCTCCATACTATTGAATACCTTACCGTTCTCTCCTGCCGCCCTTGACATTCATCCTCACTTCCGGTATATATTAATTTACTAAAACAATATGTTATCCAAGATAAAATAATTTGACCTGTTACAATACTAATATTACAGCATTTTCACAAAGTGTTATGCATAAAATATTAGCTTAAAACCTGAACTCCAGTATTATAATTATATTGTTCTAATTAATTTTTTTCACAGACCTTTCAGTGTAAACGCTAACTAGCATTAAGCTCATGGGTCACTCTGAACTTTTCTGTAACAGTCATCACACCAAATCATTTTAAAATACTAATGTAAATCAGCAGACTGTGCAAAACAGAAATAACTGATTAAAAACATTGTTACTTACTCTACAAGTTCATCGGACGGAATATCATCTTTTTTAAGAGCTCGCAGCACCTCAAATTTTCCATTAGTGAGTGTCAGCATTTGCCTGGTCAGATCCTGAACTCTAAAATCATCTGATACACAACTCTGAAGAAAATAACTAAATAATAATAATATTAAGTTCTCAAAATAAATAAATTTGGTATGACTTTTATACACCCCATCAAAAAGAATAAAAACTGTAAGCAACATTTATTTTTATCAAGTTAGTAAATGTATTGCTTGCCTTTTCTTCATATCCAGATATTAGGAACAACGACAGTCTAATAGTTATGGGGATTTTATGACCAATTTTTCACACCCTTGTAAAAACATTGTTACAAATACTTGACCCCCATCCCCTTCTGCGCCCCCCCCCCCCCCGCCCCCAGGTGTGTGATGTCATTTTTGGATGACCCCTATGCAGGAAATAGTTGTGTACAAAAAGGTATCAGGTATCAACAACTAGCTAAGGTAATTCTAACAATGACAGCAAAGTTATAAGAGGAAAGTTGTTAAACAACTCACAACTACATCTTGAGCAATTGCAAAGCAGTGATCTCCACCTGCATAAATAGTTCTTATTCCTTGGTTGGGAGAGCCCCGAGTTGTCCCTGTGTTAAATAGTCCAGACGCAGTCGTAGGAATGTCTTTATTATCTGTTGTTGAAAGCCCCAGCTGTCCACTTTTGCCCAGGCCGAATGAATAAAGTCGTCCTGCTTTGGGAGCATAGACTAGGGTGTGACCCCTGTTCAACAGAGTAGAAAAGGTAATAATATTGGGATGAAACATACAACTGAATGGTAACATATTAAGAAATAGTTTGTTTGTTTGTCTTTAAATAGCCAGATGGAGTAAGCAAAGTAAGGAAGAAGAAACATCTAATTGAGATTTTTTGCATTCCCCCCCCCCCCCCTCCTCAAGGTTATGAGACTTTTAAAAAAAAATTTGGCATGTCACTAAATTATTTAATGATACATTCTAAGAATGATATAACAAAATATGAAAATAAAATGAAGAATTAAACCCCCACCTCCCCAAAAAAAAAAAAGGCTAATAGATAGCTCTAGTTGGAGAGAACTTAAATTTAGAATTTATAGTGCATGACTTTTAACTATGAAAAAGGGGGTGTTAACAATGATTGTAACTTTTCAGTGCATGTATTAAAAATATTTTTCTAGCTTATTAAATATTAATGCCCTACTTCTGTGGAAAATTTTTAAGGCAATACACACACATTGTAGCTTGTAATGGAACATCAGACTAAAGAAAAAGTAGTCCTTGATTAAATTCTACCTTCCACACGCAATCTGCGACACTTCACTTTCTGTCAGCTCCATCACCTGTCTTGGTAAGATCTCATTGTTGCAGCTGCCGTGTCCGAGTTGACCATGAGTGCCAGCTCCAAATGTAAATACTCTACCATCCTGAAATGCATTTTTTTTTCAGTTCTCACCTTGAGATTGTTTTTAATAAATCCTTTAATAAAATATTATTAAAATATGATCCACAAAACTATTTCTTTGCAAGTAGTTGGCATAAATTATAAAATCTTAATTTCTTACAACAGTGAGGCAGGCTGTGTGATTCTCCCCACAACAAATATATTTAATCCTTTGACTGCGCAATGGCCGGCATTGCTTTGGAAAAGAGGAATCTAAAACAACAAGAAACATTGATGATATATAAAATGAAATTAAGTTTTTCTCAAATTGGTCATTTTACTTTTAAAAAAGTCTGTTATTAAAGAATACCACTTTTTAATAGAGACAGTAAAAGTTTTGGGTTACAGATTTTAAAGCCAATAAAGAATTCAGAAAAAATTTAATTGACATTATAAGCCAACATAAATATATAAATTAAATGTTTTGTAAAACAATCAGGCAATCAGACAAATCTAGAAATTTAAAAAAAAAATCAGAATTAATAATAATAATTAAACTGAAAGGACTGCTATACTTTGACAAAATGGTTAAAATAATATTCTTACCTTCAGTGTCATTCATGCCCAGCTGGCCAAAACTGCAAAGAAAGAGAATGTACAAATCTAAACACATACAAACCCAATAAATTGTCTGTTAAAGTTTATTTCCAATTAACTAAATCAGGCCTGCACAACATAAGGCCCGGTTGCGGCCCGCCAGCACCCCCTTTGCAGCCCGCAAAGTAAAGAAATATTTTACTTTTATTTTTTTCTTAATAGCTTTCCCCCTGTCCTATATTCTTTTGGCCAGCACAAGTCTTGTCCTATTTTATTGTTACCCGTGCAAGTTTTTCATAAAGTATTACGGTCCACCTTACATTTTGAGTTGTACAGGCTTGAACTACATGATCAACTTATTTGACAATTTCATATCAATATTTAGTATACAGGAATTGGCCACTTAAAAACATTGTGATAGTAAATTCCTTTATGAAAATTCCACACAACACTGAGATGACTATTGATAGGAGGAGGCCATACAACAAAATTTTTACTTTTCATCCCTCTTTCTGCCACATCCATAAATGACGCCTCACTATTTTGGTAGATTATTTTAACCCACCCAATTCTTTAAACAAAGCATCCCACCTTATTTCCCCTCCCTCTCCCGCCCCACACACTTTTAGATTCCAGTCGTTTATGGATGGTCCCATAAATAGACTTCATCTTTTACTTTTCATACCTGTTTCTGCCCCATCCATAAATGGCCCCAGACTTAGATAAAACAAAACTGTGGTATCCTCCAGCTACTACCTGGGCCACAGGTAAGCCACTTATTGAGGCCACCCAAGTTGGCCTGTTAAGATTTGAACTTGCACTTGATCCTAACCCCAATTGACCATAAGAATTGGAGCCCCATACACCAACACGGCCCTCTGAAGTTAAAGAAAACAAAAATGTGTTGTTAATATTTCTACATACCAATTTTGATTTGCATAATTAGTAACCAAAAACTGCAGAGCTAGGATTTTGATAACATAGTTTACAATGTCTTTTTAACTCAAATTGTTTAAATTGCTAAAGAGATTGTGTTATTTATTTATAGGCTGGACGTCAGCATAACACAAATATTTTCACAATAAAACAATCAAAATGCTGAATGTGAATGGAAATATCTTGAAAAACATGGCATACAAACCGTTTGTGAGGACTAAAGTATGGTCACTGCCACAGGCCACTTGTATTACACGGGTTACAGCCAGAGACTTAACCAATCTAAAATGGAAATGTTTAATTACACAATAAAACAGAATCTTGTTTATTTTAACCCAAACTGCTTTAGGGCAGAAATGCTGCCTAGTTTATTCAACTAGAATTCGACCCATGCTTAAAAAGTGGGTGGGGGGCAAACAGGTCCTGTTCCCCACCAACTTACCAAGAGGAATAAAAAATGTACAATAAAAATTCCATCAAGTTAAACTTTGATAAATTCAATTTATTGATACAAAAAAAAAAATAATTCAAAATCAATTACCATGGCCATGACCCATCATCCGTGCCATGCCATAGTTTTAAAATATTATCAGGAGAAAGTCTTTAAATTAAATAATCAGAGGATAATTAATTATCACTATTGACGGATAGATAGAATCAATTATTGAACATAAATCAAAATAATCGTTTGCGTAATTTTTTTGCAGAGAATTGTTTAATTATTCGTTTAAAGTCAATGGTTCTTAAAAGTGAAAGCCAGTTCAAACGTTTCTGTCCCATTGTACTGCGAAGCTGATTCTTACCTTATTATTTTTTTTTTCGATTCATATCTGTGAAAAGTAACACTTGTTGACGGGAGTTGTTCCCCTTTAAAAATGTCCAACCTTGATTCGCATTTATAATATTCATTTTGTAATGTGCTAATATATGTCGTGGGTTAAAATTGGGAAATTGGGAATTATAAATCCGCTTAAATTGTCAAAATCTTTCAATATTAATTTAAAATAGGTAAAGAATTATGCCTCTATAAGAGTGAGTCTCCTAGAAACATGGGGCCCCCTTACAAGCGCGGGGCCCTGGGTCAGTGCCCACTGGGCCCATGCCAGGCCCTGGGTCAGTGCCCACTGGGCCCATGCCAGGCCCTGGGTCAGTACCCACTGGGCCCATGCCATAAGACAGCACTGCTTGTAGACCTACTGACTTAAAGTCATAGTTAAGTTATACGCATTACTTATAATCAAGTCATTTATTTTATCCAGCGGTTAATAATTTAGGCTAAGGTCTATTTAAATGTCTCATCAATAAAATAGCTAACTTCATTGCTGAATTTGAGCAAAAATATAATTAGTCAGGTGTTTAGTGTGATGTAATTTGAATAACATTTTTGGTTCAACTTCTTAATATATTTTAAACTTAAAAATTGATTTGTTATGAACAAATCTGTAGTTTCTTTATTAATTTAAACTATGATTCAAATGAATGCAAGTGTATTTTATCACTCTCAAACTGTAGGTAATTTAATTTTAATTGGGAATTTAAAAAATTTTTTATACTCACATAGGCGTCCCTCTAGCTTCCTCTGAGGCATCCCCTCTCCCTAGCTGACCTTCCGTATTTTTCCCCCATGTGAGCACTTCGTGAGACTGAGTAAGTATAACACTATGAGAAGTGCCAGTGGCCACTTGAATTACATGCTCTGATTGAAGTCCTTTGACACGCTCTAGAAAATTTTAATGAATTTAAAAAAGTTATTAATAATTTTTAAAAAAGTTGATTTTAGCTACATTGTGAAGAAGATAATAATCTTATTAACATGAAGTACGAGTCTTTATTATCAATATAAGATATAAGTGTTAAATTTTAATAAAATGAATCTTTTGTTCGAAAAGTTAAATTGCTATTTTAAAAAATGTCAAGATTTTAATTAAACCAAAAAAAAAAAGTGCTCGAAATGTCTTATGTTCCATAACTTTTAACAATATTTTATAAAATAATATTAATTTGGAATAAATTTTAAAATGCGTCATTTTTTGCTGGTAAGCTTTAAAAAATAAAAGAAAGTTAAGATATTAGTTTCCCTTGAAATAAATTCATTGGTTGTGTCCCATTGAATTTTTTTTTTTAATAGTTGAATGCACTTAATGATTTTTTATTATTTTTACTATCTATGTGTATAAAAAATAATGTTGAAACCTGTCCTACACACCAAACAACATTCTTAGCTTGGAAAGGGTTCAACAGGCGTGAATTAAAGTTAAGGAGAACGGGGAGTATTCTCTTAAAAAAACAAACTTATTTTTTTTTAAAAGCAAACAATGAAAAGAAATTTTGGAATTAGCTGTACTTGGAGCTTTATTTATTTAAAAAAATGTGGCAGGAACTTTGATTTTAGGCCTGTTACTTGTGTGTTATTTGCAGTGGCGTAGTCGGGTTATAACACTGGGGGAAGGGGGTGGGGAAAAAGGAAGAAAAAAGGCCTGAATTCATTATGATTGTAAGTACATGTATTTATTTTGTTTACACTTTAAACAAGGAAGCCTCCCAAATACGTAGAATAGCTGTGTTTTAATATATTTTATTTTTAGCAAGTCTCGTACTCTGACGTGATGGATATGGTACAGTATAACTGATATTTGCTAGAGGAGCACCAAAGTCTTGTCTTCCTAGGGTCCTCAGCCTGGATTAATCCGGAAGAGATTCTAAGCTAGGGCGAACGCACAATTCTCAAAATTATATTTTTTATTGGATATGGACATTTTAAAGGAGCAGATGAGGAAAAGAAAAAAATGATAACAGAGGAACATTTTTTTTTTAAGCAAGTCCAATGGGGGAGGGGGTGCAGACTGATCTGCTCTGGTGACTCCCTGTTCTAATGACTCACTGCTCTGGTGACTCCCTGTTCTAATGACTCCCTGCTCTGGTGGCACCCTGGTCGTTCATTTAACTTAGATCTGTTATGAAACCGACTCTGGCAAGCTCAGACAAATTTACAATTTTACAAAGGTTAATTTGGAATTTCAAACTACTTTTAGTGTCTTCAGTTACTTCAGATGAATTACTAAAACATATCGTGCCTATGGTAAAATAAAACACAACTGTGAACAAAGGCTCCCTGATAGAAAAAGTGGTTTCACTTTACTTTCGCCTAAGATAAGCTCAAATCAAATTAAGAGGACAAACAGGAGTGAAAAAATTACTTCAGAAACCCTGAAGTCGCGTTGCTGATGATTGCAGGCCGCACTAAGAAAGACGGCCCAGGCCACACTAAGAAGGACGGCCCAGGCCGCACTAAGAAGGACGGCCCAGGTCGCACTAAGAAGGACGGCCCAGGCCGCACTAAGAAGGACGGCCCAGGTCGCACTAAGAAGGACGGCCCAGGTGAAAATAAAACCAAGGAATACTCAAAGATGCCATGAGGAAAAATTATAGGGAAACGTGAATTTGGATATACATCATAGAAAAACTACAAAAGGATCAAAACTTAGCTACTAGGCTAGTTCTAAAGGCAAAAAAAAAAACCGTGATCACGTCACTCCATTGCTCCACTCACTTCATTGGCTCCCTATACAGACACGCATTGATTACAGGCAGTCTGTTCTCTGTCACAACTTTTATCTCAGATTCCTTCCCTTCCTATCTGAACTTCTTTCTGTCTATTCACCCCTTCGACAGCTTCGTTCCTCCACAGACACGCGTATTATGTCCGTTGCTAAGACACACACTAAAACGTATGGTGAAAGTTCTTTCTATTTCTGCGCCCCCAAACAATGGAATTCTCTTCCACTACAAATCCGCAATATACCAACCACCCAGACCTTCAAAACTGCACCCAAAACACATCTCTTTTAACTCTACTAACCCGACTGATTCCCCCCCCCCCCCAACCGATAAACGATGCTGCTGGCTGCCGTACATGGCTTGACATGTAAAAGTTCTGGTGTGGATGGGGTGAATATGCATTAGATTTTGTTTTGTCTCTATACAGCTGTTCTTTATTACATACATGTATTTTATGTTATTGTCACGATTGTGTCTCTTTTGCTAATATTTTTATGTACAGCGCGGTGAGCCTAGCCCCAGGCTGGGGTACCGCGCTATATAAGAGACCTTATAATAATAATATAGGTGTCATAGAGGCAGCAGAACATGACAATGTGGTAGAAGCAAGCCTAATCGTGGAACACTTCAAGCACACTTTGACACTTGGTGGACTGGGGGGGGGGGGGGCTATGGGAGGAAAAAATGGAGAACTGAGGGAGAATAAGAATGGGAACTAAAGAGGGGAGGGGGAACTAAGAGAGAGCAAATAGGGGAACTAGCGGGGAAAAAACCTATGAATTTTAAAATTGCAGAAATAGTACCAGTACTTCAAGTAGCCGAAATCCAAATTTTACGTATGAAGTAGATACATTGCACTGAAATAACTAAAGCTTTTTTTATTTCAATAGTTTCATAAACAACTCTCATTGGAATGGTGAAAATAGTAGAACAAGGTATAATGTGGAAGCTTGAAAAAGAACGACAGGACAATAAAAGAAGAACGTTTTGGACAAGAGACCTACTATTTCCTTCACACAGCTAGAACCCATTAAAATTATAATTTAGATAATTGATAAAGATTTACTTTTAGTGCTCGTCATTGTCCATCTCAGTGTAAGAAGGTTTACAAAATATAATTTATGTTTCATTCAGAATCATTCCCCAAATTAAATACTAATTAACAATATCGTTTATAAAAATAATTATACTTGCCAAATTTTGAAAGATTTTCCTCTCTTCCACACTGCCTAAAATGATTAGAACCACAGCTGTAGACCGAGCCATTTTTCACACACAGTAAAGTATGGGTTTCTCCTGTGCTAATGTGTCGAATTTCTGTGTTTTCCAAATTCGTTGAGTGAATTTGTAGCGGGGTCGTCTGTGCATGGTGATCTGTGCCTCCTAGGCCAAGAGCTCCTGAATTGGCTTTGCCCCAAGCCAGAATATGAGTCATTATGTTCATGAATTACTCTAAAAAAGAATTCCATTATGTGCATATGGTATAATATTTTAATTTAATTTTAATAATCGCACTTGCAGTTATCATTAATGAATATGCAGATTTTTTTTTTTTTAAATTGATTGATCACGGTCAGTACAAGATGTGACTGTTATTGTACAAGACTGCCTAATTACTAGTAGTAAATAAGTTAAAATCACCGGTATTTATGGGGTATTTGTATAAATTAATCATTCGTTTAATAGCTCAACTTACTTCAGTTTATACACAAAATTTGGTAATTTTATACACAGAATTTGGTAATTTGGATAAATTAACGCAAAAAAAGAATAATACTAATAGTAATAATAGTTCTCTAATTCAAATAATATTAATAATAAGTAACAATCCGCAACGAAACGAATAAAAAGGGAGCGTTGTAGAGGGAATCCTGAACGGAGGAGAACGTATATATTTACCGTTAATTAAAAAGAATATGTTTTACCCTAATGAAAATTCAAAGTAAATTAATTGATTTTTAAAACACACCTCTCTGAAACTGAAAGACATTCTGTCATCATTTTCGGGATGATCCGAAAAAATAAATATTTCGGGGATTTCCCGTAGCGTAAGAAAATATTGTTACTTTTGTTTTCGGAAGGAAGATGGAATCTAAAGAATGACAATCAATTTAATCAGACCTTCTATCTCGCTGGCGCTGTTGTAAATTAATTTATTATTAGACTCTTTGTGTCATTAAGTTAACGAATAATTAAAGTCTCACGTTATTGCAATGATAGATAGAACTGATGACGCTTGCTGGAAAAAAAGTATATTAACTTTTTTCTTCTTCTAAGAATAAGTAATCTTTTTATAAGTTAGACGCAAGCCAAACTGTGATACATTTTCTTAGTTACTTCCCTTGGACAGAGGAGTGTGTTTGTGTGTGAGAGAGAGAGAGAGATAGAGAGAGAGAGGAGGGTGGGGGGTGGAATCCCCCAACTGATATGATAATTTAAAGGGAAAATTATATATGAATTTAAGATCGGGGCCGTCTCAACACAACAACATCAGGGGCCCTTATTCCTCTCTGATCTATTCAAGTTGTATTGGGTAAAGCCAAAATATTCTTTAAATTTGAACGGTTAATTTGGAATTTCAAACTACTTTTACTGTCTTCAGTTACTTCAGATGAATTACTAAAACATATCGTGCCTATGGTAAAGCTCATTAATAAATCACCGTTTGTTTTGTTTTGTTTGTTTTTTTATTTAAAGACACATTTTTCTAAAGCTGCACCTATTGGTACCCGGGTACCAGAAATGAGAGGTTGGGATTAAAAAACGATTAAAAATATTATTGCTGGGTTTGTAAGACAAAATGAGGTATCAAATGAAAGATACGTTTGTAAGCTTAATTCTTCATTTTAACTAAAATAAACTACTACAAATGACATCCGAATAGCATTAGTCAAAATGGACCCGGACACGCAGCTCCGCCATTCGCACCTGGGTACCATTAGACTCAATGCTATTCGGGTGTCATTTGTGGTAGTTTATTTTAGTATAAACAAACGCAGCACTTGACCTACATTTGAGCAGAGTCGGATTTAAATTTCAAGAGGCCCTGTGTTTTTATTTTTTAGGCCCCTAACAATGCTCCCCCCCCCCCAAACTTTTTGTGTTAAAAATATTCTTATTAATTTTTTTTAATTTAGCATTTGTTAGTTAACATTTGTTAGTTGCCACGTGTTATAGGTACAATTTGTTAGCTAGCCCGTGCACAAACATTGTATGTGTAGCGTTTGTTAAAATTTTATATCAAATTTAGTATCAATTAATCTTGAGAATTTGAAATTATTAGCTGGCTATTGTTTGTAAGATGGTAACGCCTACCTGACAGTGCAGCAATAAATATAAATTACCATTTGAAGTCTCTTTCTGATCTGAAAGTATTTTTAGTAAAGAAACGAAAATAGCGTATGGAATGCATTGGAACCCCGTTAAAACTCACCCCGTTATAACTCACCCCGTTATAACTCACCCCGTTATAACTCACCCCGTTAAAACTCACCCCGTTATAACTCACCCCGCTATAACTCACCCCGTTATAACTCACCCCGTTATAACTCACCCCGTTAAAACTCACCCCGTTATAACTCACCCCGTTAAAACTCACCCCGTTATAACTCACCCCGTTAAAACTCACCCCGTTATAACTCACCCCGTTAAAACTCACCCCGTTATAACTCACCCCGTTATAACTCACCCCGTTATAACTCACCCCGTTATAACTCACCCCGTTATAACTCACCCCGTTATAACGCGAATTCGTAATTTAAAATTGGAAAATTCTCATAACTATTAGGACGGGGGAGCTTGTTTCTAAGTTGTCTTTATCGTCTCGAGGACAGAGAGACGGTCTTGTGTTCTATTCGTCTGTCACCATCTTGGATTGGCAGATTGGAATCTAACCATATTTCTTGCCATTTAATTAAAAGAGCACATTTCTGAATGCGTTCTTTGAAAAGACGCCACACACTTGGGTTATATTCCAGAGGCGTAGATAGAGTGTTTGGCGCCCTGGGGACAAGATTCATTTTAAAGAGCCTCCCTTTCTTTTTTTCAACTCTCAAACCCATTATTTTTAATCAATAAAATAATCTCAAATCACATTTCGGCGTCTTTTATAGTATGGCGCACACGGGCATCTGTCCCCCATTGCCCCCTTTAGCTACGTCTCTGTTATATTCTGTAAGAACTAAGCTCTTCAGAATTTTTCTGATGTCATTTCATATTGCTAAATTCTCGTCTTCGGTAAAACAAAAACAAAAAATATATGGCTGCATATCTTTTTTTTTCTCTCCTTTCGATGAAATATAATGTTTGTTCCAGGCCCATACTGAAGTGCAAAGTTTCGCTTGCGTCTAGAGCAGGGGTCGTTCATATCAGGGGTCGTCTAGAGCAGGGCTCGTCTAGAGCAGGGGTCGGCAAACTCAATCAAAGGAACCAAAAATCAGCAGCAGGACGATTAGATTCTTTTTACATTTTTTTTTGTGAGCCAAATTTCTTTTCAAGAATCTGTCTGAGCCATGATTGTCGGATTCGGCTTACACTATATATATATATATATATATATATATATTACTAAACATTAAATACAACCAGATATAATAATAATAATCTTATTTATTGACAAAATATATCCATTTAATGTGAACTATGACCTTGCATTTAATGTGAACTATGACCTTGTATTTAATGTGAACTTTGACCTTGCATTTAATGTGAACTATGATCTTGTATTTAATGTGAACTATGACCTTGCATTTAATGTGAACTATGACCTTGTATTTAATGTGAACTTTGACCTTGCATTTAATGTGAACTATGATCTTGTATTTAATGTGAACTATGACCTTGCATTTAATGTGAACTATGACCTTGCATTTAATGTGAACTATGACCTTGCATTTAATGTGAACTATGACCTTGCATTTAATGTGAACTATGACCTTGCATTTAATGTGAACTATGACCTTGCATTTAATGTGAACTATGACCTTGCATTTAATGTGAACTATGACCTTGCATTTTATGTGAACTATGACCTTGCATTTAATGTGAACTATGACCTTGCATTTAATGTGAACCATGACCTTGCATTTAATGTGAACTATGACCTTGCATTTAATGTGAACTATGATCTTGTATTTAATGTGGACCATGACCTTGCATTTAATGTGGACCATGATCTTGTATTTAATGTGGACCATGACCTTGCATTTAATGTGAACTATGACCTTACATTTAATGTGAACTTTGACCTTGCATTTAATGTGAACTTTGATCTTGCGTTTAATGTGAACTTTGACCTTGCATTTAATGTGAACTATGACCTTGCATTAGATGTGAACTTGGACCTTGCCATTCCTTGGAAAGTTATGATAAGTCTGGTCTCTTTTTCTTATTCTATATATTAAGGGCCCACGATCAATTTTTTGATCATTATGGCTCCTATGAATGTAGATGGGATTTGCAATGTTTCTGTGTCTGGTGTTGATGAGGATATTTCACTGGTTACAATAGAAACTGCGAGAGGGTATCATGGTTTGTAATGTCGTTGTTTTTTTTTTTTAATTTCTAGCAGGATTCCAGATTCTCATCAGTAAGACGATTTCTCAACTTACTGTTGATAAGGTTCAAGTTCATTCTTGAACATGATTGTTCCGCATGAATACGTAGAGCCAGAGAGCCGCACGCAGGTCGCTAAAGAGCCGCATGCGGCTCGCGAGCCGCGATTTGCCGACCACTGGTCTAGAGGCAAGCATTCGCTGCCTTACACAAGTGCTCAGTACACATTTTTGCATACAGTATGCGGAGACCATGCGTTATCTTGAACTCTAAACCTGGCACCAAATAATCAATACACTATATGTTATTTTTTTCAAACTCAGACTTGCTACATGCTGGAAATAAAAATCTATATGCTGATGTTTTTAACAGATCAATCTGAGGAAGCTTTGGAAATTGAAGTATCTTTGGTCCAAGAAAATAATGATTGACCATCTAAATAGTAACACAGACTCTAGAGTCAGTGTCTAACGGGCAATGCAGACATCTAACGTCAGTCTGAGACAGACATACAGTGTCTGTGTCAGATAGATAATACAGGCATCTGGAGTTAGAGGGTAGTACAGACATCATTAAGATGTTTAGTAGCGCCATATGGGTCAATAAGAGTTCTAGTAGTGCCATATAGATAATTAAGAAATCCAGTAGTTCCGTATAGGTCATAAGAATTAGTAGCGCCATATAGGTAACATAGAAATCTAGCAGTGCCGTATGGGTCACTGAGAAATCTAGTTCCATTCACGTCTAGTTCACTATATGCTATGCAGGAGTTGTGGGTCTAACAGTCCTATTCCCACTATAGGTCTTACATAGACCTCGGCTCACACGTTGTTCACCGTTCACCGTTGTTCACCGTTCGGGTGTTTACACAAGGTTTTCGAGACACTGGCACCGGTGAAGACAGAACTTTCTGACCAACCCCGCCTCCACAATTTCATATAGGTAGATTTAAAAAAAAACAAAAAAACATCAGTACAGGCTTGCATGAAAAAATTTAATGAAACAAATAACGATGAGATGTTGTAGTATAGTCTGTATAAATGATATTTATTTGGATTCCAACCCTGCTGTTGGGTGTCAGTTCTTAAATGTAAGATTAACGAAATAGTTAAATAATTATTATTATGCGTTTAAAAAAAAAAAAAAAAACTTTTTGAAATGAGGACGATATGAAAAAAGCAACAAAAATGAACATGATAAGCAAACATTTCTTTTTTTTTCAATAGTTTATTATTTATAATATTAATTTACAAAAAAAAAATAATAAAAATAATTTAGACATTTTTTTTTTTAGTTCAAGGATAAAGACACGTCGCTACAGAGACGCCATGGTTATCCGTGACACACAGTTTAGTTAAAACACAGCTCATAATAAGCATTGACATAATATGTTGATCATTACAAGTATGATACATAAAAAATCGACATTAAATACAGAGTACAAAAAAAGAATATTTATGAAATGAAAAGCATACACTTATGGGCTATTTTTTTTTTTTACAGATTATGGCAACCTAGCATCCACGTAAAGGCATTTGGTATCGAGAGTTGTAGGTACAGCACGACAAGTATTTCAAATTATTATTATATAAGTTATTCAAAGAAACATCCGGGGAAACTTAATTTTATGCGGAGAGTAATGAGATTGATATTAATTAAGCTAACGCCCCCCCCCCCCCCGCCCCTATCATCACGTGTTGGGGTAAGGGGGTGTGTGAGGTATCTGAGGTGCACATTCTTTTTAAAAAAAACATTTTGAGATACAGATCAGTTGTTTTTTTTTAAATTGCAGCTCAACCCCAAAATCCCATCCTTTTTGTTTGTTCTTGTAAATAAAAAAAATAGATCCACCCAGGTATTTCCTATACCTTGTGTTGAAATAAATGTGTAAATATAGCAAGAAATATTTTTTTTAGAGTGTGTTATTCAAAAAAAAAAAAAGACTACACATTTAAACATTACTTAACTACCGGTAGTAATAAATTAGGCTTACTGGTATCTACCACACAGACCATCAACACAAATTACTCAAAGGATATTGAGTGTAAAGGCTAATTAGGGTGTTAAAAAAAAAAATTATAATACCGCTAATTAAAAATATCAGATAACTATAAACCTAACTAAAGTAGAAGAATAAGTGTGGCACTTCATTTCCATCTTAAACTTGGAATCATTATGTGCAATCTCCCTCATTACAGCTCAGCTATGGCACAATTACAGTTTTCCAGCTGTTGGTAAACGTCATTCATTAACGTGTTGTTTATTTATATTTAGGAGAGAATTATTAAGATCAAAATCTGGGAAAATATATTGTTCTATATATTTCACTTTACACAGCTTGAACACAGGGGACAGCACTTTCATCCTCATTTCAATGGACTCATCTCACAAACTGGTCAACAATGTACATTCCCCGACACCCCCCCCCCCCCCTGACTCCCCCTTCCAAATCCTAATCAAATAACACTATTTTGAACAAAGTTTTAAGCTATGTAAAATTCTAGGCATGTATATATAAAAGTTCTTTTTTTTTTTTTTTTGTAAAACAAAATTGTGTTTTTAGTGACTGTTCGCTACTAAGAAAGGTAACTTAAACGTTAATGTTAAAGCTTAATTTAGTTGAGTTGTCTCCCTCCCTTCGTGAGACTGGTAAAATCTTTGCACTCTTTTAGGATTAGCCTCTATTAATGTAATATTTATTATGGTCTTACAGAAGACAAATTTATGATTTGATAATTCTAGACTAGACAGAGACAAATAATTTATGCTGAACTTATGTATTACTATAAAACAGACTTTGGGTTGAATGTTGCCTAGACAAAATATTTCGCTTTTTCAATATGTGCAATGTGCAGCAGCAATAGATACAGTGAAATAGACAATCTGAAATCAAATGAAAATTATTATTTTTTTTTATATAGAACACAGTCAGTTTTTTAACTGACCAGATAAGTTAGATCACAATAATTCCACGATAATACAATTGCAAATTGTAGCCAATGTTATTTTGGCTTATAATTGAGAACTGTCCTAGCAAAGGAACATTGGACCAGTGGCATTATCCCCACTAGTTCAACTGCAGAATAAACAACACAAATGCTGAGAGACTGATAAACTGAGTCGTCAATACTTCACTTGGGATAAATCTTGTCTCAGTCACGTTTACGAAAGAAGGTTGAAGAGCATTTTTACAACATTTTATTTCCTTTATTTCTTTAAACTCCCTTATAGCTTTTTAATAAATTTACTAAATATTTGTTGTTCTCATCAAAAAATCTTTTTGAGCTCTCCTAAGGGCTCAGAAAATCATTATGGACAACACTTCCTGCTGGCTGTGAACAAGGACAACAATTCCTACTGGCTGTGGAGAACTCCCCCCCCCCCCCCCCGGCTGTCAATGAGGATACTATTTGGTTCCCCCCCAATGAGGCAAAGCTACAATTAGACATGAAAAAGCAGATGAATATCACAATGTTCTCGGGCCATGTTATCTGGTGGAGATGTCGAGTTTGTGTTTTTTTGGGGGGGGGCCTGAAGTTTTCTGTCAGTTTAAGTTTTGTTTCTCAATTTTAAACAAAAAATTTTAAGCTGAAGGCCAGCTTTTTAACTTTCCTTTCAGATTTATCCCCGATTTTAATTAGAAATTATGTGGCCAGCTTTTTAACTTTCATGTCAGATTTATCCCCAGATAATAATCAGAAATTATGTTTTTGTTTTTCCATGGCCCAAAAAAATTATCCGGTGGGTTCTTTAAGGTGATACCAATTTTATTTTATTTGTGCACGTTTTTTTAAAATTAGAACCAGCTAACCCATTATGAAAGTTTTATTATGAAATTAAGCTATCACGTTATGAAAGTTTTATTATGATATTCAGCTATGACACTGACAAGTCAATGAATCTGTATTTATGTCAGTTAAATGAATTGAACTTTGTTGAAAAAGAAATATTTTCGAAATATTTCTACAACGCATGATCATCTGTTCCAGCGATTGTCCATCTATTAGAAGTTTTATGCGAGTACATATTAATTTAATTTAGAACTAATAGATAAGGAAGGTTCAGGTGATAATTTATTTTTAGTAAAAATTTCTTTTAGTAATCTTTTTTAAAAGAAAATCTATTGTAGCATTTCTCAAATCTACATTAGCAGTGTCCCCATGGGACAATCATTCACTATAACACTCAGCTTACAACTTCAAAAAATTTATTGATTTAAAGACTTTTTTATTTATTCATTTTCATCACATTCAGACACTCTTAACATGTTTCACATATGCAATTATAATTCTCAAACTGATGGGTTTTTTTTTTTTTTCAATTCAAATTCAAGCGTGCAAAAACATCTATTGTGTCAATAGCAATATTTTATCCTGCCCCATATACCATACATTTTTTGGTCTTAAATTGGCTGTGAAGTTTGAAATTAACCACTAGACAATTTTATTACAAATTTGTATCATTGAACATTATAAATTGTGTCAATATTATTCTGCCCCAATCATCATTTATATTTTTTTTAAATCTTAAATTAATTGGCGGTGAAGTTTGAAATTAAACGCCAGGCAAATATACAAAATGAAGTTTGAAATTAAACGCCAGGCAAATATACAAAATTTAAATAATTTAATTCAAGAATCTCATTTAGCTGCGTGCTTTGCACTTTTTAACAACATTTTATACTGCACAATTTTGTTAAAATTTAAAATAAAAAATTATTTGGGAAAATTATTAAACTCCTAGCTGGCAAAAGATTTTGTTTAAAACTAAAACCTGACACACTGTTTTCAAACCTCCATCTTTTTTTTTTTTTTCCCCTTAGCAAATTACCAATTAATAATTAATATGTGAATAAGTCAAGAAACAAATCTGATTGACAGGATCAATTAATTGCTTTCATAGTTTTGATATTGCTTTATGAGACAAGCCAAACACCACACAGCATTCAACATATACTCAACACCCACACATATACTCAACACCCACACATATACTCAACACCCACACATATACTCAACACCCACACACCTTATCTTCTCCTCCTTCCATTCCCATCCGCCCTAAAAAAAAATTTTTTCAAAATTTAAATGCTTTCAATTAAATGAAGAAAAAAAAAGCTAAACTTTCTGTTATCATTTCCTAATTAAAAAAAAACTCTCTACACCAACAAGACTTCTGTGTCCCTGATATTTTTGTTCTTTAACTTAAAGACTTGCAGACAGATATGATGCAAACTCATAAAATGGGCAAGAAAACCATACCCTACAGCAGCGGTTCTCAACCTGTGGGTCGCGACCCCTTTGGGGGTCGCGCGACCCTTTCTCAGGGGTCGCCAAAGACCATCGGAAAACACATGTACTCTACAGTTATAAAGTAGCAACGAAAATAATTGTGTAGCTTGGGGGTCGCCACAACATGAGGAACTGCATGAAAGGGTCGCGGCGTCAGGAAGGTTGAGAACCACTGCCTTACAGCTTTTCTTGGGGTTTTTTTTGTTGTTTTTTTATAGATCCTTTTGAACAATTGCCAGCATATATCTGGTAACTATGGCACGTCAACTTTTTTTCCTAAGAGTATTTTTAAGCAGTCTTTATTAAAATTTACATCTCTCTATAAACTGGTACCCTGCAGACAAAGGTGTGGTTGACAAAAAGTATGCTTGGCAAAGGTACGTTCCCGGTTCTAATTTCTCAAACTTTAAAATGAATTTATATTTCCTAAAGAGCTAACCACCCAGGCATGAACTTTCCAAGGGAATCTTAAGTCTCGAGTTCTGAGGATTTTAACAAACAAAAAATATATATATAATTATTAAAAAAATTAATGTATAAATATTAGTTCAGTTAAAGCTGATGCACACATTAAATGTTAGAGGACAACTTTATGACAGAAAGAAAAGGACAATATCTTCATACATGGTCATACAAAAATCAGCACAACATGAAGTGACTTGTACATAAACATAGTGCCATTATCTCAGTTTGAAGAAATACACCATCCACAGGACACAAGTGCCTGTGGGCTTGCTGAATAGCCAAAAGTTAAATAAACTGCACAAGAGCTGATGCCACCACAAGCTTATTTGAGGGGGAAAAAAAAGCATGTGAGATCAGCACATATTGTGAATGAGTACTGTTAGGTACAGTGGACAAATGTGGATGGATAAGATGGGGTATGGTGGCTTTTGAGTGGCCAGAACAGAGATTCCCAGATACTATTGAATGGCGCAAACCACCACCCCCAACTCACACACATACCAGGTTATATATTATGTTACATAAATTGGCAACATTTTATTTATTTATTTATTTTTTTAACATTTGGCCACCTCAATGGAGGTGGAGACCTGCTGGCCCGCGGGACCCCTGTGGGGCTGAAGGGGAGGCATGGGACTACAGCAGTCATCGAATTCCTTGGCCCCCCCCCCCTAAAAACTACACCACCACTCAATGGTGATAATTGCTGGCCAGTTGACCAGATGACAATGAATAAAACAAAACACAGAATAAAGAGTCTGTGAAGTTCCAACAACAGGTAAATAAGTGTCAAGTTGTACTTATCACAAATAAATGCTTTCCTTCCGCTGGCTTCTGACCCACATATTGAATTGGCTTCAATAAATAAGGCCAAAAAAGCAAAAAAATGTATTAATAAATAAAATCTAATTAACTGAAAGTCTTAGGAATATATATAATATTGTTGTTTGTTTTGTTGGAGTTGTTTTTAAAAAAAATGTATTCTTGCTTTTGAAGAATTGGAGATCAGCAAAACACACAAGGATGGCATGACTTAGTTTACAATCTTTTGTATACAGCCTAGGACTTTTGAGGTTCAGCTAGGCTTTCAAGCTCTGCTCTACTTGCATTTCTATGAGATCCACCAGGCTAATCCTTATTTTTCTCTGTCCGTCCACAGTGCGCCTGATGTAATCCACACTGCAGGGTTTCTTCAGGGCCTCCTCGCTCCTCTCCATGAGGATTTTAGAGATCCAGAAATCCAAGAGGCTGATTTTCGTGGAGTCATCAGTCCTGTCTTCAGAGTTGGTCATGTGAATCAGCTTCTCGTCGTTTTTAATTTTATCCACTGGGGTCTGAAAAAATCCAGCAGTTCTGGCCAAGAGTAAAGATTTCCTGCTCTTGTGTCGGGCAGGGTTCTCCTTGTTGGAGGGGCTGCTCTGCTCAACAATATGGCTTGCATTTGTCGGGGACTGTCTGGCTCCTGAAGCAGGAGAACCAAAGGTGTAGCCTACTGGTGGGCTGGGGTACCCAGAGGGTACAGGATTTGGTTTCTGGATGAGATTGAGTATGGTCGTATGGGTAAATGAGGGTGATACCCGACAGTTTGATAGAGTAGCATCTTGGTGATACACCTCCTTGGAGAATTTGGAATCCCCTTTAAGCTGGTAGGTTGATTTAAAGCTAGAGTCGTTTGTTGGATGTTCTTCCGGGTGATGATGCCATCGGCTGTCACCAAAAGCCGACTCCACTGGTGACACATTACTATCATAGAATGGCTTACCCTTGCAGAACGATGCTTCAGATTTTATCCTGTCAGACGTTTGGTTAGAGGCTAGCAATTTAGACAGCTCAGTCTCTTTACTCTCCACTCTCTCACCTGTGACAGGTTTCAGCGGCAACTGCTGGCTGTACACAGGAGACCTTGTGTATGCTCCATCACCACTTTTGGAATAAAATGTCCTCGTGTCATTATAAATGTCCCTCTCGCAGGGCTTCTCTTCATCACATAAACTAGATTCCCCTTTTAAGCTCCCAGTGTAGTCCTGCCTGATACCAGCCTGGTATTGTATAAAGTAGTTCTGTGACTTAGAAGAGTCGTAACTGTCTGGCACTGCTGGGTAGGACGAGCCCTCGGGTGATGGTAGAGCAGCAGACGGGTGAGAAGGGTGGAAGGAATAACAGCCTAGAGCAACACTGCCCCCATTGTAATGAGCCGAACCTGGCGTGTGCCGCTGGGAGTAGTAAGGGGACTCTGATCGGTCCTGGGGTGACCTGCTCGGGATGGACGTGATCGTTTGAGGGTTTGGTGACCTTGACCTTGCCGACGTGTGGTGAGGGTAGGGACTCTGTCTGGCCACCCTGTTACTGCCACCAGTATTTGAAAAACTGTTAGTCCTGATAAAGCCCTCAAACCTGTCCCCATCCTGCTCACAGGACTCTAAACGAGGTCGCTTCTTCAGCGGCTCGCATCGAACATGCTTAACACTCAGATCAAGAGGCTGCATATCTACATCATCTGAATGACTGTAGTGCACTGGGGATGTGCTCCTTGGGTGGCTCAGAACCCCTACGGATGCTGGGCCATGGGACGATGACAGCACAGGGGACTGCTGCAGGTGATGATGTTTGTTGTGCGAGCCGCTGCCAGTGTAGACCGCATCACTATAGTACTGCGGCTTCTGGTCTTGATGCAAGCCGTAAGGCATATCTGTGTATAGCAGCTGTTTGGGGGATTTTAAAGATGTACTCCTGTATGAGATCAAGGTAGATGAAGTGGATCCCAGGCTACCAGGTTAGTGGAGCAGCTGAGAAAAACTTCTGAGGAGACAAAAACGTTTAAGTGTTAATCAAAGGTTTAATGATTATTAAATATTGATTACAAGATTAAATAGTTCACAGGTCAGTGGTTCTTAACATGGCTTCATCATAATACCTATCTGGATCCAAATGTACAAAAAGAAACTATTATGATTATTTCTTTATGCAGATCAGATCAAAGAATATTGTGGGTCATCATGCTACCTTAGCGATTGCAGCTCTTTGGTAGAAAGCTTCTTGCTTGCTATCCAAGTGTAAATCCATAAAATTTTCAACTTTTAAAAATGACACCCACTAAACAGGCACAAATAGTTATTCTCAACCCAGATAAAATGAACCCCGGGCTATTCATTAGGCACATTAATATCCCACAAAATTTGTAGATTGTAAATTTTAAAAGTGGTCTAAAAAGATTGGGCTTTTTTTTTTTTTGGGAAGTTCAGGAAAACTTTTAAAACAAATCTAACTTTTATAATGTTTGAAATAGACGTTTGGACGATCTTATATTTGAACGATTTTGATGCCTTGGCCTCGATATAGTTTCAGAGATGAGATATTTACATTGTCAGCACACAACTGCAATATAAACAACAATTGGGCAAAAATAATATATATATATTTTAGAACTAGCAATAAATTTGTGCACTGCATTAATTTTGTATTCCCTTAGAGCAGTGGTTCTCAACCTTCCTAACGCCGCGACCCTTAAGTTCCTTATGTTGTGGTGACCCCATAGCATAACATGTGTGTTTTTTGCGATGGTCATAGACATAGGCGACCCCCGGTGTAAGGGTCGTTCGACCCCCAGGTTGAGAACCGCTGTCTTAGATTATATTGAAGCAAACATAAAAATTTTGGTGCACTTAATGTGTGTAATTTATAGAGGGAAATAAAGGAAGTGCAATTGGTGCCAATGGTGGTGCTGAGCATCAACACCAACTATCCACGTGAAACTCTTCTGACACCTAACATCTTCATGGTATAAGATTTAGTTGCCTAACAATTGCAGCCTCACAAGTCTTTTGGTTTGAGGATATAATTTTTGTTTGTGGTGCAAAAAGAGGAAATGGCGTAAGGGATCAGATAAAAGGGCTATAATTTATAGGCTAAATTTAATTCATGGCATTTTTTTAATTTAAAATGGTTATTATAATTAATTAATTGTGCAGGGGGGATAAGAGATGTTTACTCTAACCCCAAAAATTTGCATATTTCAATATCAATATTATTTTTTTTTTAAAGACATAAAAAAAATACCAACTTATATATTGTTTTTTAATTCTTGACTGCCTGATTTTTTTTTTAAGCACCAAGGGAGGAAATTTTTGACATGTAGTTTGCACAATAATAACAGGTTCATTGTGTGTAATGCTAGACAAGAAATCAGAAATCATTTTGAATAGAGGATAATTTTGTCATTATGATTTCTTCAGGATGTGAGAGTGTTGGGAACAACAAACAAACAAACAAACCAACATAAAAAATTTTAAAAAGGGGGTGGGGTGATGACTACTTGTTTATTGTCCATAACTATGATCGAAGTTGACTTATGAACTCATTAAATTTATTATTTTACAATAACAGTTTGTAAGTTTTGGGTGACCCACCCACTTACTGAGAGTATAATGTGATTGTTAGCCCCCTGGTCACCACCAGTCCAGTTTGAGCATTTACCCCGGTCACCACCAGTCCAGTCAAAGCATATACCCCGGTCACCACCTGCCCAGTTAGAGCATATACCCCGGTCACCACCAGTCCCTTTGAGCATATACCCCGGTCACCACCAGTCCAGTCAGAGCATATACCCTGGTCACCACCAGTCCACTGTATTAATGGTAAATCACCACTCCCCACTTTCTTAATGTATCCAAAACCACCCACTTTCACATGTCCTTATTATTATGGTACAAGGTGCTCCTCCCCAAACCCATGACCCCTCCTCCCAACCCCACGACCCCTCCTTCCAACCCCACGACCCCTCCTCCCAATACCGCGACCCTCCTCCCCAACCCCCATATCCCCTCCTCCCTAACCCCCACGACCCCTCCTCCCAACCCCTCCTCCCCAACCACCACAACCCCTCCTTCCAACCCCGACCCCTCCTCCCCAACCACCACAACCCCTCCTTCCAACCCCGACCCCTCCTCCCACCCCCCACGACCCCTCCTCCCAACCCCCACGACCCCTCCTTCCAACCGTCACTCTTTCAAACCAGGCCTATAAGGCAGATCAGGTCATGGTAACACTCACTTAGCATGATGTTTCTTCAGCAGGAGCCAGCCTGGCTTCCACACATGACCCGGCCAAGCTCCCACATATCACCTGGCCTGGCTCCCACACATGACCTGGCCTAGCTCCCAGACATGCCCTGGGAACAGAACTTGACCAGCACCTAGGCTGGACCTGAGCAACCTGACTATGCACTTTCCCAAAAATGTAGGGTGCAAAAAGACCATGTAGGATTAACGTTAATTTTTGGTCTATACATTAAAAACAAAATCTGTTTTGAGTTTCTCTTCCTTGTGCTTGGGGTAATGATGTGCTTTTTACATTCGAGGTGCAGTGGTAACCATGATCTATGGGTTTAGTTTTAACCATGAACTTGAGATGTAGTGCTAACCATGAACTGAAGATTCAGTGTTAACCATGAGAGATGTAGTGCTAACCATGAACTGAAGATTCAGTGTTAACCATGAGAGATGTAGTGCTAACCATGAACTGAAGATTCAGTGTTAACCATGAGAGATGTAGTGCTAACCATGAACTGAAGATTCAGTGTTAACCATGAGAGATGTAGTGCTAACCATGAACTGAAGGTTCAGTGTTAACCATGAACTGGAGGTGTAGTGTTAACCATGAACTAGAGATGTAGTGCTAACCATGAACTGAAGGTGTAGTGCTAACCATGAACTGAAGGTGTGTTCGGGTGTTTGAACAAACATTTAGTAAGACATTTAGGCCTATGATTATGATTTGATAATTATCACTAGAAATTTTAACATGTAGTTGATGTTGGTTTAGATGACTACCTGATCCTTTATTTACTGCTTTGGGCCTACTTATTGCTACCCACGTAGCTATAGACAATTTAGAGATATCTAATTTATGCAACATGATCACGGTTAAATAGAGATAGAGAGGTCAAGACAGGTTTAAGTCTTCCTGTAACTTTAATTTAATCATGATACATTTAATTAGGCCTATTATTATTATTTTGGCTCAATTTTTTGTGTACATTCATGAAATTACGTAAACATGGGTTAGTTGGGGGGGGGGGGGGGGGTTAACACCTGCATTTATTAGGCCTACAGCTTTTCTCAGATACCAGAGGTCTCAGAGGAGCTAGTAAAAATAACGGTTGTTCCTGGAGGTTGGGGAAGTGGTGCTCAACCACGGGCAATGTGGTCCTATTATCTCTACCGATCTTATATTAAACTTAACAGAGAGACTTGAGTTGGGAAGAATTCAGCCTCCGCTACAGTATATAACCCTAGCTACAACTCCCTTGGTTTGGTAAGCAGCCGGCTGACAAGACTACACATTCATTCTAATTTGTATTTCGCAACATCTTTATTTTTTTTTAAAGCGAGGTGAAGTAAAGGCCATTAACCGGTGTTCGCATTTTAGTTGTTTGCAATTATAAACATGTTATTTCCCTTTCAAACGCGCCTTTCTTGTCCGTCTTTTAAAACCGCACTGACGAGTGACGTAGGCATCGTAGGGCGGACACAACCCGACGTATCACGACTTAATTTTTTTTATATCGGCCTACCCACTGAATGAATTATAGGCCTAATTAATCTCTCCTAGCTCTGTTATTTATTTATGGATAATTATTTTATTTTTTTAAATTGATGTATCGGGCATTTCGCAACTATTTTCTTTATATTTTCACAAGAGGTTCAGAGGTCACCAATACTTGCCAATGCCAATTCCTTCAATAAAATAATACTGACGTAATTTTTTTTAAATATTGAATTTATTATAATATTAGGCCTATAATAGACTAATATAGACTAAAGGGCCTCATTTAAAACGTAAAACAGTCACATGTAAAGTTAAAGTCATTGTAATTTTGTATGAAATGTTCGGCGGTACGATCGTATTATTCACTATTATTTTAAAATTTAAAACCGCTTGAGGCTGTTGTCTTAAAAAAAAACAGTAGATCGAATCATCAAATGAATCATGATATTATTATTGGGTAAATCTTTTTTTTTTTTTGCTTACACTTACAGGAGACCTTCTTCTTTCTAATTAGTAACTAATTTCAGTTTAAAGCGTATACGGTATATATTATTATATATTAGTAAATTTACCTCACCTCAATCATAAATCCCATGATAGTTGTTTTTTTCATTTAACACTTCACTGAATAGCACAACGCTGATGTCACAGAATAACATCCAAAATTGAAAATTGCACTGACTCAAACTGGTTTTTCTAAACAAAAAATGGGGAGAAGTAGTAGAAAAAGTTCACCGTCTGCACTGGTGAACGAAGTGTGGGGACCGGTATCGCTGATGCAGCCCACTGTGGCCTAAACAAAGTAACAGCGCACATCCAAGTCCCGCTACAGTCCTGCCTGTCTGCCTCTCCTGTCGACAATCAGAACCGACCAATCCCGTCCGCTAATGAAATACTACAGCCAACGCGCGAGGAAGTGAGCGAGGGGGGAAAAGATCGACCTGGTGTTCCCGCTACATTATCACAGAAAAGAATGCCACGACAGCCCCCTTTCCCTACTAAACTAATTCACCCCACCCCTTCCATACCGCGTCTCTCCCTTTAAATTTATACGCCCCCCACCCTCACTTGGGCACGTCACCACCCGCATTGCTCTCTACCCCCCAACCCCCAGTGTTGGGTCGTTAGCCCACTCCGGTCACTAACCTGACCCGGGAAGTAGCATCATGGCCTTTATATTCACGAGGGGTGTGCTACACGTGAGTCAATAGGCGTGTTAATGTGTAAAGGGTCCGTCACGTCTTCAATTAACGTGTAGTGTGTAGTGTAAAGGGTGTGTTATATGTGAGTCAATGAATGTGTGTTATATATGTGTGAGTCAATGAATGTGTGTTACATATTATATATGAGTCAATGAATGTGTGTTTCATATATGTGAGTCAATGAATGTGTGTTATATATGTGTGAGTCAATGAATGTGTGTTACATATTATATATGAGTCAATGAATGTGTGTTTCATATATATGAGTCAATGAATGTGTGTTACATATATGTGAGTCAATGAATGTGTGTTACATATTATATATGAGTCAATGAATGTGTGTTTCATATATATGAGTCAATGAATGTGTGTTACATATATATGAGTCAATGAATGTGTGTTATATATATATGAGTCAATGAATGTGTGTTACATATATATGAGTCAATGAATGTGTGTTACATATATATGAGTCAATGAATGTGTGTTATATATATGTGAGTCAATGAATGTGTGTTACATATTATATATGAGTCAATGAAAGTGTGTTACATATATATGAGTCAATGAATGTGTGTTACATATATATGAGTCAATGAATGTGTGTTATATATATATGAGTCAATGAATGTGTGTTACATATATATGAGTCAATGAATGTGTGTTACATATATATGAGTCAATGAATGTGTGTTTCATATATATGAGTCAATGAATGTGTGTTACATATATATGAGTCAATGAATGTGTGTTATATATATATGAGTCAATGAATGTGTGTTACATATATATGAGTCAATGAATGTGTGTTACATATATATGAGTCAATGAATGTGTGTTATATATATGTGAGTCAATGAATGTGTGTTACATATTATATATGAGTCAATGAAAGTGTGTTACATATATATGAGTCAATGACTTACATGTGACTCAAAGTGGTTTGTTACCTTACGCGTACACATGTGTTATTTTCATGTGTACACCTAGTGTACAAGCTTGCGTGCTTGTGTTCAATGGGTGAGCAGATTAAAAGAGACGTGTTCAGTCGGGGGTCATTGGGCCCGTTACAGATGTACCAGGGCGTGGTGTAACATACTAGTAGACCTCCGTGATACACATCGGTCGAATGGTGTGCTACACGTGCCCACAAGGTGTGTTTACGTGATTCAGGGACCGTGCTGAAGATGTGTAGTTGAAGATGTGAAGGTGAAGATGTGTAGTTATGTTTTGTCACGGGTTTATGTTTTATCATAGGTTTATGTTTTGTCATAGGTTTATGTTTTGTCACAGGTTTATGTTTTGTCATAGTCATTGCTTTATGTCTTGTCACAGGTTTATGTCTGTCACAGGTTTATGTTTTGTCATAGTCATTGCTTTATGTCTTGTCACAGGTTTATGTCTTGTCACAGGTTTATGTTTTGTCACAGGTTTATGTTTTGTCATAGGTTTATGTTTTGTCACAGGATTATGTTTTGTCATAGTCATTGCTTTATGTCTTGTCACAGGTTTATGTTTTGTCATAGGTTTATGTTTTGTCATAGGTTTATGTTTTGTCACAGGTTTATGTTTTGTCACAGGTTTATGTTTTGTCACAGGTTTATGTTTTGTCACAGGTTTATGTTTTGTCATAGGTTTAGGTGTTGTCATAGGTTTATGGTTTGTCATAGGTTTATGTCTGTCACAGGTTTATGTTTTGTCATAGGTTTATGTCTGTCACAGGTTTATGTTTTGTCATAGTCATTGCTTTATGTCTTGTCACAGGTTTATGTTTTGTCATAGGTTTATGTTTTGTCATAGGTTTATGTTTTGTCACAGGTTTATGTTTTGTCACAGGTTTAGGTGTTGTCATAGGTTTATGTTTTGTCATAGGTTTATGTCTTGTCACAGGTTTATGTTTTGTCATAGGTTTAGGTGTTGTCATAGGTTTATGTTTTGTCATAAGTTTAGGTGTTGTCATAGGTTTATGTTTTGTCATAGGTTTATGTCTGTCACAGGTTTATGTTTTGTCATAGTCATTGCTTTATGTCTTGTCACAGGTTTATGTTTTGTCATAGTCATTGCTTTATGTCTTGTCACAGGTTTATGTTTTGTCATAGGTTTATGTCTTGTCACAGGTTTATGTTTTGTCATAAGTTTAGGTGTTGTCATAGGTTTATGTTTTGTCATAGGTTTATGTCTGTCACAGGTTTATGTTTTGTCATAGGTTTATGTCTGTCACAGGTTTATGTTTTGTCATAGGTTTATGTCTGTCACAGGTTTATGTTTTGTCATAGTCATTGCTTTATGTCTTGTCACAGGTTTATGTTTTGTCATAGGTTTATGTTTTGTCATAGGTTTATGTTTTGTCACAGGTTTATGTTTTGTCATAGGTTTATGTTTTGTCACAGGTTTATGTTTTGTCATAGGATTAGGTGTTGTCATAGGTTTATGTTTTGTAATAGGTTTAGGTGTTGTCATAGGATAATGTTTTATCATAGGTTTATGTCTGTCACAGGTTTATGTTTTGACATAGGTTTATGTCTGTCACAGGTTTATGTTTTGTCATAGGTTTATGTTTTGTCATAGGTTTATGTTTTGTCATAGGTTTAGGTGTTGTCACAGGTTTATGTTTTGTCATAGCTTTATGTCTGTCACAGGTTTATGTTCTGTCACAGGTTTATGTTTTGTCATAGGTTTATGTTTTGTCACAGGTTTATGTTTTGTCACAGGTTTATGTTTTGTCATAGGTTTATGTTTTGTCACAGGTTTATGTTTTGTCACAGGTTTATGTTTTGTCATAGGTTTATGTGTTGTCATAGGTTTATGTTTTGTCATAGGTTTAGGTGTTGTCACAGGTTTATGTTTTGTCATAGGTTTATGTTTTGTCACAGGTTTATGTTTTGTCATAGGTTTAGGTGTTTTCATAGGTTTATGTTTTGTCATAGGTTTATGTCTGTCACAGGTTTATGTTTTGTCATAGGTTTATGTTTTGTCATAGGTTTAGGTGTTGTCACAGGTTTATGTTTTGTCATAGCTTTATGTCTGTCACAGGTTTATGTTTTGTCATAGGTTTATGTTTTGTCACAGGTTTATGTTTTGTCATAGGTTTAGGTGTTGTCATAGGTTTATGTTTTGTCATAGGTTTATGTTTTGTCACAGGTTTATGTTTTGTCATAGGTTTATGTTTTGTCACAGGTTTATGTTTTGTCATAGGTTTAGGTGTTGTCATAGATTTATGTTTTGTCATAGGTTTATGTCTTGTCACAGGTTTATGTTTTGTCATAGGTTTAGGTGTTGTCATAGGTTTATGTTTTGTCATAGGTTTAGGTGTTATCATAGGTTTATGTTTTGTCATAGGTTTAGGTGTTGTCATATGTTTAGGTGTTGTCATAGGTTTATGTTTTGTCACAGGTTTATGTTTTGTCATAGGTTTATGTCTGTCACAGGTTTATGTTTTGTCATAGGTTTATGTTTTGTCATAGGTTTATGTTTTGTCATAGGTTTAGGTGTTGTCATAGGTTTATGTTTTGTCATAGCTTTATGTCTGTCACAGGTTTATGTTTTGTCACAGGTTTATGTTTTGTCATAGGTTTATGTTTTGTCACAGGTTTATGTTTTGTCACAGGTTTATGTTTTGTCATAGGTTTATGTTTTGTCACAGGTTTATGTTTTGTCACAGGTTTATGTTTTGTCATAGATTTAGGTGTTGTCATAGGTTTATGTTTTGTCATAGGTTTATGTCTGTCACAGGTTTATGTTTTGTCATAGGTTTATGTTTTGTCATAGGTTTTTGTTTTGTCATAGGTTTAGGTGTTGTCACAGGTTTATGTTTTGTCATAGGTTTATGTTTGGTCATAGGTTTATGTTTTGTCATAGGTTTATGTTTTGTCATAGGTTTAGGTGTTGTCATAGGTTTATGTCTGTCACAGGTTTATATTTTGTCATAGGTTTATGTTTTGTCATATGTTTATGTTTTGTCATAGGTTTATGTCTGTCACAGGTTTATGTTTTGTCATAGGTTTAGGTGTTGTCATAGGTTTATGTCTGTCACAGGTTTATGATTTGTCATAGGTTTATGTTTTGTCATAGGTTTATGTTTTGTCATAGGTTTATGTTTTGTCATAGGTTTATGTCTGTCACAGGTTTATGTTTTGTCATAGGTTTATGTTTTATCATAGGTTTATGTTTTGTCACAGGTTTATGTTTTGTCATAGGTTTATGTTTTGTCATAGGTTTATGTTTTGTCATAGGTTTATGTCTGTCACAGGTTTATGTTTTGTCATAGGTTTAGGTGTTGTCATAGGTTTATGTCTGTCACTTGTTTATGTTTTGTCATAGGTTTATGTTTTGTCATAGGTTTATGTTTTGTCATAGGTTTATGTCTGTCACAGGTTTATGTTTTGTCATAGGTTTATGTTTTGTCATAGGTTTATGTTTTGTCACAGGTTTAGGTGTTGTCACAGGTTTATGTTTTGTCATAGCTTTATGTCTGTCACAGGTTTATGTTTTGTCACAGGTTTATGTTTTATCATAGGTTTATGTTTTGTCACAGGTTTAGGTGTTGTCATAGGTTTATGTTTTGTCATAGGTTTAGGTGTTGTTATTGTATAATTTAAAAAAATATTTTTTTTCAATAGTATCTATTGCGTTACAACTCGTCTTGCAAAGAATAATTCTTTTAAAATTTTGTTTATATAATTTTTTTCTCTAAAGTGACAACTCCGTACCAGGTCATACAACTAACAAAGGAAATCTGAGCTCATCATAGCCCCCCCCCCTCCCCCACGTTCTCTCAATGAAGCAAACGCTGTCAACCACGACAGTAGGAGGGACAGTGTCAACCCGACTCCGGCGTCCAGCCGTTCACCTGATGAGCACTGCACAAAAATCCTTAAATGTCTCCCGCGTGTAAACAAAATAAAACAAAAAAATAACGTTCCAATTCCAGCCAAACACAGGATGGAAATGCCAGTAGAGCAGCGGTTCTCAACCTGTGGGTCGCAACCAATGTTCCCTTTAAGATGCCGCGCAGCAGTTTTGAGCAACCGCGCAGCAAATTTTTATAAAAAATAAATTCAAACAGATACGCTGCACTCAGCAAAATAAAACTTAGCACACAACTTTATGATTTTGCACACGAACCAGCAAATATTAGAGGGAACATTGGTCGCAACCCCTTTGGGGGTCGAACGATCCTTTCAGAGGGGTCGCCTAAGACCATCGGAAAACACATATACTCTACCGTTATGAAGCAGAAACGATAATAATTTTGTAGTTAGGGGTCGCCACAACATAAGGCACTGTGTTAAAGGGTCGCAGCATTAGGATGGTTGAGAACCACTGCAGTAGAGAGAATGCCATTACAAAAAAAAAAACCAATATCACAAACTTCAAGGTTGCGAAAATGGTTGGGCGGTGTGTGCATTCAAAGAAGAGAAAAGTCCCCTTTTGGGACGACAGTAAATGAGTAAATGTAAGGAGGGGCGTTAAGGAGGGACGTTAAGGAGGGACGATAAGGAGGCGTGTTAAGGAAGGGTGGTAAGGAGGGGCGTTAAGGAGGGACGTTAAGGAGGGACGATAAGGAGGGACGATAAGGAGGGGTGTTAAGGAAGGGTGTTAAGGAGGGACGTTAAGGAGGAGCGTTAAGGAAGGGCGTTAAGGAGGGACGTTAAGGGGGGCGTTAAGGAGGGGCGTTAAGGAGGGATATTAAGGAGAGACATTAAGGAGGTAAAAAGAAAAGATGGGAAGATAATATCAAAGAATGGACGGGATTAAAACTAGGCGATGCTATGCGTAGGGCAGAAGACCGAGAGGAATGGAGAAGAATAGTGTACATGTCATCTGTGGCGCCCCAACGGTCGAAGGACTACGGGACCTGATGATGATGATGATTAAGGAGGGACGTTAAGGAGGGGCGTTAAGGAGGGGCGTTATTTAGGGACGTTATGGATGGACGTTATGGAGGGGCGATAAGGAGGGGTGTTAAGGAGGGGTGTTAAGGAGGGGCGTTAAGGAGGGACGTTAAGGAGGGACGATAAGGAGGCGTGTTAAGGAGGGGCGTTAAGGAGGGACGTTAAGGAGGGACGATAAGGAGGGGTGTTAAGGAAGGGTGTTAAGGAGGGGCGTTAAGGAGAAACGTTAAGGAGGGACGATAAGGATGGGTGTTAAGGAGGGGCGTTAAGGAGGGACATTAAGGAGGGACATTAAGGAGGGACATTGAGGAGGGACATTGAGCACGAGAGCCAGGCGGCGTTTTATAACGCATCGCGGTGTCAGTTTAGGAATTTAAAAAAAAAAAAAATTGAACTTTAACAAAAGATTTTTAAAATTCTGTATTGGTAAATGCCGGGGCGTCTACACAGGTGGGAAAAAGGATGGGGGGAAGGAGCAGTTACTTCCAATCTGAGTTGAAAAAAAAAAAAAGGAAGGGGGGGGGGTGGTAAAAATATTTGCATGCGTTAACCCAGATATTTTTGTCGAGGCTATCAGTCGATGGGAAATGTTACCAGGCCAAAGTTCTGGGTGAGTTTACGAGCCAAATAAAAGTTGTACCGGGCAGTGGCAGACACAGTATGGGGGTGCGTTTGGTAGAAGGGTTGTATATTTAAAAAAAAAAAAATTCTTCTAAGACAATAATAATTCTATTATTTTTTTAAAAGCCCAATTCTAGAACTAAGTGTGTGGGGAAAATATAAATGTCCAAATAAAAAAAATATAATAATAATAAATTATTAAATTCGCCATTTTCCGTGCAGTGGGAGATTTTGTATACAATCTATATCAGGATCCCACGATAGTAGCAGAAATAATAAAGGGCAGGCTACGCTGGGCAGGACACTTAGGGAGAATGCCAAATGACAGTGGAGTGAAGAGGGTGCATCACCAAAACCCCAAGAGGAAAACGGCTCAAAGGCAGACCTAGGCTTAGATGGGCGGATGACGTGGAAAAAAGATCTACAACAACTGGGAATCCAAGCATGGAAAAAGAAAAGCATTAGTTAGGTCTGAGGGGAAGGAAGTAGTGAGGCAGGCCGAAGCCTTATATGGGCTGTAGCGCCACAGGGATGAATGGATGGTCTGAGTGGAAGGAAGTAGTGAGGCAGGCCAAAGCCTTATATGGGCTGTAGCGCCACAGAGATGAATGGATGGTCTGAGTGGAAGGAAGTAGTAAGGCAGGCCAAAGCCTTATATGGGCTGTAGCGCCACAGGGATGAATGGATGGTCTGAGTGGAAGGAAGTAGTAAGGCAGGCCAAAGCCTTATATGGGCTGTAGCGCCACAGAGATGAATGGATGGTCTGAGTGGAAGGAAGTAGTAAGGCAGGCCAAAGCCTTATATGGGCTGTAGCGCCACAGGGATAAACGGGAGATTTTTATTATAATTTTTTTTATTATTGTTATTTTTTAATGTATTGTTATTTTCGTTATATTATTATTTTTTTAAGATTATTATTATTTCCTTTTTAGTGTTGAAAACAACGTCGAAAAACGTTTATAAGAAGGAAAAAAAAGATTTAATAGCTGACGCAAACATGTTGTTCTCTAAAATATAAGTTCGTACCGGTATCTCTTTAAAAAAAAATTCGACCTTTAAAAAAAATTAAAATTAATTTGAGGGCCGCATTTTGCCCACGGCGCGGCTGTCGGGGCAATTGTGGACTTGTTCATGGATTTATTTTATTTTTTTGTTAGATGATTAAATTTACTTTTTTCTGGTAACTCGTGTGCTGCTGTATGGCCGGTTTAATAACCGGTCGTCTAATCTTCCTTTGTCGTGTGATTCTTTAGTCCACATCTGAACGCTCCCAACTGCAAGCCCCTTCTTTATCTCGATGCAACAAAAAAACAAAACAAAACAAAACAAAAAAATATACAACAACGCGCCAAATCAACGAGCAAATCCTGGGGGGTGGGGGGAGAGGGGGGTAGGCAAGGCAACGAACCAAACACAGAGGGTAAAAAAAAAACACACCGCGGTTGTCTTGATGATGTGACTCATGTGAGTACAAAATGTTCGCCCGCCATACCAAAAAGCCAACCCTCGTAGTGATAAAATAAGCAGCAAAGATTTTTGTTTTTGTTTTGTTGCTTTGTTAAAAGTTTTTCTTTTTCTTTCTAAAAACCACGAAGTTTTAAACTGGAGTTTATCATTGTACTTCTCATTCCCCGCCCCCCCCCCCCCCCCGGGTCACGTCGTGAGTCCACGAGGCAGTATGTCGATCATGCGGTTCAGTGTTTCTCAAACTTTCGACTTCTGTGTGACCCTGTCTAGAATTTTCCTGGCTTTGAGTACCCCTCGTTTAAAAAAATATAACTGCATAAACTTTAATAACAATACCCCCCCCCCCCAAAACCAAGTCCCCCCGTACCCCCCAGGAGTACGAGTACCACACATTGGGAAACACTGATGGAGCTTTGGTCCCAGTTAAGTAGCCTGGCCAAGCCTGCTAACATATTTTGTAAGAGTAAGAGGTATGGTAAATAGAAATGTTCAAGTTAGGAGGACGAGACGAGAAAACAATGAAGGAAAGAAATAAAAAAAGAAATAAAGAAGGAAAGAAGAGAAAGAAAGAAAGAATAGATAGAAAGATAGAAAAGAATAGATAGATAGAACGAAAGAAAGAAAGAAAGAAAGAAAGAAACCTACAACGGCAGATTAGCTATTTTTCTATTTCTAAAACAGGGAGGGGTGTGTGGATGGGTTGGTATGGGAATCCGCAAAATTGTACTTTAGTCCTATTGCCCCCGGGGTGTTTCTGCATGTAGCACACCGCCGACCACATGCCTACGTCATTAACCGAAGGCGGATTCGGTAAGGGGGTAACGTTTGTGTTGTGGTTGGTGTGCTGCGCTGGGCATGAACGGCGAAACCTAACGCGTATTGAGCAGCCGCTTAAAGGACGTATCGATTTTTTGTTTGGTTGGAAAGATGCCGTCTGCCGTCTCTCGGCATGAAAGTTTGGAGTCAAGAAGTAACAAGAGCACAACAGGCAAGACCCCGGCTATACCCCCCCCCCCCCCCACGAATCGCACGTTAAATAATTATCCCTATAAGCTACACTATTGTTTTTAATATCTTTTTTTTTAAAAATAGTAGTAAAAATTAAATTGCTACAGATATTGTTCAGGTCGTAGAGTTGTAAAAAAAAAAAAATCCTAACGGTCCATCAATAATGTCGAGACACCCTATTCGCCCCCCACCCACCCGCCCACCCGGCTACGCCGATTGTAACGTACATACCTAGTGATGAGGAGATTTGCCTCTTTCTGCACTGGCGCCTTCAGGTATTTTTTTTTCTGCTCTGCCTTTTCCCTCCCCACACCCACTTTTTTTTTTTTTTACATCCTTAGCGCGCACGCCACGACTGCTGTGGCGTAGTGAGGGGAGGGCAAGGGGGGCATCATGCCCCGGGCGCTACTCACAATGGGGCGCCAAATGGTATATTTTACAATAATATTGTATGGTTTTCGAATGGGGGGCGCTAAAAAGGTATTCGGGGCGCTAAAAAGGTATTCGGGGGCGCTAAAAAGGTATTGTGCCCCAGGCGCGAGTTAAGCTCGCTACGCCACTGCACGACTGACTTTCATTTTAAATTAAATAAAAATGTAATATGTATAACAAAAAAAAAAAAAAAAAGGTCACCACTGCTGTAAAAGAAAAAGAAAAAAAAAAAAAGGAAAAATAACTCGAACGTTCTTTGGGCTTTGTTTACACGTGGATCTGGAGGCGATGGCCTGGTTAGCTGCCGCTGACGAGATGGGTTTATTTAACAAAAAATTTTTTATTTTTAAAATAAGCACAAAACTTAACAACTGCTGCCAACACTGTTGACGTCTGCGATATTGATGTAATCATATATATATATATATATATATATATATATAACATATATATATATATATATATAATATATATATATATGACTTCTTGGACGTGTTTGAATAACGTGACGTAGTCAGGCTGTTAGGTACAAAAAAATTTAAAAAGAAAAAAAAATTGACGACATTTGTTATTCTTAAAAAAAAAAAATTTAAAATTCAAACCCTGTTTCTGATGTTCGCCTACTTTGCTCGCTTCTCTCGCACCACTGATCCAAAAGCCCTTGTTTTTCCATGAGTTAACTTAAAAACTTTTTTTATTTTAAAATATCCGTTACATCAGCGGTTCTCAGCCTGTGGTTCGCGACTCCTTTGAGGGGTCGAATGACCCTTTCCCAGGGGTCACGTAAGACCATCGGAAAACACATACATTCTACAGTTATGAAGTAGCAGGGAAAATAATTTTGTGTTTTGGGGATCGCCACAACTTGAGGCACTGTATTAAAGGGTCGCGGCAATAGGAAGGTTGCGAACCACTGCGTTATATGATTCTCTCACCAACCCCACCCCACAACCCCCCACCCCACCCACCCCCTTTTTTAACCCCTTATTTTAAAGAATACATCAAATCGTCAACTCAAGAAGAGTATTTCAGTGGGGGTCATTAGGGGTGTCCAGTTTGGAAAAAAAAGAAAGAAAAAAGAAAAGGGGTGGGGCACATCATATTTCTTGTGGTGGCACAAATACTTATAGAAAAGGATTTTAGGTATATAAAAAGATTAAATATTTTTTTTTATATTGCGGTAATTACATGGGAAAGGGGCCATAGTGCTTAAAATATTTAAGTGGGGCACGAGAATTTTAAAGGATTGAGAACCGCTGGTCTAACCGATGTAGAGAATCATGAAAAAACCTTGGATGAAGTGTTGAACCGATTGGGCGGTCTGATGAAGACGGGAAAATTTCCCGTTAGTACTTTTTTGGCCTGGGCAACTATAAACCACCGCTACTAGTCTGGTCAGCCATATACCACCGCTACTGGTCTGGTCAGCCATAAATTACCGCTACTAGCCTTATCAGCCATAAACCACCGCTACTGGTCCGGTCAGCCATAAATTACCGCTACTAGCCTTATCAGCCATAAACCACCGATAGTAGTCTGGTCAGCCATAACCCACTACTACTAGTCTGGTCAGTCACAATACACCGCTACTGGTCTGTCTGGTCAAACCGTAAACACCAGTTCTGAATCACTGAGATTCTATTTTGAAAAAATAAACACCACCACCGTGACGTCCATATTGATTTTCTTAGTTGGTTAACATATTTTTTATTTGTAAATAGAGCATGTAACTCCTATTTATCACAAGTGTAATATCACTGGATCCACGTAAAAATGTACAAACCCTATTTCCAGTGGCGTAGCGAGCTTAACTCGCGTCCGGGGCACAATACCTTTTTAGCGCCCCCAATACCTTTTTAGCGCCCCCCTATTCGAAAACAATACAATATTATAGTAAAATATACCATTTGGCGCCCCTTTGTGAGTAGCGCCCGGGGCATGATGCCCCCCTTGCCCCCCCCTTCACTACGCCACTGCCTATTTCCTACCCCCGATAGATATGTACCGAGAATGGTTAATTATTTACCACATTCATTCCTTTTACTGCAGTGGCGTATCTTGTGCTGCTTGGGTCAAAATGAAAGTATCGTACACCCCCCCCCCCCCCCACTTTTTTTCCACCACAGTTTTTATTTTTTTTAAAGTAATAAATTCATCCATGGGTTGGTAGCCCCCTATGTACGCAACTAAACATTTTTTGCGTACGTCCCTGGGCTTAATTAAAAATTATTAATTAAAAGTCCCAGATCCCTTTTACCGCACATTGTTTTATAATTTCTACAAAAAAAATAATTGATTCTACGGATAATACAGTATCTCTTATAAATAGTACGCTTATAGAATGACTCGTGGGTGGCTTCCTAATTTAATGCTTCCATTTCCGGTTCATTGCTAATCAGCGAATTTGGTATTGAGAGTATACTATAAATAATTCTATTTATTTGAAAGAAAGTAATGTTCAATAATGAGTTCAATAGCGCGCAAATATAATTCCCGATAACTGCGCTAAATGATACATTTTTGTATATAACGCAACTGCGTTTGGCGCGTAATGTTTTCTTTTCGGAAAATGAAATCGTCTCAATTTAAGTGTGGTGTAAAAAAATATTCGGTTTAAAAATGGTAGGGACATCAGAATATTTAAAATAATTCATGGGCGTGAAATAAAAAGTGTGCAATGACGTATCATGGGGGGAAAAAAGGGGGGGGGGAGGGGTGCAGCGAACCAATTGCATCTTCATATGGTTTGTTCTTATGTGGACGAGTCATATGGTTTGTTCTTATGTGGACGAGTCATATGGTTTGTTCTTATGTGGACGAGTGATAAGTGCATTGGTGAGGGTTTTTTTGGCAATGGAGTTTCGCTGCAGTGATTGAATTCAACGACCTTTTTCTTATAAAAAGTATATTTAAAGGTTAAGTCTTTTTTTTTTACCTCCTAAGTTTAACAAAAGTATATTCTTGGAATGATAAATGAGTAAAAACTTTTTACTAGTTCAAGACCCTGTCAAGAATCATGTTTTTTTCGGAGTCAAGCCCGATTTGTGGCCGACTGGCCGAGCCGCACTCAGGTCGCTAAAGAGCCGCATGCCAGCTCCTTATTATATACACGCCTGGCTGCCAGATGCACTCTATGTCGTCGGTTAAATTACTCATTAGTTCATATTTTTTGTTTGTAGCCTTCACCTGTATTGGCTTAAGGCATCGGTTCTCAACCTGTAGGCCGCGACCCCCTTTCCTGGGTCGAACGACCCTTTCACAGGGGTCGCCTAAGACCATCGGATAGCACATCTACTCACGGTCATGAAGCATCAACTTAAATGATTTTGTGGTTGGGGGGTCGCCATTACATGATGAACTGTATTAAAGGGTCGCGGCATTAGGAAGGTTGAGAACCGCTGGCTTAAGGGTTTATAGGGCAAGACTAACGCAGGACGAAAGTGAAAGAACTGTTCTAGTGACAAAAACGATACGCTTGGTACAGTTTAGCTATGGGCTCTCACGTTGATTTGGCATTTTCAAACGTGCAAGAGGGCAAACAAAGAACGTTGCGCTATGACGGGGTGTGTTATCGCTCTATCACGCCAACTAAACTTCGGTTTAGTGGGGGTGGGGGTGGGGGTGATTTTGGGGGTGGTGAGTAGTGAGGAAGGCGTTGAGGGAACGGTTGGTGGGGGAAAGGAGTTGGGGAGGGGAGATGGTCGGGGAAGGTTTGAGTGAGGGTAAAGGGGGTCACGTGATGGATTGGTGCTGGTGCACACGCTTGTCCCACCACCCAACCCCATCTGGCTTTTTAATGAGACCAGCTCATCTCTCAATCTGTCCGACCCACACCAGCTGTGTGTGTGTGTGTGTCGTATGGTTCCCCGTGTCACCATCATCACACACACAGACACGAGTGCATTTTGACTTTTTTTTTTTTTCCTCCTTAAAATTAGCGCACTCAAAAAAAAAACAACAACACTAAATGGCTTAAAACCTTAACCCAAAGACACCTGCATGCGGCGCAATGATGCAATGGGTGCGTAGTGAATTACGTAAACTAAAACTGGTATTAAACTGTGCATAGTATTAGCAGAGGCGTAGGAACGGCTTGGCATCGGGGCAGTTGCCAAGGGCGCCGGCCTACGCCTGTTCAAAAAGGCTCCGCTAAATCTCTAATTTTTAAATTTTTATTATTTAAAAAATAAATTTGCCAAGGGCGCAAAAACCCAGTTACGCCTCTGAGTATAAGTATTTGCGTATGAAATGGGGGGGGGGCAGAGTGGGCAGTCCGCCCTTGGCGGCACTATTTTTTTTCTTATATTGAACCTATTGAGGGGCGGAATTTTCGAGCATCCTGCACAGTTGTTGTTTTTTTTCCCCCTTGGTTGGGGGCGGCAAATAGCTTGACCCGCCGCAGGCGGCACAAAACCCTAGATACACCACTGCTGGAAGGTCCTGAGTTTCGAAACTAGTATTTGTTGTATTATTTTTTTTAATGTTATTGGTTTCTTGGGCTAAATTTATAGACCATTCTAGTGTTCTCGTTTCTATACAACGAAAAATAAGGAAATATTTAAAATAATATTAATAAATTCTGTGACCTTTTTTTAATGGACTGGAAGCCCTCCGTATAATATTCTCTCCACCCCCCCTTACACACACACTTTTCACACCCCCACCCTCCGCAGTTGTCAAAAACCTAATCATAACATTCCTGTCATTATGTGACGGGGTCAAAACGACATTAATTTTGGAGGAAAAAAAAATTATGTAACCTCAAAAACCATCCTACACTAACCCTCCCCCCCCCCCCCCCAACCAACCCCGGAGACTCTCAACACCTAGAATTTTTCACTGTCAGTTTCGCCCTAGCACGAGGTCAAACAGACCTTGCGCAGTGTCATAAAACTTTGACAATTGTCACGATGAGAAAAAAATTTTGTTGAAAAATTAAAATCTGATGGTCTGCCGTACAATGCGTGGACATGTAAACATCAAGAGGCTACAACTTTTCCACCATGGCTTACATTCTCCAAAACTCCAAATTCTTTCCAACCCTGACACTTCCTCTAACTCAGCGGTTCTCAACCTTCCCAACGCCGCGATCCTTTAATGCAGTTCCTCACGTTGTGATGACCCCCAACCACAATCTTATTTTCATTCCTACTTCATAAATATGTATTTTCCGATGGTCTTAGGCGACCCCTGTGTACGGGTCGTTCGACGCCCCACAGGTTGAGAACCGCTGCTGTAGCTCTAGTCTAATTTTCTAACACTGCTTTACAAACCTATCTCATCGAGTCAATAAAGTTATACCTTCCGGAACTGCTTTTATCATAGGACCCCCCCCCTCCTTCCCCACCACCACCCCAATACTATTTAACCAGTGCTTCTCAACCTGTTCCTGCTCTTAGTCCACTTTAAAATTGTTTTCATATCCGTGACCTCTTTCATATTATTATTTTTTTTTTTAAAAAAAAGCCAACTTATTTTTTTTGTTGTTATATTCATGAAGTAAATTTTAATTATTTTTTTTTTACGTTATCGTACGCGCCCCCCCCCCCCCCCCCCCGCGAACTATAAAAAAAAAAGGGGGGGGGGGTTTACAAGTTGAGAAACACTGCTCTAGACAACCTCAAATCATATTTATAGCATTTTGAAGAGACATACTATAAACAAATAAACAATTTAAAAAGGCTGATTGAAAGAAGAAAATAAAACTCATCTGCTTTTGTTGATAAAACAACGCTGTCTCATGATATATTGAGACTGTGTCTTCAATGTTATGTGATAGGACACAATATGATATATTTAGTGGGTCTTCATTGGTATGTGATAGGACACACTATGATATATTGAGACTGTCTTCAATGTTATGTGATAGGACACAATATGATATATTGAGAGGCGCACTTTTAGTGCAACATATATTAAATGGCTCGATCAATGACGTGGCTCGAAATGACATTTGACACTTTCAAGTGTTCGATTTGTACCAAACTTAAGACTGTTGTGAGTGTGTCAGCGATGATCGGACTCAGGGAATGGGGGGTGGGTGGCGTTAAAAGCTATTCGGCGTAACTCGGCCCCCGGGCGTTGTAATGACAGTGTTATACTATACAACTCTATATCAACCAAGGTGTAATGAATGTGTGGCGCTGACACTGGCACTGGGGGCTAATTGAAAACCCGAGTTACGATGTGTGCCAACAATTTCAGTTATTTCAAGGAGTAAGACCTGAAAAAGGGGGGGGGGGGGAGGGGGGGGAAGAGAAGAAAATTAAACAACATTTCAAAACTATTTCGTGACACACTTTTAATTAGTGGTGGTGGGAGAGTGCAGGCGTTCCATTTAAATTTGAACCCTGGCTTGAACTGTCTGTCATACAATAGTTCAAGCCACCACCCTCCCACCCCCCACTCGATGGTAGTGAAACACAATAGGCTGGTGTGGGGGTGGGGGTGTGGTTGGTAGCTGTTCTGGTTTGGCGTATAGCCAATGGGGTGGAGGGGGGGTTCTTAAAACTGTTACAAAGTCGATCAGTCAGCAGGCACTTGTATATATTATATATACAGGGAAATATATATTTGTATAGATTTATGAAGATATTTATACTCTTGCTAAAAGTTGGAATACTAGTCGAGTGCAATTTCGTTTTACGAATGACACAAACTTTGACAACTTCCTGTGTATGTTGGTTGGGCTTTTTTTAATACCGTAATTGCCGTAAAATAAATATTTAAATACACAGACACAACCGAAAAATTTAATTTATTTTGTTTACAGGAGGAAAAAAAAAGGGGGGGGGGGGCTGGGGGGTTGGGATATCTTGAAGAGAGTTTGGGTATCATCCTTCGACAAGAGAGTTTTTATTTTTATAAAGATGGCTGACAGAGAGACGTCGAAATCAGTTGTTGTCGAGTGCTTGCCATTTAATACTGTGTTGACATAGGATAACTCGAATAATAACTAATAATAGGACAATGATTCTCGTAACTTCAAAAGAAATAAATCATTTATAAGTGTCATTTTTTATTTTTGAAATCATCAGAAAGTTTAAGCCACGCCTCGAATTTTTTTTTTTTTACGAGAGGCGTCACAAGCGGCAATAGATTTAGAACCTTTGCGCTGACAAAGCAAACCAAAAATAATTTTAAAAAACAACAAAACAACAACAAAAACGAAATTGAAACCGACACAGACGATAATTAAACTTTGCGTCCTGGCTGCCATAAGAGCCGGGGTCAAGGCCATCGCAATCTAGCACACTGCACAACGTGCCGACGCGCATGTATATCAGAAGGATACGATAATATGGGTCGGCTTGGGGGCAGCGTTCCCCAAAATGGCGGCCCGCACAACATTAGTCAAGAAACTTTGGGCTTTGGGGGAAAAAAGGGGGGGGGGTGTTGTTAAAGTAATACAATTGTAATCTCGTTTGAAGGCAAATTTAAAATTTCGATATTGTCTTTAGCGTAAAAAAAAATTAACCCCCCCCCCCTTGTTGTATGCACCAAGAAGAGATTTGGGAAACTGCAGTTGTGTGACCAGATTAAAATTTTAAGATCACGGTGGCGCGGGGGGGGGGGGGGAGGGGGGGAAATCAAACAAAACAATTTTGCTTTCCAAAATGGGGTTACGAAGGTCACGACCAAAACTGGCAACTGCAAGTAATGGTGTGTTTTTTGTTTTTTGTTTATGGGGGGGGGGGGGGGGGGGTATGGGAGGTCAAGATATCACACATAACAGTTGGACAAGGTGGCAATCCACGAGCCCGAAGGGGGTAGCAACAGTGAGCTACATTTTTCGACTCCCTTGATAAACAGTGCACGCTCGTATCGCTAATTATCTAGCCACACACCCACACCGTGCTAGGGGAGCACATTTCAACCTAAACTCACTGGTCTAGCCACACACCCACACCGTGCTAGGGGAGCACATTTCAACCTGAACTCACTGGTCTAGCCACACACCCACACCGTGCTAGGGGAGCACATTTCAACCTAAACTCACTGGTCTAGCCACACACCCACACCGTGCTAGGGGAGCACATTTCAACCTAAACTCACTGGTCTAGCCACACACCCACACCGTGCTAGGGGAGCACATTTCAACCTAAACTCACTGGTCTAGCCACACACCCACACCGTGCTAAGTGAGCAAATTTCAACCTAAACTCACTGGTCTAGCCACACACCCACACCGTGCTAGGGGAGCACATTTCAACCTAAACTCACTGGTCTAGCCACACACCCACACCGTGCTAAGTAAGCAAATTTCAACCTAAACTCACTGGTCTAGCCACACACCCACACCGTGCTATGGGAGCTCATTTCAACCTAAACTCACTGGTCTAGCCACACACCCACACCGTGCTAAGTGAGCACATTTCAACCTAAACTCACTGGTCTAGCCACACACCCACACCGTGCTAGGGGAGCACATTTCAACCTAAACTCACTGGTCTAGCCACCCACCCACACCGTGCTAGGGGAGCAAATTTCAACCTAAACTCACTGGTCTAGCCACACACCCACACCGTGCTAGGGGAGCACATTTCAACCTAAACTCACTGGTCTAGCCACACACCCACACCGTGCTAAGTGAGCACATTTCAACCTAAACTCACTGGTCTAGCCACACACCCACACCGTGCTAGGGGAGCACATTTCAACCTTCACTCACCTTAATTTATAGTTTTTAAAGGGGCGGGCCCCCACCCCCTTTTTACGCTCATTAAATCGGGCCGTCTGCCCCTAGGTTTCTGCCCGCACATTTTTTTTGCTGCTCTACAGTCCGGGGGTTCTCAAAGTTGTCCTGTCCAGCGCAGTCTGCCTTTTTTAGATTTGTGTGGGTCTTCGAACAATTGAACGGATTCTCTCCATCCACTGGTCTATCATATAATATATTTTTCAGCTACCTTTAAAAAAATTAATAATCATAATAACAATATAACTTTTTTTAAAGGATTAGCCCTGCTAGAATTAAATGGTAATAGACCAGTGGTTCTCAACCTTACCAATGCCACGACCCTTTAAAATAGTACCTCACGTAGTGGCGACCCCCAAGCACAAAATTATTTTTGTTGCTACTTCGTAACTGTTGAGTATGCATGTTTTCCAATGGTCTTAAGCGACCCCTGGGAAATGATCCTTCGACCCCCAAAGGGGTCGCGACCCACAGGTTGAGAAACGCTGTAATAGACTATCGAATGTGCTGATTACGGATATAGAATGTTTTAATGACATATTGGAGGACAAATAATAAGAAGCGTAATTAACCAATCTGGCCACGGATCTCTGGTGCAATGGTAAACTTGTCCACGGGTCTGTGGTGCAAAGGGAAACGTGTCCACGGGTCTGTGGTGCAATGGGAAACTTGTCCACGGGTCTGTGGTGCAATGGGAAACTTGTCCACGGGTCTGTGGTGCAAAGGGAAACGTGTCCACGGGTCTGTGGTGCAATGGGAAACTTGTCCACGGGTCTGTGGTGCAATGGGAAACTTGTCCATGGGTCTGTGGTGCAATGGGAAACATGTCCACGGATCTGTGGTGCAATGGGAAACTTGTCCACTGGGTCCACCGGTCTCTGGTGCAATGGGAAACTTGTCCACAGGGTCCACCGGTCTCTGGTGCAATGGGAAACTTCTCCACGGATCTGTGGTGCAATGGGAAACTTGTCCACCGGGTCCAGCGGTCTCTGGTGCAATGGGAAACGTGTCCACGGGGGCTGTGGTGCAATGGGAAACTTGTCCACGGGTCGCTGGTGCAATGAGAAACTTGTCCATGAGTCTGTGGTGCAATGAAAAACTTGTCCACCGGTTCCCCCGGACCGCGAAACTTAATAACTTTGGGAAACGCTTGGTTGGGGCGTTACAGATTAATTGATCGCGTTACGCCGAGACACGACAAACACAATTGTGGTCGCATGGCGTGAAAGGTCTCAAGGCGGGAAGAGTCGGCAGCCGGTGTAACATAATTAAGTCGTGCCCTGACCACACTGAGACCGTTGAATCATCAGTAGGCTCCAAGGATACACGCACGCGTCACAGTCGCAATTGGATGAGGAGACCCTATTCGTTTCCATACCGTTGAGTAAATATTACTTACGATCTGGAACATCTATTTATTTAATCAGAATGCTTCCCGCCTTAGATGGCTTCCCTCATTTGTGGATGCACACCCCCCCCCTCCCCCAATAAAAAGTATAAATAAAAATAGAAAATAAAAAATCTGGACATGGCGTCCCAAATCAGTGACTCTCAAACTGATCCGCGATCACTAAATCATCGAACCCCATTTAAAGTGTCTAGATATTCTTGTATAATAATTTAATATTCCGTTTAAATTAAAATAAATAAATATTTGAGACTCAGGTTGATGTCCAACTGCACCACGCCCCCCCCCTCCCCCATCCCCGCTTTGAATGTCATAGTTAGTCATCGCCCTCGTCTAATGACGTCACTTAAATGTCCCCCAGGTCCTCAAATCACAGGTGAAGATTTTCGACGTCCGCTTGCCCAACGCCCCCTTTCACTTCATACGGGCCGCGCCGTAGTACGACAGATCAATGCCCTGCTCAGGCCACCCGGACGTCGTGCAGCAACAGTTTTGGCGTAGGCCTTGAAGACTTTACTGCACTGAAGCGGACGTGGGGTTGGGGGGGGGGGGGGGTGAGGAGGGGGGTCGGTGGAGAGCAGAATGAGAATGTGGGCAGTAACTTTCAGAAAGCATGGACACTTTCGAAGAGATCAGAGGTGGAGGAATTTAAGAAAAATGGGGTATGAAAAAATTGAAATTGAAATTCCCATCTTCCCTTCCAAAATATTTTTTTCTTCATCCTCTCAGATATTGAAGCGGTCATCTTACAGTTCAGGGCAGGCAACAGGGGTTATTTCCCTTTCCGGTCACTTCTTTGTAATCTCAAACCAAATAATTCAAGATGGATAGATTTTAGATAGAGGCACTGCCGCCTTTTATTGATTGTTAAAGTGGTGCTAAGCCCCTAGGTCTGAATCCAACATTGAACATTAGAAGATATTCACTCAACCAATTATTTTGTCCAAAAAAAAAAACGGTGTCGTGTCCTCCTCCCCCCCCCCCCCCCCCCCAACCGAACCCTCGTCTTTTCCATGAATATACGTAACACACGCCCCGGCAGCACTTTATTGGCACGAGTTTGAATTTGCTGTGATTGTGTGGTTTGTGTGTGTGGAGGGGGGGTGAAGGGGGGATATGGATGAATCATGCTATTTTAAAGCTATCATTGTGCGAACTGCCAGTGATATATTATACAGCGCTATAAGATGTATGAATATTTTGGGATGGAGGTTTCGGGGGGGGGGGGGGGGCTGCGAGAGACTAAGATCAAGTAGAAAGACAAGAAGGCATTAAATATTATACAGCGCTATAAGATGTATGAATATTTTGGGATGGAGGTTTCGGGGGGGGGGGGGGGCTGCGAGAGACTAAGATCAAGTAGAAAGACAAGAAGGCATTAAATATTATACAGCGCTATAAGATGTATGAATATTTTGGGATGGAGGTTTCGGGGGGGGGGGGGGCTGCGAGAGACTAAGATCAAGTAGAAAGACAAGAAGGCATTAAATATTATACAGCGCTATAAGATGTATGAATATTTTGGGATGGAGGTTTCGGGGGGGGGGGGGGGCTGCGAGAGACTAAGATCAAGTAGAAAGACAAGAAGGCATTAAATATTATACAGCGCTATAAGATGTATGAATATTTTGGGATGGAGGTTTCGGGGGGGGGGGGGGCTGCGAGAGACTAAGATCAAGTAGAAAGACAAGAAGGCATTAAATATTATACAGCGCTATAAGATGTATGAATATTTTGGGATGGAGGTTTCGGGGGGGGGGGGGGTGGGGTGGGGGGCTGCGAGAGACTAAGATCAAGTAGAAAGACAAGAAGGCATTAAATATTATACAGCGCTATAAGATGTATGAATATTTTGGGATGGAGGTTTCGGGGGGGGGGGGGGCTGCGAGAGACTAAGATCAAGTAGAAAGACAAGAAGGCATTAAATATTATACAGCGCTATAAGATGTATGAATATTTTGGGATGGAGGTTTCGGGGGGGGGGGGCTGCGAGAGACTAAGATCAAGTAGAAAGACAAGAAGGCATTAAATATTATACAGCGCTATAAGATGTATGAATATTTTGGGATGGAGGTTTCGGGGGGGGGGGTGGGGTGGGGGGCTGCGAGAGACTAAGATCAAGTAGAAAGACAAGAAGGCATTAAATATTATACAGCGCTATAAGATGTATGAATATTTTGGGATGGAGGTTTCGGGGGGGGGGGGGGGCTGCGAGAGACTAAGATCAAGTAGAAAGACAAGAAGGCATTAATAAATAGAAGGTGAGAAAATAACGTACAATATAGTAAGTGTATAAATTATTATAATACGTACCGGTATTAACATTTTAATTTTTTGAAATTCAAATAAAATCACAAGTGTTGCTATTAATAGTTCTCCAGCTTAATTTGTAAAATTTAAAATAATAATAATAATAATAATATATATATATTGTTAAAGTCTTACAGTGCAATAAATTTGTCCGATTACAGAATAACTTATTGCTATTGTTAGGGAGCGATACACATGAGTGGAGTAATGCTGAAAAAGGGGGGGGGGGCAAAGATTGCGAATATAGAAAAGGCTTGGGGGGGGGGGGGGCTTCTCTACACCAGAGTTCCACTGGATGCCAGCTGCTGTGTTTAAACTATTTTTTTTTTTTTTTTAAAGTAAGACAGTCAAAGGTAAGTTTTTTTATTTTTATTTTTTAAAAATCCGTTCCTTATATTTCTGTTCATTGCTGGTTGCGCGTCGTTGTTAATGTCACGTGTGTGCGAATCAAAAACAAAGACACAGCGCAATTCAATTGTTGCTACTTTTAAAACAACAGTCAAATCGTTGCTTCTTCTTTTTTTAAATTTTTTAAAACTTTTTTTTATTTTTTTTATTTTAAATTATGTATGGCGTGCCGAAAATTTATTGGAAATGACTAGGTGTGCCGCGACAAGAGAAAAAAAGGTTTTCGGAGGAATGATCGAACTGAACGGTCTGCGGCAGAGGCGTAGCTTAGGGTGTTTGATGCCCGGGGGACAAGATTCATTTTAAAGAGCCCCCCCCCCTACCATTTTTTGAGTTTGTTTTTTGAACTCTCCAACCCCGTATTTTCATCAATTAAATAATATCAAAGAACATTTTGGCTCCCAGGGACATCTGCCCCCCCCCCCTTTTAGCCACGCCTCTGGTCTTGGGTATCGATTTATGGTGGGAAGATTTTTTTAAAAAAAGTTAACTCGTTCCTCTAAGATGAATGGTCTATGATGGTCAGTCAGTTTAAAATGCTACTACTGAGGGGTTGTTCGCAAATTACGTCACGCTCAGGGGGAAAAAGGGGGGGGGGGTCGAGTATTTGTGACACTTTGTGACAGGGGGAGGGGGGTCAAAAATTTATGACGTTACATTTAAAAAAAAAATTTTTAATTATTTTAAATCTAAAATTTTCTAATTTTAAAAATTCGTTTAATTTTGAAAAACATTAATTTGAGGTCGATATTGCCTCAGGTATTATAGGTACTATGAACTCAGTCGCTCACTCCTTTTGGGCATATCGAAAAATGACACAAAAACTATTGAGGCCATTTCACATTCGGCTTGTGGATGACTTCGTTGTTTCGCGTCACAGTTTTCTAATAATACTACATCTTAAACCATTATGGGAAAATGTTAAAAAATATAATAAAATCTTAGTTAAGTTATGAACATGTATGTAGTTTTTAATTTTATTAGGTGTGACCTGACATGGGGAGGGGGGTGTGACCTGACATGGGGAGGGGGGTGTGACCTGACATGGGGAGGGGGGTGTGACCTGACATGGGGAGGGGGGTGTGACCTGACATGGGGAGGGGGGTGTGACCTGACATGGGGAGGGGGGTGTGACCTGACATGGGGAGGGGGGTGTGACCTGACATGGGGAGGGGGGTGTGACCTGACATGGGGAGGGGGGTGTGACCTGACATGGGGAGGGGGTGTGACCTGACATGGGGAGGGGGTGTGACCTGACATGGGGAGGGGGTGTGACCTGACATGGGGAGGGGGTGTGACCTGACATGGGGATGGGGGTGTGACCTGACATGGGGATGGGGGTGTGACCTGACATGGGGAGGGGGGTGTGACCTGACATGGGGAGGGGGTGTGACCTGACATGGGGAGGGGGGTGTGACCTGACATGGGGAGGGGGGTGTGACCTGACATGGGGAGGGGGGTGTGGTAAAGATTTGTGACACTTCGTACAGGGGGGAGGAGGGTCTAAAAAGGTCATTTTTTGCGGGACGTAATTTACGAACGACCCCTTACACAAGATCTCGAGGCTAATGTATAAATTTGTGGGGAGCAGAGTCATCCAAATTGTGATTGAACTTACTCTTTCCTGACAACAATACTTCAATCCAAATTTTTTTTTGGACAATGCTTTGACCAGACCGGGAAAAAAAAATGTGTACGACTTCGGGACATCCAAACAATGGCGAATGACCCTGACCTTTCACGATAGACGCCACTGATGCACGCACGCAATGCAGTCCAGTCTGTAGTTGGCCGCCGACTGTCAGCGACTGTCAATCGACCTTGAACCTGTTGTATCGGCCACGGCGCTGAACGAAAAATACGCTATTTACTTATTCCGAAAGGGGGAGGCAACTAGGTGAGACAAACACATGAGTTCATTCCCCCTTGGTGGTTTCTGCATCAATAACTGCAGGAATAAAGGCACGCACAGGCTGTTGACCCCGGAGCAGTCCAAGCTCAGCGCTCCTTGACAAACAAACCATTTCGATATTGAGCGATTTGAAACAAATATTATGATAAATTATATATATTTTCCATTTCTGATTTTTTTTTTTTAAATATGTAAATCCGCCAGCAAGCCTCCTAGCTTGGATTATGACGCTCGTGATCTTTGATATAGGGCTTGTCATTTCTCAGACAGGAAAACGTCATAGCGCCCTACGTCATGTTACTATTTTTAGAACGTCGGAAATATAAATCTGAAAACGCTATTTACAACGAAGAAAATTAGAAGTAAAAATAAAAAAGACCCATATTCATATATTTTTTTTTACTTACGTTCGATATTGAACAAATTGAAATCGGGTAAAGGGCTTACACCAGTTAGGGGTGCGCGCATGGAGGCGGAAAGCCGTGATTCAATCCGAATGGAAGAATGTGGTGGAGCAGGCCAGGGCCCTACGTGGCCTGTAGCGCCGCTGATGATGATGGTAAATCCTAGACGATTGCATAATTTAAACAATAACATTAAAAAAAAGATGTCAGCGTTTAAAAAATAAACCAAACGCAGTGGCGTAGGTAGAGGCGGGCGAAATTTTTTTCGTCCCCTAGACAGACCCCCCCCCCCTCTTTTCTCCCTTCCGTGGGTCAAAATTGCGGCCCTCAATGTAAAAAATAGAAAAAAAATGCCTCTCGTGGAGGGGACCCCCCCCCCCACCAAATACATATACATGCGCAATTGATCATACTCTTGTATTTGTATCGTTGCGATATGCTAAGACTTTTTAACGAATTCTTTGCTACGCCAATGAAAAATGTCTTCTGTTTGAGTGTGCGATGAGCGACAAAGCGAATTATCATACACGCGCTTATTGAGCCTATATAATAGCAGAGTTACAATTAAACAACGCCGCGTTATCTCCGTATCCGGAAATTTCTTTTTGGAACACATTATTTTGTTTTACTATATAGTATAGTGATATAGTGCTTTCAAAAAGAAATTTGATGCAAAATTTGCCGCCAATTTATTACGGACCGTTATAGATGGAGTATTTAATCTCTGTTGTTTTGTCTAGGGCTCGTTCTAAAAACAGTCCATAATAAAGGACGATACCAAAGGTTAAAAATAATAACAAATAACAAATACAACGACAATCAAGGCCAGAGCTAATTACAAGTAGTAACTTTTTAATTTGTGAACGTAAATTAAATAATAACAGCAAGAGAAATATGATTAAAATTATAAACTTACAGATTTGCTGGTACCGGTACTGTATATGAAAATACAATGAGCACAAAATTGTACGAGGAAATAAAAATCTCTACACACAACAAAGTATGACACACAGCATGCCTCGTAATCAAGGAAAGGAAAATCTCTCCGCCGTCATTTATTCTTATCCCTTTTATACCCAGTTTCAGATGATCATTCTGAAAATGGAATACGCAGTCTTACTGCTTCCCGCATTCTCTAGATCGTTCTATCATCTTCGACAGAAACGGACGATAGAAAACAAAAGTATCAACAAAGGGATATTTTTTCTAGCCGCCCCAACACGGGACCGACTTGAAAGAGGTCATGCACGTGGAAGGCGGGCAAAGCGTGTCTCCAAATACGTCATCCCTCAAAACACTAAAGGATGATTAACTAAAGGATTTTTAACTAAAGGATGTTAAACTAAATGATGTTTAACTAAAGGATGATTAACTAAAGGATGATTAACTAAATGATGATTAACTAAATGATGTTTAACTAAAGGATGTTTAACTAAAGGATGTTTAAGTAAAGGATGTTTAACTAAAGGATGTTTAACTAAAGATGTTTAACTAAAGGATGTTTAACTAAAGGATGTTAAACTAAATGATGTTTAACTAAAGGAAGATTAACTAAAGGATGTTTAACTAAGGATGTTTAACTAAAGGATGTTTAACTAAAGGATGTTTAACTAAAAGATGTTTAACTAAAAGATGTTTAACTAGTGGAGGTTTAATTATTGGAGGTTTCATCTTCGGACAAGAGTTATCCTCTAGCCCCGAACTGTCAAGTCAAGTCAAGAACTACTGCCTACATTTTGATAACGACCTATTCGTTCAAGTACACACAGGCGGGGTAGATAAAACCATTCTGCCAGCCCCAGCCTTGACAGATGCTTCTAGCTGTGTCCCAATTTAAAAACAAAAAAAAAAAGTTTCAAACCGACTTCTTGTTTGCTTGTTTTTTCTTTAAATATTAAAATCAGCTATCAGACATTCTAATCTATACCCCCCCCCCCCCAACCAAAACGGTTATTCCCGCGTCGATGACCTGCTGTTGAATGGTATTTTTTGAAATGTCATGTCAACCCAGCGCCCCGATTGTCACGTTGTGATGTCATGTCAACCCAGCGCCCCGATTGTCACGTTGTGATGTCATGTCAACCCAGCGCCCCGATTGTCACGTTGTGATGTCATGTCAACCCAGCGCCACGATTGTCACGTTGTGATGTCATGTCAACCCAGCGCCCCGATTGTCACGTTGTGATGGCATGTCAACCCAGAGCCCCGATTGTCACGTTGTGATGTCATGTCAACCCAGAGCCCCGATTGTCACGTTATGGATCATCGGTATTTCAAGTGTGGAAAAATAAATACATAAATACAAAATAATTTACATAAAATCTACATATTATGAAAAGCAATTTATTTTAGCTTCTCTGGTGCATGCATACCGTTATCGTAAACCACGATCTTCAACGATGGGGCCAAAAAAAAAAGGGGGGGGGGGAGAGATACATGAATTACAGCTCACCAGCGTCAACCAACCAAAAAAACCAACAACCGAACTGTATTTTATTTTTTATTTATTAATGGGGGGAGGGGGGAGAAGGGATCTTGGTTGTGGGAGGCTATTTTCGTTTAAAAGTGTGTGGGGGGGGGGGGCGTGTAACAAGCACCCCAAGAAGTCCTTTAACCCTAACCCGTTCACTAAAAGTTAAAAGAATGCTTGTCTTTATTACGTGTCTCTCGGTACAGCATAGCAGTCCTGGTCTAATGGTGTCTCTCGATACAGCATAGTAATCCTGGTCTAATGGCGTCTCTCGGTACAGCATAGCAATCCTGGTCTAATGGCGTCTCTCGGTACAGCATAGCAGTCCTGGTCTAATGGCGTCTCTCGGTACAGCATAGCAGTCCTGGTCTAATGGCGTCTCTCGGTAAAGCATAGCAATCCTGGTCTAATGGCGTCTCTCGGTACAGCATAGCAATCCTGGTCTAATGGTGTCTCTCGGTACAGCATAGCAGTCCTGGTCTAATGGCGTCTCTCGGTACATCATAGCAGTCCTGGTCTAATGGCGTCTCTCGGTACAGCATAGCAGTCCTGGTCTAATGGTGTCTCTCGGTACAGCATAGCAGTCCTGGTCTAATGGTGTCTCTCGATACAGCATAGTAATCCTGGTCTAATGGCGTCTCTCGGTACAGCATAGCAATCCTGGTCTAATGGCGTCTCTCGGTACAGCATAGCAGTCCTGGTCTAATGGCGTCTCTCGGTACAGCATAGCAGTCCTGGTCTAATGGCGTCTCTCGGTAAAGCATAGCAATCCTGGTCTAATGGCGTCTCTCGGTACAGCATAGCAATCCTGGTCTAATGGTGTCTCTCGGTACATCATAGCAGTCCTGGTCTAATGGCGTCTCTCGGTACAGCATAGCAGTCCTGGTCTAATGGTGTCTCTCGGTACAGCATAGCAGTCCTGGTCTAATGGCGTCTCTCGGTACAGCATAGCAGTCCTGGTCTAATGGCGTCTCTCGGTACATCATAGCAATCCTGGTCTAATGGTGTCTCTCGGTACAGCATAGCAGTCCTGGTCTAATGGCGTCTCTCGGTACAGCATAGCAGTCCTGGTCTAATGGTGTCTCCGTATAAATTAAAGTAATCGTTGAATAAGTGTGACAATCGGTATGGTAAAACAATCTTTGTGTAATAGTATCTCTCGGTACAGTATAACAATCCTTATCCAAATAATGTCTCGCGTGATACAGTATAGGCCTAACAATCCTTGTCCAATGGCATGCCTGGGTTCAATATAACAATCCTTGTCCAAATGGTATATCTCGGTACAGATATACAAGCCCAAATGATATCTCTCCGTACAGTATAACACTCACGACAGAAGAGTTTAATTGTTGCACACCTTTAATTCTAACGGCACATTTTAAGAGACAATCGTCGCGATGTACGTGGTGTACTAAATATACAGTGGCGTGACCCGGGGGGTGGGGGTGAAATCTAGACTCTGGTGTGATTCACTTCCTTTTTTCGCGGTAATTTTTGTTTAAGTTTAGATATGACCACTTTAAAACCCACACATAAAAAGACGCCCTGTGTATTTTCACCTACGGCTACGCTCCTTGAATCCAGAAAATAATTTAAAGACAGATATCAAGCACTGGACATAAAACTTACCACACGGTCCAAGGTTACGCAACTCCTCCACTCCACTTAACAACCGCGAGCAGCTTTGCATATGCAGAGTTATGCTCCCCTATATTCCGGCGACCCTGTGACGTCGGCACCATAAAACACAAGGTCCCTCGGCATTGATCGCACTGGGTGACGTGGGGTCACGAGGTCATCACTTTCAACCTGAACTTTGACCGCACCGTGTGTCAAAACATGGCGCCCCAGAGCGGTTGACCTGGAAGAGACACAGACATTTCAATAAATAATAAAGCCAACAATTTTTATTCCTTTTTTTAACCGCGAATCAATAGATTAATAGATTTATAAGTTATTGATGACGTCATTGGGTGGTGGCGTTCACCTTTGATGTGCAATATTCTCCCTTTTTTTTTTTTTTTTTTTTTTCCCTATTTTTTTATGAAAGGAGTGGGGGTGGGAGGCGGGGGTACCCTTAATCCTTAACTGTATGTTTTAAGAAACACGACGACTCAATGGCTCATGAAACCACAGTGATGTCCAGAAGCGTAGTTGGGGGGTGGCAAGATTTTTTTCCGCCCCTTCTACGAAGACATCTACGCAGTTGGCCCAAATACCACCCTTACATATAAAGAAAAATGTGCCTCACCAATCATGTGTCCGGAACTACCTCACTAATCATGCGTCCGTAACTACCTCACTAATCACCAATGTGTCCAGAACAACCTCACCAATGCATCCGGAACTGCCTCACCAATCATGCGTCCGGAACTACCTCACCAATCATGCGTCCGGAACTACCTCACACATCATGCGTCCGGAACTACCTCACACATCATGCGTCCGGAACTACCTCACCAATGCGTCCGGAACAATCTAGCCAACGTGTCAGTGTCAGAAACTAAATCCTCCAGTGTGCGGGGATTAAACCGCCCCCTCCCCCAATACCTGTAAAAAGAAGAGCACGCACAAAGTGTGTAAACCAAATGCCTTACCAAGACGTACACCAAGCTGTTCTATTAGTATCGTGGCTAGTGTCAACCCTGACGGTACGGTGCCCCAAAAGTTTGAATGCAAGATCTTTCAACTGACCGATTTATTTCGTCAGACATTACGTGTCACAGGTGCTCGCGCGGCTTATGACATATATCAGGTAACTGGTTTGACGTTTGGACTCGAAATACAACCCCACCCCCTTCACTATTTTTTTCCCTCTCACACCCCAACCTTTTCACCAACACCCCTTGCCCTCTCGCACCCACCAACACCTCATGCCTTCTCGCACCCACCAACCTTTTCACCAACACCCCCTGCCCTCTCGCTCCCCCAACCTTTTCACGAACAACACCTGCCCTCTCGCTCCCCCAACCCTTTCACCAACACCCCCTGCCCTTTCACAACCCTCCAAACTTTTCACCAACACCCCCTGTCCTCTCACAACCCCCAACCTTTTCACCAACACTACCTGCCCTCTCGCCCCCCCCCCAACCTTTTCACCAACACCCCCTGCCCTCTCACAACCCCCCCCCCCCCCAATCCTTTTCGCCAATACCCCCTGCCTTCTCGCACCCCCACCCTTTCCCCATCACTCCCCAACGAAAAGTTCGTAATGCCGATTTCGTTGTTGTATTCCCCTTGTTGTACCAACAGTGGACTTGTAAACACTGACCCATTAGAGTAGACCCCCACCCCAGCACCCCGCTCCTATTTTTATAACGTCAGCCTTTATCGACACGTTGTATTCGCCCCCCCCCCCCCACACACACCTCGATACGCAATGCGGAAGCCCCGCCTATCTATGCAGTATGCGAAGGTCTTGCCTCCACAAATCGTAAAACCCGTACACAAGTGTACAAGGGATACCGTATAAATCATTCCAGGTCACGCGTGAGTGGGTCGTAGAAAGAGTTACCTGATGCTTACGACATCCATATATGACATTACATCAACTGTCTAGGGTTGCCGGTAAGAGGGGGGCGGGTGAAGGTGGTTGTCAAGGTGCTCTAGAGCAGTGTTTCTCGAACCGGTCCGCGAGCCTTACGTTGTCGGTCCGCGAGCCTTACGTTGCCGGTCCGTGAGCCTAACGTTACCGGTCCGCGAACCGTGCGTTGCCGGTCCGCGAAACGTACGTTGCCGGTCCGCGAGCCTTACGTTGCCTGTCCGCGAGGTCTTACGTTACCGGTCCGCGAGCCTTACGTTTCCGATCGGGCATGTCGGTTCGAATCACTTTCGGAATGCTTGCAATGCTCCGAAAAATCACACTTACCAACTTCTTGTTTCAGAACTTCACAAACTCACGAAATTTTTTGTGATTTTTTTTTAATTTACCCTTTGCCTTACCGGATCTTTGGTAACGTTCAGGAAAGCCCAAGTTCTTTTCATATTTAAAAAAATCAATATAAAGGTTCCAGCATCCACATGCGTTGACCTAACGGTACCCTTTCATTTATTTAATTATTTTAAAACAAAAATTTTTCGTAATAAGTCTTTTATATGCATTTTTATTTATTTTTTTGCATTTACGCAATCGCACGTGGTTTCTCATTTATGAAGAAGCGGTTATCTAAATTGGGTGAACTTTAGGCGAAAACACAGTTAGTGTGTTAAATTATACCCAAGTGATTAAAAATATTTTTTTTGTTGCTAAAACACGCTTAATTATGAAAACAATGTTTTTAAGTGATCTGTTACAATAAATGACGAATCTGTCATCCCTGATATTTCCTGGTAGGGGGAGAGAAGGGGTTGGGGCGTGTTAGAATGCAATCGTAAAATTCGTCAATTAATATCCCCTCATAATTTAACGGAGTTCATCGCTTGAACCCGGATAATCTAAGATCAGACGACGGCGGCCTAATGATGGCAGACGTGGCACTCGGTGACCTCCAGCCAGCAAATGCGTTCGGGGGTCTCGGTTCTGCGCCAACGGCTGATATTTTGTCACACACCGCAGATGCGTTCACAGGCATCCCGATCAATTCATCACACCGACGACCTGGTTTCAACAAAATGGACCGGATTGAATTACCGTTGTCAGTCGTCGCCGCCGGTTTAACAAATAGATCGCGTGCGTCACTGACACGCTTGGGGGAGTCCTTCGTAGTAACGCACAACTCTTACGGGATTAAAAATAGAACATTTTATTATCATGACCTTGGAGTTCAGCAGACCAGTGCTGTGGCGACCTGGCGAAAACAAGCTGTTTCCAACCCACGGTGACGCGGTTCATCTACGTTTTATCCGGAAATGAGGGAGCAGCAACGTGTTTGAAAACACGTTTTTCCAAAAATGTACTAAAAAAAAGTATTTTTATTATTATTTTTTTTTTTTAATTCTCCGTCTAGTTCGGCTTCGGCCGAAATCAGAAAATCACTTTCGGTCGGTCACTAATATTATGCTTATTCTCTGCTTATATTGAACCCTTACAAGTATATTGCCAGAGTCTGCATCAGCTCCTCGATAGCAACTTAAAACTTAACATCGCGAATGCGAACTCTCTGAACTGACAAATCTCTCTAACAACATCACAAAAATACGAACTCTCCAACAACATCAGAAATACGAACTCTCTAACGACATCACAAAAATATGAGCTCTCTAACAACATCACACATACGAACTCTCTAACAACATCACAAAAATACGAACTCTCTAACAACATTACAAAAATAAGAACTCTCTAACAAAATCGCAAAAATACGTACTTTCTAACAACATCACAAAAATACGAACTCTCTAACAACATCACAAATACGCACTCTCTAACAACATCACAAAAATACGAACTCTCTGACCTCAAAGATTTGAGAGTATTTTTAAAGGGTACAAATCCGTTCTTAGCTTCTTCAAGACAGTATATTCAAATATACACGTATGAGGGTCGTCTTTGGTTGACCCCCCCGGGATTAAAGGATGATCATTCAATGTACCATAAAGTCTAAGACCCCCCCCCTCCCAAAACCCGTGTCGGAGTTAGGGTTAGTGCCACACAGGGTGGGGCAATATTTTTGCCGCCCCCTCCGCACCCCTTCATATGCCAGTGTAGCCCGTTCCTGAATGGACGATAAAAAACATTTCATTATAAAGTTGTTCTAATTTTTTTAAGCCTTCCGGGCCTTGTCACCATCATATGCTAATCACCCTCACGGCTTCGTCGATAATCCCAACAGGATTATAACAAAAATAAGTCAAAACTGAGACCGTCGGGTTGTAGAGACCACACGCCGAGAACAAGCGCGCCACTGTGTGAAAGGTATGCAATTATTGCACTGTGTGAAAGGTATGCAATTATTGCACGGTGTGAAAGGTATGCAATTATTGCACTGTGTGAAAGGTATGCAATTATTGCACGGTGTGAAAGGTATGCAATTATTGCACTGTGTGAAAGGTATGCAATTATTGCACGGTGTGAAAGGTATGCAATTATTGCACTGTGTGAAAGGTATGCAATTATTGCACTGTGTGAAAGGTATGCAATTATTGCACTGTGTGAAAGGTATGCAATTATTGCACGGTGTGAAAGGTATGCAATTATTGCATGGTGTGAAATGTATGCAATTATTGCACGGTGTGAAAGGTATGCAATTATTGCACTGCGTAAAAGGTATGCCATTATTGCACTGTGTGAAAGGTATGCAATTATTACACTGTGTGAAAGGTGTGCAATTATTGCACGGTGTGAAAGGTATGCAATTATTGAACTGCGTAAAAGGTATGCAATTATTGCACTGTGTGAAAGGTATGCAATTATTGAACTGTGTGAAAGGTATGCAATTATTGCACTGTTTGAAAGGTATGCAATTATTGCACTGTGTGAAAGGTATGCAATTATTGCACTGTGTGAAAGGTATGCAATTATTGCACTGTGTGAAAGGTATGCAATTATTGCAATGTGTGAAAGGTATGCAATTATTGCTCTGTGTGAAAGGTATGCAATTATTGCACTGTGTGAATGGTATGCAATTATTGCACTGTGTAAAGGGTATACAATTATTGCACTATGTGAAAGGTATGCAATTATTGCACTGTGTGAAAGGTATGCAATTATTGCACTGTGTGAAAGGTATGCAATTATTGCACTGTGTGAAAGGTATGCAATTATTGCACTGTGTGAAAGGTATGCAATTATTGCACTGTGTGAAAGGTATGCAATTATCGCACTGCAACAATAGATTGTCTCCTACAAGACCTTGTTTCTCTCGCTATTTCTTATCTAGCGCTGAATTTCCCTTGAAGGGGACGATTTTGGGGGAGGGGGGTATGGCAGGGGTCAGGCTACCTTTTAGTCTTGAGGGAGGAACCATCTTTGTCAATGCTTCTGTTAAGAAAATATTTTGAAAGCCGCATGTCATTAAGAAACACACATATCCGGGCATATAAATTCAAAGACAACTGGTCTGGGGCTAGAAAGATTGGTTGGGGGGGGGGGGCAGATTGCAAGTGGAGTGGTTGTGGAAACGGACGATTTGAGGGGCTGTCACAGAATATACAGAGAGTTGATCATACACGGAAATAATAACATTTTAAAAACCAATGGCAGTGTGTTGCGGTTATTTTGGGTGACGACGCCACCTCGACGGGATCAAGATAAAAGACGAGTTTCTCTTGTTTGACAACATCACAGAGACCGTGTAGTGGCACTAGATCAGCGGTTCTCAACCTGTGGGTCGCGACCCCTTTGGGTGGTCGCACGACCCTTTCCCAGGGGTCGCCTAAGACCTTCTGAAAACACATATGCTCTATAGTTATGAAGTATAACCGAAAATAATTTTGAGGCTGGGGGTCGCCACAACACGATGAACTGTATTAAAGGGTGGCGGTCATAGGAAGGTTGAGAACCACTGCACTAGATAATAATTGAAGGACTGCATTCCAGCTATGCGAATGAAATAGTAAAACAAAATATGTTGAGGTTTGAATCAAAAGACAGGACAATGCGATGTGAACGTTTTGGCTTAGAGCAGGGGTGTGCAAACTACGGCCCGCGGGCCGAATGCGGCCCGGCAACTGATATTATGTGGCCCTCGAAGGCATTTAGAAATTAAAAAAAATTACTATGTTTTTAAGTTATTTTGTTGAATATTACAGAATTTCATGCACCGTTATGATTTTTAAAAACTTTTTTGATCAAATTTCTTTCTAATTTTCTATTTTTTAAAACAGTCCTTGACCTTTGTCATGTAATGCTAAAATGCGAAACTACCGATTTTAATATAGGGAAATGTTTATCGATATTTAAAAATTGGACATAATATACATGCTGCCCCCCAATAGCTTTAACTTTGTCAATGTGGCCCTCCGCACAAAAAGTTTGCCCACCCCTGGCTTAGAGCCTTCTTCAGTGAACAAGACAAATAGAAGGAAAAAAACAAAAACACTGCTCATTGGAACTGTATTAAACGGTCGCGGCGTTAGGAAGGTTGAGAACCACTGATCTAAAAGAAGCTATTTTGGGATGAATAGACTGGGGACCACTGGTGGAGTAAACTCACAGACTGAGGATAATAAACTGTTGTGCCACTCCATCAGGCCAGTGCATTTGTTTATCTCCACCAGGCCAGTGAATTGTTTAACCCCATCAGGCCAGTACGTTGATGCAGTAACATTTATTTATATAAGTGGGTAGACTAAGTGGGTGGTTTTATCAGTGTCCATGGGAAGAAAAAACAACAACTAGAGTATTAAAGAAGGTCAGAGTCTAGATCAGGGACTCTCAGCTGTTTGAGCCGTGAAACATTTTGGTAAATATATTATGTAGCTTAGGCAATCCAACATTTAATATATAGAGTATATATAATAACTTAAAGGTTACAAAAATAGTATGAATTTCACTTGTTCGGAATATGAAGTCAATAAAAGGACGTTAAATGTGTCCATCCGGTTGAGAACCTTTGATCTCGATGAAACTAGAGGACAATTACGTTATTTTTATGTTTGTTTTTGGACGATGATTAGAGATATGGCTGGCTGTCTGGATGATTAGAGATATGGCTGGCTGTCTGGATGATTAGAGATATGACTGGGTGTCTGGATGATTAGACCCATGGCTGGCTGTCTGGATGATTAGAGATATGACTGGCTGTCTGGATGATTAGACCCATGGCTGGCTGTCTGGATGATTAGACCCATGGCTGGCTGTCTGGATGATTAGAGATATGGCTGGCTGTCTGGATGATTAAACCCATGGCTGGCTGTCTGGATGATTAGAGATATGGCTGGGTGTCTGGATGATCAGAGATATGGCTGTCTGTCTGGATGATTAGAGATATGGCTGTCTGTCTGGATGATTAGACCCATGACTGGCTGTATGGATGATGAGACCCATGGCTGGGTGTCTGGATGATTAGACCCATGGCTGGTGTCTGGATGATTAGACCCATGGCTGGGTGTCTGGATGATTAGACCCATGGCTGGGTGTCTGGATGATCAGACCCATGGCTGGGTGTCTGGATGATTAGACCCATGGCTGGGTGTCTGGATGATTAGAGATATGGCTGGCTGTCTGGATGATTAGACCCATGGCCGTGTGTCTGGATAATTAGAGATATGGCTGGATGATTAGAGATATGACTGGTTGTCTGGATGATTAGACCCATGACTGGGTGTCTGGGTGATTGGACCCATGACTGTGTGTCTGGATGATCAGACCCATGACTGGGTTTCTGAAACTAGAGGACAATTACGTTATTTTTATGTTTGTTTTTGGACGATAATTAGAGATATGGCTGGCTGTCTGGATGATTAGAGATATGGCTGGCTGTCTGGATGATTAGAGATATGACTGGGTGTCTGGATGATTAGACCCATGGCTGGCTGTCTGGATGATTAGAGATATGGCTGGCTGTCTGGATGATTAGACCCATGGCTGGCTGTCTGGATGATTAGACCCAAGGCTGGCTGTCTGGATGATTAGAGATATGGCTGGCTGTCTGGATGATTAAACCCATGGCTGGCTGTCTGGATGATTAGAGATATGGCTGGGTGTCTGGATGATCAGAGATATGACTGTCTGTCTGGATGATTAGAGATATGGCTGTCTGTCTGGATGATTAGACCCATGACTGGCTGTATGGATGATGAGACCCATGGCTGGGTGTCTGGATGATTAGACCCATGGCTGGTGTCTGGATGATTAGACCCATGGCTGGGTGTCTGGATGATTAGACCCATGGCTGGGTGTCTGGATGATCAGACCCATGGCTGGGTGTCTGGATGATTAGACCCATGGCTGGCTGTCTGGATGATTAGACCCATGGCTGTGTGTCTGGATAATTAGAGATATGGCTGGCTGTCTGGATGATTAGAGATATGACTGGCTGTCTGGATGATTAGACCCATGACTGGGTGTCTGGGTGATTTGACCCATGACTGGGTGTCTGGATGATCAGACCCATGACTGGGTTTCTGGATGATTAAACCCATGGCTGGCTGTCTGGATGATTAGAGATATGGCTGGGTGTCTGGATGATCAGAGATATGACTGTCTGTCTGGATGATTAGAAATATGGCTGTCTGTCTGGATGATTAGACCCATGACTGGCTGTATGGATGATGAGACCCATGGCTGGGTGTCTGGATGATTAGACCCATGGCTGGTGTCTGGATGATTAGACCCATGGCTGGGTGTCTGGATGATTAGACCCATGGCTGGGTGTCTGGATGATCAGACCCATGACTGGGTGTCTGGATGATCAGACCCATGACTGGGTTTCTGGATGATCAGACCCATGACTGGGTTTCTGGATGATAAGACCCATGACTGGGTGTCTGGATGATTAGACCCATGACTGGGTGTCTGGATGATTAGACCCATGACTGGGTATCTTTATGATCAGACCCATGACTGGGTGTCTGGATGATTAGACCCATGACTGGGTGTCTGGATGATTAGACTCATCACTAGTTATCTGGATCATTAAACCAATGTCTTGGTGTCTGGATGATTAGAATAATTTTTTATTAATTATATATATATATTAAAAAATCAAATCACCACAACGATATCATAGAAGAATTTCTTATTATATCCGCGCGATGAAGCTTACTATCCAAAGGAGGTCAACATGTCTTTGTTAACAGCCAGTCAATAAAAAAATATGAGAACACGGTTATCAAACAGTGCACAGGGTTCAATGGGTGGGTGAGTGGGTGAGTGGGTGGGTGAGTGGGTGAAACAGGGTTAACAGTCATCGTTGATCCTGACCGTAAGGTCGCAGCAGGGGCGTAGCAGGTGGGTGGGGGGTTCCCAGGGTATTGACCTTCAAACCCCCCCCCCCCCCCCCAAACACCTGACGTCAAATTTGATGAGGATTCAAAGGATGGCTAAGGTTGGAACTTCCCTGTCCCCCCCCCCCCCAAAAAAAAAAGAAAGGCACCTAGGTACGCCCATGAGTAGCAGTCATGGGAATAAGAGTCATGTGGTCGGAAACATTGCGTCGGAGGCGTGAGGCATTGGTGTGGTCGGATACATGGCCCGGATTCAAAGTGGAGTCGTGGATCAGAGTCATGAAGTCAGAGTCACGAAGTCAGAGTCATGAAGTCAGAGTCATGAAGTCAGAGTCACGAAGTCAGAGTCATGAAGTCAGAGTCACGAAGTCAGAGTCATGAAGTCAGAGTCATGAAGTCAGAGCCATGAAGTCAGAGTCATGAAGTCAGAGTCATGGGACAGGAGGCTTTTCGTCCGAGTCGGTGAATCCATGTCATGGTGTCGTAGTTTTGGTCGTAGTTTTTGGGATCCAAGACATGGGTCCGGAATCATGGGGTAAGAGCCATGGGATGAGAATCACGGGGTAAGAGTCTTGGGTATGAGGGTCATGACGTAAGAGTCGTAGGGTGAGAATCATGGGGTAAGAGCAATGGGTTGAGAATCATTGGGTAAGAGCAATGGGATGAGAATCATGGAGTAAGAGCACTGGGATGAGAATCATGGGGTAAGAGCAATGGGATGAGAATCATGGGGTAAGAGCAATGGGATGAGAATCATGGGGTAAGAGCAATTGGATGAGAATCATGGGGTAAGCGCAATGGGATGAGAATCATGGGGTAAGAGCAATGGGATGAGAATCATGAGGTAAGAGCAATGGGGTGAGAATCACGGGGTAAGAGCCGTGGGGTGGAGATAATAGGGCTGTAGACATTTGGGCAATGTCTTTCTTGCATCGCTGTAAGAATGAGTAATTGGAAGGGAAAAAAAGGTCATCGCTATAACAAAGAATCCTTAGCCCTTTGTAAACAAGTGTCACGTGTCTGTATCGAGTTTTTTAAAGCCCATTTATAACAATAGATATGGCTGACAAGGTCATCTGAAGGGAAAAAAAACTGAAGGGGAAAAAATGGGTTTAAATACTTAGAGCACATCACGAGCTGGGTTATCTTTATCAGAGGTTCTCGTATTGAAACGGTTCAGAATGTTTTCGTGGTAAAATTATGAGCCCCACGTCAAATAAATAAGCGTGGCTTTTTCTGTGCAGAATTAAATTTTCCTGCAATATAAAAACAATAACAACAACAAAAAACAACAACAACAATCGAAGATTCTCTAGTAATATTGACATCGATAGTGTAAGCCATATTTTTTTTTTTGTAAGCCATATTTATTTGCACTTGGACATTTCAATGCAGGCTTCAGACAGTGACGAAGTCATGGCTGGGACTGAGAGATTGTAATCGAACTCAACGCCAACATACCGTACTCGAACAATACTGAAGACCGAACCTGAATGGAACCCTGTTGAAGACCGAACCTGAAAGGAACCCTGCTGAAGACCGAACCTGAACGGAACCCTGCTGAAGACCGAACCTGAACGGAACCCTGCTGAAGACCGAACCCTGAACGGAACCCTGCTGAAGACCGAACCCTGAACGGAACCCTGCTGAAGACCGAACCTGAACGGAACCCTGCTGAAGACCGAACCCTGAACGGAACACTGCTGAAGACCGAACCTGAACGGAACCCTGCTGCAGACGTAACCGAACCCGAACCTCTAAAAGAGGGTTAGATTCCCATCTCTAGCTTGTACTCATCTGATAAAGTGGAAGGACTCGCCCCCTTAAAAAAAAAGATTACACATGAATCCATGTGTAAATAATGCACGAATTTTAAATACAACATACTTATTTACATACAACCCCCCCCCCCCCAATCCACTCTTTTGTTATTTGTGCTTCTCGGCAATTTTTTATAGATACGCCTCTGACAACATGAAAACAATAAAATGTACAATAAGATTAAGCAGTGATTGCCCACTGTACCAGCTTATCTTTGCCCACTGTACCAGCTTATCTTATCTTTCTCAGCTATTTTATTATTTTTTTGGTTTGTTAGCTATAGAGACAATCGTGGTCTGTACTTGGTGCACGGAAAAACAAATACAAAGCAAAAATGGTTTGGGTTTTTTGGGGAGTGAAGTGGGGGAGGGGGTTACTGATCGATTACTTTTTTGTACGTATTCGATCGACTACGCGTTCAAGACTCCGTAAAATGCTGTAATTTACAAGCTGTTTGTAAATCGTGCAGTTGTGTTCACTTGTTCCATCAGAGTGAGTGAAAAACAACAAATTGGTAAGCCCGACCGAAAGCGTAGGGAAGTGAACAGCGCTGTGAGAACCCGTGTTCACCTTCCACCTTATCGCCGTTCCGTGTTGGCCAGTATTGTATTACGTACACCGAAGGGCGACGACCTTCGACTTGCCTCTCACCCCCCCCCCCCCCCAAAACCTCAAACGGTTCTCATAAAGATGACTCATCATCAGACCTCGAAACCCAAGAAGGGGGATGTCAGCAAGAAAATGGGGGGGGGGGGAGGCCCTCTATTTTCTTTGCCTTAGTTCGTGTTTAATTTACCCCCCCCCCCCCCCCCGCAAAAAAAGTCCACCATTCTACTAGTTAAATTAATATTCAACTAGAAATCATCACTCGCCCCATTGTGTGTCCCCATCCACCGATAGTTGGTCAGTTGTCCGAGAAATATAAAGCATTTTTTAAAAAAAAAGGATTCGAATCAGAGTTTGAGAACCACTGAGTCAGACACTCCCAATTACTGATGAGATGATCATGACTACTAAAAAAATTAAATTTAATAATTTTTTCTATTAATGGTTACCGATACTTTTTTCCTAAACGGAAATTTCCATTCAAACTATAAATAGCAACAGACACCAATACTAATACGTTCTGGTCTAAATGCTCCATTTTTGTTTTCTTCTTCTTCAAAGCGAGAATGAAATCTTTCTCCAAAATAGTTTTAAAATAACGGCATTGAATTGTTAACACATCAACCAAACCGCCCAAAACTTTCCCATTTAGCTTAGAGTGCTGCTTTCTTCTTCTTCTTTTTAATTTAATAATCAGAATTCAAGTAAGCTGTGTGAAAAACCGTATCCGGAAATTTGAACGAAAGAAATTTCGTCGACGGAAAATTGATCGAAGGGTATTCGATCGAACGGAAATTTGGTCGAATCTTTTTTTAGCTTATAAGTTAAAATTTTGCGTCAAATTTCTTTTTGAACGCATTATTTTGTTTTACTGTATAGTATAGTGCGTTCAAAAAGAAATTTGACGCAAAATTTGATCGTGTGAACTGAAAAATAAGATTCGACCAAATTTCCGTTCGATCAAATTTTTGTCGATCAAATTTCCGGTAACCGTGAAAAACAACAATTGATTTGAATTTTTTAAAAAAAAAGAAGAAATTCTTGGAAAAACAACGAGGGGTGCGTAGGTGAGTGACATTTACAAATAAAAACACATTAAATTGACGGTTTCAAACGAGACAAAGAGACTATGAGGATTTGGATGCGTCTATATAAACCAAAATCTTTTGGTTGACTAAGGGTATACCCCGAGAATTTTAATACTACTCCACGCCTCAAGAATTTTACTCCTACCGCGTACCCCAAAGAATTTTACTCCTACTGCGTACCCCAAGAATTTTACTCCTACTTCGTACCCCAAGAATTTTAGTCCTACTGCGTTACCCCAAGAATTAGACCCCACCTCCCATGATCCCGAAATCCGCGAGGCAGTTCGCGCAGCCCCGATCACATTGCTGGGTACACCCAGCCTTGTTTGAGAACCAGCTCATTGACCAACTTATTATGGGAACTTGGGCCCGAAAACCCCATAATTACAATGTCGATTTGACCGTCCTACTTTCTGAACAGATTGTCCGACCTGGGCAAGAACCTAACCTTTGTTGTTTTTTTTCCTTCTGATAGATATTAGAATGAATCTCATACAGAGTCATTGGAATCGTCCACTTATGAGGGGGTTGAAGAGTCATGTTATCCGCCATAGTTTTGTGACGGCAAAAGCCGGAGGAAAGTGTGGCGTGGTAGACAAGTATTCGGAGTCGTAGCTGTTTTTGTTTGTTTGTTTTTGTTTGTTTGTTTTTGTTTGTTTGTTTTTGTTTGTTTGTTTTTTTCGTTTTGGCTGACATGCTGATGACGCGTGATAACAAATGTACAACTCGGGTAGACGATAACTTGCGCATGTCCGCCAGCTGCTTGAGTTTTCACGATCCTTTAGACTTGGGAATATAGTCCACCGTATTCAGGGGCATGTTCATTACAAAATAAAAGGGTATCCAAGGGTGAAAGTTGTCTGCGTCCAGTACTTTGGTCAGGTTTTTTTTTTTTTACTGCTACAAATGTCTTGTGACCGACTTCTGACCATCTCCTCGGGAGCGCTGCTATTTCGGTTAACATCTTCACATTTAAATAATTCACATTTAAAAAAAAGAAAAATCATTCAAATCAGGATGGATACGGGATGGTTAAAAAGTTCGTATAGCCCACCCCCCTTATGTTCCCATCTCTCTTATGTTCCCACCTCCCTTATGTTCCCACCTCCCTTATGTTCCCACCCCCTTATGTTCCCACCCCCTTATGTTCCCACCTCCCTTATGTTCCCACCTCCCTTATGTTCCACCTCCCTTATGTTCCCACCTCCCTTATGTTCCCACCTCCCTTATGTTTCCACCTCCCTTATGTTCCCACCTCCCTTATGTTCCACCTCCCTTATGTTCCCACCTACCTTATGTTCCCACCTCCCTTATGTTCCCACATCCCTTATGTTCCCACCTCCCTTATGTTCCAACCCTCTTATGTTCCCACCTCCCTTATGTTCCCATCTCCCTTATGTTCCCACCTCCCTTATGTTCCCACATCCCTTATGTTCCCACCCCCCTTATGTTCCCACCTCCCTTATGTTCCCATCTCCCTTATGTTCCCACCTCCCTTATGTTCACAACTCCCTTATGTTCCCACCTACCTTATGTTCCCACCTCTCTTATGTTCACAACCCCCTTATGTTCCCATCTCGTGCATGGGAGATAACCACGTTGTGTGTTTTGTTTCAACTTTGCATTTAATTGCAAACACGAATATTTCACCTTTGACCTTTGTGGCACCGGTATTCAGGGAAGGGTGAAAGTGGCACCATTGGGGTGGGGGGGGGAGTTGTAGTGAGCTCGTTGGGGTGCGAAGGGTATACTTTTTCCTTCCCATATGTTGTGGATTGCTCGTCATTTCAGAAATTGAAATAAGGGAGGGGGGGGGGGGTGCGCCTCAACAATTTGAACACCGGGCTAGTGTAGACTAGAGAGCCGGGTGTAGAGAGCCGGGTATAGAAAGCCGGGTGTAGAAAGCCGGGTGTAGAGAGCCGGGTGTAGAGAGCCGGGTATAGAAAGCCGGGTGTAGAGAGCCGGGTGTAGAGAGCCGGGTGTAGAGAGCCGGATGTAGAGAGCCGGGTGTAGAGAGCCGGGTGTAGAGAGCCGGGTGTAGAGTGCCGGGTGTAGAGTGCCGGGTGTAGAGAGCCGGGTGCAGAGAGCCGGGTCACCTCCAGTGCGCGCAAAGTGCGATTCATTCTTGGCTGGGCGCTCATTTTTTTTATATATTTAAATTATTATTTTTTTACAGCCAATCCTGTGCAGGTCGCACGAAGGCGGAAGTGAGTCGTAATGTTAACGTACGTGCAGGGCCGGATTTACAGACAGGCCGACTAGGCCATGGCCTAGGGGCGCCGCGAAATAAGGGGCCCCAAAATATATATTTTTGAATTAAAAAAACTTCGCAATATTTTTTTATTTTTTCAAAATGGGGCCCCACATTTTTTTGGCCTCGGACCCTTAAAATCGTAAATCCGGCCCTGCGTACGGGTAAACCCCCTGCAACCCGTCCACACCCACACACACGCTTTCATAATCCTAGATTAAACAGACACGAACAATCTGTGTCAATATAACAATATTCGTTAAGCTTTAATAATTAATTTCACCACAAAAAACCAAAAAAGCCAACGTTTCTGCACCTGCCTTCATCAGTACAGCAAGACATACAAATAAATATAAAACAAATTTTCATAATCTTCACGACCACACCGTATCCAAAAATATATATATTTTTTTTAAAGAAAATTCGTCGACGGGAAAATTGATCGAAAGGAAGTTTCGTCAAATTAATTTTTTTTTTCATCTACACGATAAAATGTTATGTAAAATTTCTTTTTGAACGCATTATTTTGTTTTACTATATCGTATAGTGCGTTTAAAAAATGAAATTTGAAGAAAATTTGATCGTGTGAACTGAAAAAAAAAGGAAACATGTTCGACCAAACGCCCATCCGATCAGACTTCCGTCGATCAGACTTCCGTCGATCAGACTTCCGTCGATCAGACTTCCGTCGATCAGACTTCCGTCGATCAGACTTCCGTCGATCAGACTTCCGTCGATCAGACTTCCGTCGATCAGACTTCCGTCGATCAGACTTCCGTCGATCAGACGTCCGTCGATCAGACTTCCGTCGATCAGACTTCCGTCGATCAGACTTCCGTCGATCAGACTTCCGTCGATCAGATTTCCGTCGATCAGACTTCCGTCGATCAGACTTCCGTCGACGAAATTTCCTTCAAACAAATTTCCGGATACGGCACCCGTATCAACATATATTTAAAATATAGAAAATAAATAAAGTCAGAAAGCAAAGGAAAAAAAAATCATATTTCATCTGTCACCAGTCATATATTACCCAAAAATGGTCGAATTGCAGACAGTAGCGTAACTAGGTCTAGTGCCACCCGGGGCGGGGGCGATAATTCTTGCCATCACCCCGTCTTCCATGAAAGTGCCGCCTTTCTTTATATAACGAAAAATGCCATCCGGGGCTGACCGCCCACTCCGCAACCCCCTTCCAGCGCCCCTGATTGCAGGCGAAACGGGAGAACCAGCCATGATAGATCCACAGTGGGGCTAATTCTGAATTGGCACTTTTGCACACACCTCCCCCGACCACAGCCCCACCTTTTTAAATTTACCACATGTAAAAACTGTACTATCCACCCCAATCCAGATCGACCACAATGCACCCGAAACCACATCCACTATACTTTTCCCTTGATTTGCCCAGAAACATTGACACGGTGGTCTCAAACTGCTCATACTTTGGGAATCACTGCTTTCGGTGCACTAAGTTCTTCAAGTTCTTTCTACCACTTATTAATGGCCTCGATGACAACGTTTTTTCCCAAAACGGGCAACGAAAATATGGCGGGGGCAATAATAGTCCAACTCATACCCTTTCCTGGAAATCGACAAGGGTGGCACTGAAACGGGCAGCACGGGTGGGTGTGGGGGTAGGGTGGTGGCGGTGCGTATATTCTTGCTGACAGCGCTCTAAGATGTAACGGTCTCATTTACTTAAATAATATAATATGTACACGGACTTCCAAGCTAGACCCTCTCTCGGTAAATTTCTAGTTACGCCATCCGCCCCCTTTATCACCCCACCTGTGCTGAATCTGCTACCATCCTTTTTTAAAAATTGGTCACCTGATCAATTTCCACCGTCGTGTCGTATTTCACTTAACCGCGTTTAATTACCGTAATCCAAATGTGCGTCTTTGAAACTGAAAGGCCACCAAAGTCACGCCTCTGAAAGGCCACCAAAGTTACGCCTCTGAAAGGCCACCAAAGTTACGCCTCTGAAAGGCCACCAAAGTTACGCCTCTGAAAGGCCACCAAAGTTACGCCTCTGAAAGGCCACCAAAGTTACGCCTCTGAAAGGCCACCAAAGTTACGCCTCTGAAAGGCCACCAAAGTCATGCCTCTGAAAAGCTACCACAATTTACGTCTCTCATAACCTGCAAAATTCACGCCTCTGAAACACAACCAAAGTTACGCCTCTGAAAGACTAATAAATTCACTCCCCTGACAGGATTCCAAAGTTACGACTCTTGAATGTAAGAAATCTCAAGGGCTACGCCACTGAAGGTCTACACTCCGTCCAGGTCATGGAAAGTAAGGCCGAGGTTACCTAAAATCCCTATCACTCTGTGGAGAGGAAGTTTGCGGGTGGGTGTGGGGGGAAGGGGGGGGGAAGGGGGGGTTGCTCTCTGTGTGTCATAAGCATGACCTGGTTGTTGGGACGGGTGAAGCAAATCGACCAATAGACGTTCAATGACAACATCCCGAGGGCACCGAACCGAGACGGAGTGCGGGCGAACCCTGTATGATGTATGTGTGGAATGAGTGAAACACGAATCCCGACACTTCTCGCACCCGCATATTATATGATTCCTCCCAGCAGGCAACAACATTTTGTATGATTCCTCCCAGCAGGCAACAAAATATTATATGATTCCTCCCAGCAGGCAACAACATATTGCATGATTCCTCCCAGCCAGCGGGCATCAACATATATGATTCCTCCCAGTAGGCAACAACATATTATATGATTCCTCCCAGCAGGCAACAACATATTATATGATTCCTCTCAGCAGGCAACAACATATTATATGATTCCTCCCAGCAGGCAACAACATATTATATGATTCCTCCCAGCAGGCAACAACATATTGTATGATTCCTCCCAGCAGGCAACAACATATTATATGATTCCCCCCAGCAGGCAACAACATATTATATGATTCCTTCTTTTAAATGTCGTGAAATTTTAAAATCAAAAGTAAAGCTTTTAAATTTATGCTAGGGGTCTGTAGACTCCGTTCGTGTTGTTTTGCGTGGTGTGTGTAGTTTTAATTATATAGTCTATTTTAATATATATATATATATATATATATATATATATATAATATCTAAGCTATCAAATGTTTTAATTTTTTTTTTCTTAATGATTTTTTTTTTTAGTACAAGTTATTGTTTTCACTAGCTACATGTTTTCACCAGCTACGTGAATATTGTTCATTTTCAAAAAAAAGATATTACAATTTTTGATATTGTTGCTTTAATTTTTTAAATAATGCCCTTTTATTTTGAAGATAGATACAAAAAAAAAAAAAATAGTACATATATTTATTTTAAATCGTTTAAAGCCACAATCTGAAACCAAAAGATTCCAAAAGGGAAGGTCGGTTCTCGCCCCCCTTTTTGAAACCTCTAGACTCGAGATCGGCATTTCCCAAACTTTATATTTCGTGACCCTTCGGCCTTTTTTCATTTCCTTCTTTCCGTAACCCGGTACCGGGTCGCGACCCGGCATTTGGGACATGCTGCTCGGGACAAATGACTGGGTTAGAATTGAAGGGGGCGGGGTGAGGCTGGTTGTGGGGGAAAAAAAGAGGGGGGGGGGATATTATATACCCCTAGTTTGAACGTTCTATCGTTGCAATAAAGTGACATAAAGAGTGGAAAAACCGTCTTGTACTTTTAACCTGTTTCAGTTCTGCTCATTACACGGTGACAATTCCACGTTGAAATATCTCTTTTATAAGGACTCCAAGGCTATGCAGCAGGGTCAACCAAAAATATATCAAACCGGACACATGGAGGTCACATCGCCTCGTGGGTGATTAATGCCCCCCCCACCCCTTTTTCCCCCCTTCTTTCATGACACGCCTCGGCTGAGCTATTCATAGACTGACTTCAAGCTTTTGAAGGCGTGAGATATGATGTCACGTGAGGTCACGCTGGTGCTTCCGCCATGACTGTTTCGGGACACGCGCACCGATCCATGCTCTCCAGCCAGACGTGATGAGTGCAGTGTCCAGGCCGTTGGTTGCCAGATGTTGTCTGGATGAGTCGTTAGCGAGGAAGAGGTTACAGTACACACAGGGGCGGCACCCGGGGGGGGGGGGGGGAACTGCCCTTCGACCCACTAAATTAAAAGAATAAAAATAACACTACACATAGTATTTGGCGATAGTTCTGCACATTTTTGTTAACACCAGAAGTCCCCTCTACTTTCATACAATGGATGTCAATGTGTCTCGTGTACTTTGCATTGTGACGTCACTAGTTGCAAGCAAAGCCTTACCTCGCCAGAAGGAGATCAGCGGAAATAAGGGGAAATTTTCAATGTCAATAACTCCCCCCCCCCCCCCATACCCCCCCCCCCCAATCACCGAGCAGTTTGGAGCCCGAATGTTTTAACTTGTGAATTTTTCAGATTGTGTATGCATTAGACTTTGCGTGCTTTAGGTCGTGCATGTTTTATGTTTGTATGTGTTGTGTTTGTATTATATATATATATATATATGTATACATATATATATATATATATGCCCAAAAGTGCCAACCAAGGGCATCGCACAAACCCGTGTGTACGCCTCTGCATGAACTGCATGGTTTGACCGTACACACTGATACCAACCTAGGAACTCTGAGGTCAGGTAATGCCAGACCCCTTGAACTTTTTTTTTTTCTTTGAAGCTCTACTTATCATATGCAAATTTCAGCTGTCAGAGACACCCTTCACAATGCACCCAATTATTTGTGTACGGCTGGTAGTCAACGTGAGAGGATCAAGCAGTGAATGCAATTAACGAGTGCTGTGTAACCGAGGTCGCGCCGAGGGCTTTTAAACGTTAAAAGAAACGGCCTTAAACCGAAGCCATCGGTAAATTGCTGCATTAAATTGAGCAGTGCACTTGTATTGAGGCAGTCAGACGGTTGGAATCGATTACGAAGCGGGCGAATGCGGTTTGGATTTTTTTACAAAACAAAACAAAAAATGGGGAAGGGGGGGGGGGGGGTTAGAGCAGGAAGCGGGTGTTTGTGTGTGTGTTTTGGGTGGTGGGGGTTGTCGTTACTGGCTGATAGTAAATGCTTGCGCCAACGTGTTTGAAGGCCGTGCGTATATATACCGGAGTTGTTTGTATAAATTTGCCCGACGATCCAAAGGGCAGTGGTCTGTACAGAGTCGCACGTACATGCTATAATGTTTTTAAGGGGGCGAAGTGGTGGTGATGGTGGAGGAGCTGAAACGGTTCGGGGGGACCGATGAGGGGGGTGGGGGTTACCGGAAATAGTATAGTTAGAATAGGAGTCTAGACTACCCCCACACCCCCCCCCCTCAGTCTTGAGACTACCTAGACCAGGTGTTCTTTATCCCCGAAAAAAAGGTTTCAGATGGTCCGTGATACCTTTTGCCGTTGCAGTTTTATTAAGCGGTACCAGTGGCAGCTTGTGTGTATGGCACTGTGGAACTACAGCAACCCCCGCTCCCCCCCCCCCCACACACGCACTAATATAAGTCACGATCTGTTACTGAACGGCATTAAAAACGTGTAATCTCAGAAGGGGTCCTTAGCCTTCAAGTGAATTCTAAAGGGATTCATAAAGAAAAAAAGAAGTTTAAGCAAGGCGTAGGGTATCGCTTTCAGACTCAGCAGTCTTCTATACTCTACAACAGCGTTTCTGAACCTGTGGGTCGCGACCCTTTTGGGGGGGGGGGGGGGGGTGTCGAACGACCTTTTAACAAGGGGTCGCCAAAGACCATCCGAAAACACATATTTATGAAGTGGCAACGAACATAATTTTATGGTGGGGGGGGCATCACAACATAGGGAACTGTATTAAAAATTTCGCGGAAATAACAACTGTTCTAGTCGAATAATAACTCTTAAAATAAGGCACCCATTTTATAATTTAATTTGATTGCTACCCCCCCCCTCGCCCCCATAACCACACTCCTCCTCCCCCGCCAGGCCTTCATATACACAAATACGATTTTTGTTTTGCATGGCCAATTTTGAAGGATCCACATTTTTTTGAAGACATTCACCATAGTTTATACGTGTCCGCCGTTTTGAATTAATACAAGTTTTGGTGAAGATGTTTACAACCGTGTGTGTGTGTGTGTGTGTGCTAAGACCCCCCTCCCTTTTCTCCTATACATATATGCAGTTTAAAGTCGCTGTATCTGAGACGAGCAGTTCTGTTTGGTAAAGGACAGCTTTGGCACTTTCGTTTAGATAACGGACAATCTACTTGTCATCTTGTGTCCAGGTCACCGTCCACAGTGATTGTCAAGCTCTTTTTTTATGACCAGTTTCAGTTGGCCGCAATGGTTTGGGGGGGGGGGGGGGGGGGTAGGGCACGCCCCGTGCCTAAGCCCAAATTTCTACACTGATTGTCCTGTCTGCCGCAAGTGTCTTGTCTGCCATGAGTGTCTTGTCTGCCGTGGGTGTCTTGTCTGCCGTGGGTGTCTTGTCTGCCGTGAGTGTCCAGTCAACTTTGAGTGTCCAGTCTACTCTGAATGTATTGTCTACGACTCTGGATGTGTTCGTGGTTCTAAGCTCCATGTTTATGCCATGACCAGACAAGGTCCAAGTACCAGTTGTTGACACACAACCGCCTGTCTACGGTGAGGGGAATGTCTATATTCGACTGTTGTACAATGTTGAGCTGTCTGTCTACATCCAACTGCTTCTCCAAGTAATTACTGTTGAGCATCCTGCCTTCCCGGAGTGGCCAGTATTTTAACTTTAAGTTTCCACAAGTGTGGGTTTTATTTTAGTTAAACACAATTTTTCAACTATAAAGCTGTAACGGCAACATGTGCGCCCTAGGTGAATGCTTTAAAAGCGGATTGACACTGATGAACCGCGGGGTGCAACGAAAATAGAGCCACGATGGTGACCTACTTAGCGGCAACCTACTTAGAGATGACGCCGTGCGGTCTCGGAAAATAACAAAGCCAGGCATTCACTTTTTTTTAAAAAATAATTCTTTCGCCCCCCCCCTCCTCCTTTTTCCAACAACGTCAGCCATAGACATTTTTAAGACCCGGTGTACTAGGCTCTCTAAGCCGGGGCCTTTATAGACTTTTTAAAAAAAAAACTACACGAAGCTGTTTTATTGCAGCACGCACGCCCTCCCAAATGCGTTGGCCTCCTGCGTGTACACTCGATTATTTCAAATTTTATTAGATCCTTGTATGCCAAAGTTGCAATTTAAAAATTATAATTTTTTTTAAAAATTTAATGAAGCTATTTATGGCAAGAATGAAACCGGACGTGTTTAAGCCCTCGTTGAATAAGTGCTCACCAAAATTTATTTTTTAACCTAAACTACAATTGAGTTTGCAGCACACATATTTTTTTATTTCTTTTAAAAGATGTATCATAACAACCCTTACACAGGGGCTGCCGAAGTCCCCAACGGAAAACACATATTTATGAAGTAGCAACGAAAATAGTTTTATGGTTTGGGAGGTCACCACAACACGAGGAACTGCATTAATAATGGGTCGCGGCATTAGGAAGGTTGAGAACCACTGCACAAGACTAATTCGTTTTGATGGATGCATCAGACGGCAATGAATTACCCTCCACTGTGCAGCAACAGATGAGCAACTGGCGGGTGTCACTGGGTCGCAAACACCCGGTTATTTTCTCACGCGACACAGATGACAATCCCGAACAAATCACGGTCGTTGCGATGAATCGGCGTTATTAACGGACGGACTACCACCCGTTACGCCATCTCAACGTCTTCCATTATACAAGGCTGTACCGCGGGGGAAACCTCGGTCGGGAGACCGATTCTAGAGAGATATCGTCTTTAATCGTCGCGGCTGTATTGAAGCTATGACCGAACAGTTAGCAGCTCCTCGGCGGTTGTTACGTGAGAGATTAGGGTCTAGCGCCCAATGACACAGTGCAGCAAGTCAACACTAACTTAAAGTTAATCCTTGCAGTGTGTTGGTGGCATGGTGGTCCATAGAACTAAAACTTGTGGGGCAGGTAACGAAAGGAAAAAAAAAAACGGATGCTATTTCGCGGGCCAGACAGTGGCGTAGCTAAGGGTTTATGCCGCACCTCCATATTAAGAAAAAATCTTCCGCCCCGGGGGAGTGGGGGAGGGTGCTGAGATAGATAGATTTTTTTTTTTCATTTTAAAAGAGAACTTACAATTTAAGAGGTATACATCGCCAAGGCACCCCCTGCCGCCCCCCCCCCCCCCCCCCGAAAGGATCCAGGTGTTCTCATTCTTTGTAATTTATGGGTTAGAAATCACCAGTACATGCCCAAACTGCAATGCTTTTCTCAAGTCTTTGTAATTTATGAGGTAGACATTATCAGGACATTTCCGAAACCAACAGTGGTTCTCAAGTCTTTGTCATTTATGAGGTAGACATTGCCAGGACATGTCCGAAACCAACCGTGGTTCTCAAGTCTTTGTAATGTAATGAAGAAGTCACCGCTGGGACGTGCCCGGACCCATTCAACGCACCCAGGGCTTTCGATCTCTTCTAGACGAGCGGTCGAATAGCTCAGAGTTAATGTTGCTCTTTCTATGAAAAGGCGGCGTTTTCGGCCAACTGCAGAGTAATTTTTTTATTTTTTTTTATGCAACGGGTGACAAAATTCTTGGGCCGCCTCGGGGCAGCATTATTAACCCCTACTATCTACGCCACTGTCTACGCCCACGAATTAAGAATCATTATTTTTTTTTTGCCGTGCCCCACACGTTTTGATTAGACAGACAACGAGCCTGACACCAACATACCCCCGTTCCTACGCCTCTGGTGACATTTATGGTTTAAAAATAAATAGTAATAAAAAAAAATTTATCATAATTGAATACACCAAAAGCGTTATTTTCCCACGGATCACATTTAATTCCCTAAAAAATACATTTTTAAATATTTAAACAAAGTCTTATATATCTAAATGAAGTCTTACACTTACATATCTAAATGAAGTCTTACATATCTAAATGAAGTCTTACATATCTAAATGAAATCTTACATATCTAAATGAAATCTTACATATCTAAATGAAATCTTACATATCTAAATGAAATCTTACATATCTAAATGAAATCTTACATATCTAAATGAAATCTTACATATCTAAATGAAATCTTACATATCTAAATGAAATCTTACATATCTAAATGAAGTCCAAGCCATCAACCCAGTGGACGGATTCTTAAGTATAAGAAATGATTAAAACAGGGACGAAAAAAAATGCGGATTCAATATGAGATTTTCATTCACCCGACCGTCCACGGTATTGGACCAATCAAAAGGTCCCTTTGTTTCCAGTAGTTTTAAACTCATCGAGCAAACACTGCCCCCCCCCCCCCAACCCCGTAGCGTAGCGAGACATTGTGCCGTCAAGAGCGGACTTATAATAATGGAGCGCACCCTTACCCCCTCGAAACTAGCACGCCCCTCATCCGTTGTATGTCTATCTTCCCCACTTTCGCCAATGCACCGGCGACATGAAACAGTATGAGAACCGCCCCCCCACCACACACACACGCACCCACTATTGCATCTACCTTTTCACCCAATAACCAGCTACAGGCGAGCGTTCATGGCGAACACGATCTCACCCTGTGTGCAGTTATTTCTGCGTATTGAATGACTCTGTCCTGCTCACCGTATCGATCTGCACGCACCCCCCCCCCTCCAAAGACCCCCTGGGTTTCTCCTTAACATTTTTTGTTCTTGTCTTTATCGATCACTCCTTTAACTTCCGGGTTGTTGACCCTGGCCAAGCCAGGAGTGCTATATCCAGCACACGAGTCGCATAATTAAGTGATACCGCCCCGCTTCGACGTGGTTCGGGCGGGGGGGGGGGGGGGTGAGGTCAGCAAGTGAGTAGGGGCTTGTGCAAGGGCGTCGTAAGGGTGTCACGTTGTCTGGGGTATGTTAGGGATGGGGGAGAAGGGTTGGGGGGAAGGAGGGGGGTGGGTAGATTCCATTACTTTTTGATTTTGCAAGATAGAACTTTCGGAAACTTTGCTGGTATTGAACAGAGGCTTGTCCTTGAGGGGGCGGTGTGTGTTGGGGGGGGGGGGGGGTGATGACGTCAACTTATAAAGATTATCATCAGTTTTCAAGTCTGTTAATCAATTATTCGTCAGTGCGAGATACGGTGAAAGTAAATCAAGGAAGTGGGGGTGGGGGGTGTGCATGTCATAGCTACCCTTATGTATTGTTTCTACAGTCAATTGAGGATAGACTCAGGATCTCGACATTAAGTCTGAGGATGACCTCGGGGCGTTGAGGGGGTGGAGGAGGTCAAGCACCCCACCCAACCCTACCCCAACTCTCAACCGAAACAAAATCATTCCTCCGGGCACAAATCACGAGTCCAGGTACTGTAAAATGACCTTTGTTTTGTAACCCCCTGGAAAAAAAATCTGTTAAAAAGATGTCGCGGAGAATAATGTCACGAAACTATTTCATTTTTATTTTTAAAATACGTGACAGTATTCGCATTTATTAACGGATTCAATCAATGATTGCTTTTCCTTGCGGGTCGCTAAATTTTTTTTTCTCTTCTTTTTTTTTTTATGTATGTGTTTTTACGACCCCTACAAAAGAGTTTTGATTTCAGAACGCTCCGCTATGATTTCAGAATGCTCCGCTATGATTTCAGAATGCTCCGCTATGATTTCAGAACGCTCCGCTATGATTTCAGAATGCTCCGCTATGATTTCAGATTGCTCCGCTATGATTTCAGAATGATCCGCTATGATTTTAGAACGCTCCGCAATGATTTCAGAATGATCCGCTATGATTTCAGAACGCTCCGCTCAATGGTAAAAGTACTTCCGTCAAAGCTAAAAGCTGAAGGTCTGAAGGTCTGAGGGTCTGAAGGTCTGAGGGTCTGAAGGTCTGAGGGTCTGAAGGTCTGAGGGACTGAAGGTGTGAAGGTCTGAAGGTCTGAGGGTCTGAAGGTCTGAGGGACTGAAGGTGTGATGTTCTGAAGGTCTGAGGGTCTGAAGGTCTGAAGGTCTGAAGGTCTGATGGTCTGAAGGTCTGAGGGTCTGAGGGTCTGAAGGTCTGAGGGTCTGAAGGTCTGAGGGTCTGAAGGTCTGAAGGTCTGAGGGTCTGAAGGTCTGAAGGTCTGAGGGTCTGAAGGTCTGAAGGTCTGAGGGTCTGAAGATCTGAGGGTCTGAAGGTCTAAAGGTCTGTGGGACTGAAGGCCTGAAGGTTCTCAAGGTATGAAGGTCTGCTAAGATCGTGATGGCCGCCAAGAAGCGAAAACTTTGTGAAACTAAAGTGTCGTAAGACCATAGCTCCGGCGGATAGCAGAGAAGCCATGAGATGGAGGACCACAGGACAATCCCAGGATTTAGGACCACAGGACAATCTCAGTTTTTAGGATCACAGGACAATCCCAGGTTTTAGGACCACAGGACAATCCCAGGTTTTAGCACCACAGGACAATCCCAGGTTTTAGGACCACAGGACAATCCCAGGTTTTAGGACCACATAAAAAATCCAAGGTTGTTGGACAAAATGACAATCCCTTATTTTAGGACCACAGGACAATCCCATATTTCAGGTTTGCAAGACAATCCCAAGTCTTAGGGCAACACAGAGCAACATATTAGTTATAATGGCATATCCCAGACTGCATCTCATAACAAACTAGAACACATATAACAGAACATATATTACAATCAGACATATAATATACTATACAATCAAACATAAAAAAATAGTATACACTCATAAATATATAACGTGTTATATAATTTTCACATATAACATATAAAATCAGCCATATAATATATACAATCAGACATATAACATACAATTAATAATAATAATAATAATAAAGTTCATTTGAAAAATCACGCTTCATCCCAAAAGGCTCGAAGCGCGGTACAAAAACAAAGCTGGGAGTTAATAACTAGCTGAAAAAGATGGTAGACAACTTCACCCCAGAAGGTGTTTGCGAAATAGATGAGTTTTTAAATTTGTCTTGAAGGACTCCAGCGTCTGGCTGTGTCTGAGAGCATCAGGAAGGGTGTTCCAAATGGTTTGGCCAGCAAATGCGAACGTGCGCTTTCCGTAAGTCATATAACATATCCAATCAGACAAATAACATATCCAATCAGTCATATAACCTATCCAATCAGACATATAGCATATACAGTCAGTTATTTAACATATCCAATCAGACATACACCATGCACAATCAGACATATACCATACATAATCAGACATATAACATACACAATCAGACATATAACATACGTATACATTTACAAGCATACGAAGATTGGATGAAACCACCTTAAACTAAGGTTACTTTATAAATCACTTATACATAGCCCCCATTACCCCCCCCACCCCACACCACCCCACTCCCAAAAAAGCAACTGTTTAGGTCCACATTTAGTTTTGCACTGGGCTTGACCTGCCCGCCGACCTTAGTACACTGGATTATGGACTTGGAGTCTTTAAAATTATATTTAAAAAGCCCAGAGATTCTCAAATTATGTATATGGTTACTCTCTTTATCTCTCTCTCTCTAATAAATATATATACAGATCTCTAAAAAGATAGTGTGTGTGTGTGTGTGTGTGAAAAAAATGGGGGGGGGGGGGGGGCTTAGGGGACCAAGATTGTTAATCGGCGGCTTTTTGAAAGAAAATAAATATGTATATAATATTTGAGGGCGTGTCGTACCATAGGCTGTGAACCGTTGCTGAACCAAAAGCCTGGCACAGTTTTCAAAGAAGGGCAGAGCGCAGAAATTCAAAGAGCCGGGCGCATAATTCCCATGTTTCCAGTGACCCTGTTATTGATCGACTTCACGACGGTGTGATATAAGCACGCTTGGTCTCACCTGAGAGGGCTGAGCTACTTCAAAAACGGTTCCCCTAAACATTGCAAGGTGGGGGTCCGTGGAGGATAGATCAAATATTATTTTTAAATGACAGCATATGAGGGGTTGTATATAATATATATATATAAATGAACGGAATGTCTATTTTATATAGCAATAACCGTTGCAGAAAATGTTCAACCTCTCCTCCGAAAAAAACAACCCTCTTCAGGCGGCCAAAAATGCCCCCCCCACCCCCTCGACGATATAAGGAGAGAAAAAAGTGTCGCCAGGGGCGAATAGCCCCCCCCTCCCTCCGCACCCACTTCCCACGCCACTGGTTACAACATTTAAACGGCTGTATTTATTTATAATGTGTTGCAGAAAATAGCATCAGTGAATACGATAAGGATCCAGTATTTATAGTTATTGCTTTTATAATGGTTAAGGTCACTTTTGCACGACGGGAACCCCTGATTTACAATTACAAACGTCTTTTTAAAATGTATTCTTTATTCTTCTTCTTCTTTTTTTTTAAACTTTACTTTCGCACACATTCCATCTTAATCTCCCTCTTTTACTTTTTTTATATCATACTTGTAAGTCATATATATATTTTTAAAAAACATTTCCTTATGTAATACCGTATCACAATATTAGAACCGCTCGTGACAAAATTTCGTATTTTTTAAAAAGTATAAAACAACATGACGTCACAACATTCTAATTTGTTCATTGATCCTTTAAGGCTGAAAAGTCGTTCTTTTCATTTCTTCTCAAAAGGATTCTATTTTCTGCTGACTTTGTGTGAGAGAGAGACAGAGAGAGAGAAAGAGAGAGAGAGAGAGGGAGAGAGAGAGGGAGAGAGAGAGAGGAAGAGAGAGAGAGGGAGAGAGAGAGAGGAAGAGAGAGAGTGAGATGGAGAGAGAGGGGGAGAGAGAGAGAGAGAGGGAGAGAGAGGGGGAGGGAGAGAGAGAGAGAGAGAGAGAGAGAGCGCAAAAACCTTGAAGAGAAATCGGGACGCTCGAAAAAAAGGTTTAAGTAGAATGGAACATTGGAAGTCGGATTACCTCTAATCCAGTTGTTTTTTTCTTCCAGATTTTAAATAGAATGGAAGTTTTGGAAAGAATAAGTTATGGTGTGAAGTGCCGATTTTAATTTTAAGTCCTTAGCAAAAAAAAAAAAAAAGGAAAAAACAAATAATATATACATTTTTTTCAATGATTGTGTAAAAATATGAACTGCTTTTTTTTATATAAAAAAAAGTTTTTTTTGTTTTTTTTAAAAACAGTATTACACCCCCCCCCCCCCCCCCCCCCGGAATGTTTTCCAAATCTATCAATGACGTGTTTAAATCCTACAAAAATCAAGGTAAAAGTTCCGAATCCGTCCCCTATTCTACGAGTAGGGCAACTGCAGACCGCCTTGAAACAGGGAGGAGAAGTGAGGGCTGAGAAGAGAGGGTTGAGCCAAGAGCTACTAGGTCGAATATTTTAACCGGCTTTTTTATTTTATTTTTTTATTTTTTGGAGGAGGCAGAGGGGCCTCCCCATCCCGTCTGGAACAGCGAGAAGTAGAGCAGAGAGATATGCAAGTCTCTTCTCCGGGAAAAAGTGTGTGTATGGGGGGGGGGGTGATTTCCACGTGATAAGAGAGTGTAAAGCCGTGGAGAGTAATGTCTGAGGTGGTGAAAAGTACAACACCCCCACACCAGGTTGTATTGTGTGTTCGCGTCCCATTTTTTTCTGGATTTGGAATTTTTTTTAAAAAAAAGGTTTTATCCAGACTGTTTTTAAACTTTAAACATGGAATTCTGATGTGAAGGTGTAGACCAGCGGCCGGCGAACCGCGGCTCGCGAGCCGCATGCGGATCTTTTGCGACTTGAGTGCGGCTCGGCCAGTTGGCCACAAATCGGGTTTGGCTACGAAAAACATAGTTCTTGACAGGTTCTTGAAAAAAAATGTGGCTCTCAATTTTTTATTTTAAAGATGTCCTGCTGCTGATTTTTGGCTCTCTGGACTAATGAGTTTGCCGATCACTGGTGTAAACGAACTGGTTAGTTGAGCTAGTGAGCGAACTGGTTAGCTGAGCCAGTGAGCGAGCTGGTTAGCTGAGCCAGTGAGCTAACTGGTTAGCTGAGCCAGTGAGCGAACTGGTTAGCCGAGCCAGTGAGCGAACTGGTTAGCTGAGCCAGTGAGCGAACTGGTTAGCTGAGCCAGTAAGCGAACTGGTTAGCTGAGCCAGTGAGCGAACTGGTTAGCTGAGCCAGTTCTAAACCAACTTACATTCAAAAGGGAAACGCTCCGAGTTGAATTCAGAGCGCAGGCCAATCTGTAAAGTTGATTTTCGGGCGAGGGGGGTAATGACCCCAGGGGGGGCAGGGCCGACCCTAAAAATTGCGGGGCCCTATGCGAAACGGATTGCGCGGGGCCCATTCTGGGTAGAGGATAAAGATAATAAGTAAAAATTAAGATTTTGTATTAGAAAATAAATTCGGGGCGGGGCCTATGAAAGTGCGGGGCCCACTGCGGCCGCATGGGTTGCAGTGGCCTAAGGCCGGCCCTGGTGGTGGGGGTTGGGGTGGAGGGCGGGCTGATCATAAGACTCCCAAAATGCGACAGACATTTGAAGGTAATCTTTGCAAACTCATGAGATGATTTTTTGCCCTGGTCCATTTAATGATTTATCACTGGGAACCTATCAAGAAATATACAAATTATTATCGTACTCCCTCCCCCCACCCTATAAAGAAATATATTTTTACTGTAAATTGTATCCCAACCCCAAACCCACCAACCCCCCCCCCCAAATCCCCAAACCCCACCCCTACACACATTTTAGAAAAACGTCACAATCACGCACCTGGTCGGGGCGGGGGGGGGGGGGGGGCTATATAAATTACTCTCTTGATAAATCATTTCACGTCTTAAAATTCCGTAGGTCACATGTCATGTCACATGTCATACATGTCATGTCTATTGTATTCAACACGAACTTTTGCGCCCCGTGCAATGAAGTCATGCGTACGTGACGAAGCAACATGTCCCGGTTTCGATTAATTCACTTCCACATTTTTCTCCTCTTGAATCCTGCACTGTACTTCGCATTTTATGAGAGGGAACATGCAGACCGACAACATTTTACAAAATTATTTAATAAAACCAATGAGCTGGGTTGGGAAGTGTGTTGGGAAGTGGGTTGGGGAGTGTGTTGGGAACTGGGTTAGGTAGTGGGTTGGGAACTGGGTTAGGTAGTGGGTTGGGAAGTGTTTTGGGAAGTGGGTTGGCAAGTGTTTTGGGAAGTGGGTTGGGAAGTGGTTTGAGAACTAGGTTGGGAAGTGGGTTGGGAAGTGGGTTGAGAACTGGGTTGGGAAGTGGATTGGGGAGTGGGTTGGGAAATGGGTTGGGAAATGGTTGGGGAGTGGGTTGGGAAGTAGTTTGGGAAGTGGGTTGGGAAGTGGGTTGGGAAGTGGGTTGGGAAGTGGGTTGAGAACTGGGTTGGGAAGTGGGTTGGGAAGTGGGTTGAGAACTGGGTTTGGAAGTGGTTTGGGAAGTAGGTTGGGAAGTGGGTTGGAAAGTGGTTTGGGAACTGGGTTGGGAAGTGGGTTGGGAAGTGGGTTGAGAACTGGGTTTGGAAGTGGTTTGGGAAGTAGGTTGGGAAGTGGGTTGGAAAGTGGTTTGGGAAGTGGGTTGGGAAGTGGGTTGGGAAGTGGGTTGGAAAGTGGGTTGAGAACTGGGTTGGGAAGTGGGTTGAGAACTGGGTTTGGAAGTGGTTTGGGAAGTAGGTTGGGGAGTGGGTTGGAAAGTGGTTTGGGAATTGGGTTGGGAAGTGGGTTGGGGTGGGTTGGGGGTGGGTTGAGGGTGGGTTGGGGAGTGGGTTGGGAAGTGGGTTGGGAAATGGGTTGGGAAGTGGGTTGATAACTGCGTTGGGAAGTAGGTTGGGAAGTAGGTTTGGGAGTGGTTTGGGAAGTGGGTTGAGAACTGGGTTGAGAACTGGGTTAGGAAGTGGGTTGGGAAGTGGAATGAGAACTGGGTTGGGAAGTGGTTTGGGAAGTACGCTGGGAAGTGGGTTGGAAAGTGGTTTGGGAAGTGGGTTGGAAAGTTGTTTGGGAAGTGGGTTGGGAAGTTATTTGGGAAGTGGGTTGGGACGTAGGTTGGGAAGTGGGTTGGGAAGTGGGTTGGGAAGTTGTTTGGGAAGTGGTTTTGGGACGTGGGTTATGAAGTGGGTTGGGAAGTGGGTTAGGAAGTGGGTTGAGAACTAGGTTGGGAAGTGGGTTGAGAACTGGGTTTGGAAGTGGTTTGGGAAGTAGGTTGGGAAGTGGGTTGGAAAGTGGGTTGGGAAGTGTGATGGGGAGTGGGTTGGGGAGTGGGTTGGGGAGTGGTTTGGGAAGTGGGTTGGGAAGTAGTTTGGGAAGTGGGTTGGGAAGTGGGTTGGGAAGTGGGTTGAGAACTGGGTTGGGAAGTGGGTTGAGAACTGGGTTTGGAAGTGGTTTGGGAAGTAGGTTGGGGAGTGGGTTGGAAAGTGGTTTGGGAATTGGGTTGGGAAGTGGGTTGGGGTTGGTTGGGGGTGGGTTGGGGAGTGGGTTGGGAAGTGGGTTGGGAAATGGGTTGGGAAGTGGGTTGATAACTGGGTTGGGAAGTAGGTTGGGAAGTAGGTTAGGGAGTGGGTTGGGAAGTGGGTTGAGAACTGGGTTGGGAAGTGGGTTGGGAAGTGGAATGAGAACTGGGTTGGGAAGTGGTTTGGGAAGTACGTTGGGAAGTGGTTTGGGAAGTGGGTTGGAAAGTGGTTTGGGAAGTGGGTTGGGAAGTTATTTGGGAAGTGGGTTGGGACGTAGGTTGGGAAGTGGGTTGGGAAGTGGGTTGAGAACTAGGTTGGGAAGTGGTTTGGGAAGTGGGTTGGGAAGTTGTTTGGGAAGTGGGTTTGGGACGTGGGTTATGAAGTTGGTTGGGAAGTGGGTTGGGAAGTGGGTTGGGAAGTGGGTTGGGAAGTGGGTTGGGAAGTGGGTTGGGAAGTGGGTTGGGAAGTGGGTTGGGAAGTGGGTTGAGATCTAGGGTGGGAAGTGGTTTGGGAAGTAGGTTGCGAAGTGGGTTGGAAAGTGGTTTGGGAAGTGGGTTGGGCAGTGGGTTGGAAAGTGGTTTGAGAATTGGGTTTGGAAATGTGTAGGGAAGTTGTTTGGGAAGTGGGTTGGGAAGAGGGTTGGAAAGTTGTTTGGGAAGTGGGTTGGGAAGTTGTTTGGGAAGTGGGCTGGGAAGTGGGTTTGGAAGTGGGTTGAGAACTGGGTTGGGAAGAAATTAAATCTTTTTGTAATATTGATCAACGAGGGGATGGCACTGAAGATTTAAGAAAACATGCAATACAAGTAACGCACTTTATAAGAATCCCAATTAGTGCCCCCCCCCGCCCCCCCCCCCCTCAAGTCTCGCAACCTAAAAACTTTTTACGCCCCTGAACTATACTAATATTCTAGTGACCCACGGCTTTTAAACCGCATATTTATTTCCCCATCTATTTCAGATAAGCAAAAGAAAATATTAGGCACCAAACGCACTTGCAATTTTTTAAAATTTTTATTGAAGGATTTCATTTGGCGCAGTTATCGGGAAGTCAATTTTGTGAAACCAGTGTTATCATATTTCCTTTATCTTCCCCTTGAAAAACAGAAAGAAAAAAATAAATTTGGGGGGGGGGGGGGGGGGTTGGGGGGTGGGTGAGGCTGAAAATTTGAAAGAATATGTTGTTATCGGCAACAAGTCTGTGTGCCAAGTTTCAGCTCGATGGGTTGACGGGAAGCGGGTCTATTAGCCGTCCGAAGATTATGCAAGAAGCACACAAAACCGAAGTTGATATAAAGAATTATTTTTTTTTTAAAAAGGGTCTGGGTTTGGGAATTCTAAAAAAAATAACATATTTCTTTCTCAATATCATATCCGACCAACGTAGTACTTGAGAATATCGTTGCGTGATCTACTACTAGACCGCGTTGAAACTCCGTGGCTGCAGTTACTGGTTCATGACTTCTTTGCACTGGACTCGGTGCCATAAGAATGTTCCAGCATATTCATAAAGGTTTGGAGAATAAGTTCACAGATAAAAACCCTCCATCCCCCACCCGGTTCCAGTGGTTGCCAGATCTTCATTGCAACGAAGCAGCATGCAGTGATTGATTAAAGCTGTGGTCCAATCAAATTTTGACCCACCCACCCCCTCCCTTCCCCCCTTTCCCGCCTCTCTTACTATTTGACGTCAGGCCGACACGTGGACTGAGGGTTTGGGCAGTATTGGGGACATCTGGACTGAGGGTTTGGGGACAAGTTGACTAAGGGTTTGGGCAGTTTTGGGGACATCTGGACTGAGGGTTTGGGGACATGTGGACTGAGGGTTTGGGGAGATGTGGACTGAGGGTTCGGGGACATGTGGACTGAGGGTTTGGGGACATGTGGACTGAGCGTTTGGGGACATGTGGACTGAGGGTTTGGAGACACGTGGACTGAGGGTTTGGAGACATGTGGATTGAGGGTTTGGGGACATGTGGACTGAGTGTTTGGGGATATGTGGATTGAGGGTTTGGGGACATGTGGACTGAGGGTTTGGGGACATGTGGACTGAGGGTTTGGGGAGATGTGGACTGAGGGTTCGGGGACATGTGGACTGAGGGTTTGGGGACATGTGGACTGAGCGTTTGGGGAGATGTGGACTGAGGTTTTGGGGAGATGTGGACTGAGGGTTTGGTGACATGTGGACTGAGGGTTTGGGGAGATGTGGACTGAGGGTTTGGGGAGATGTGGACTGAGGGTTTGGGGAGATTTGGACTGAGGGTTTGGTAACATGTGGACTGAGGGTTTGGGGAGATGTTGACTGAGGGTTTGGTGACATGTGGACCGAGGGTTTGGGGAGATGTGGACTGAGGGTTTGGGGAGATGTGGACTGAGGGTTTGGGGACATGTGGACTGAGGGTTTGGGGAAATGTGGACTGAGGGTTCGGTAGATGTGGACTGAGGGTTTGGGGACATGTGGACTGAGGGTTTGGGGACAAGAGGACTGAGAGTTTGGGGACATATGGATTGAGGGTTCGGTAGAGGTGGACTGAGGGTTTGGGGACATGTGGACTGAGGGTTTGGGGACATGTGGACTGAGGGTTTGGGGAGATGTGGATTGAGTGTTTGGGGACATGTAGACTGAAGCTTTGGGGACATGTGGACTGAGGGTTTGGGGAAAAGTGGACTGAGAGTTTGGGGACATGTGGACTGAGGGTTTAGGGACACGTGGACTGAGGGTTTGGAGACATGTGGACTGAGGGTTTAGAGACATGTGGACTGAGGGTTCGGGGAGATGTGGACTGAGGGTTTGGGGACAAGAGGACTGAGAGTTTGGGGACATGTGGATTGAGGGTTTGGGGAGATGTGGACTGAGGGTTTGGGGAGATGTGGACTGAGGGTTTGGGGACACGTGGACGTGGAGATGGGTTGTACCACCAGGCTGCTCCGTAAGTCCTCCGCCCTTGGTCTACTTCCGCTTCTGTGGGGTTAAAGGATCGGGCGCTGGAGTTGGGGTTTTTTAAAAAGTGATGGGGGTGGGGGAGGTTGGTGTCAGCAGTTAAAATGTCAAAACACCCTGGTACAACGGTTTCCTTCATACAGCTTGAACTCAGGCCCTTTTATGACAATGAATTTGAATTCCACAACAATGGGCATTTTTTTTTTTTGTTAATGCTTTCGCGAAATTCCAAAGAGCGGCGCTGAAGCTTGGAGAATCTGTTCAAAGTTGTAAGTGTAAAAGCCTGCTCCCATCCCAATTAATCAGCGGCACGCCACCAAAGCGGGGTGAGGCGATAGAGGGGGTAGGGCGATAGGGTATGGGGGTTGGAATTTAGGCTGTTTGTTGCACATATATTTTTGACCATGTTAGCGCACGTTGGAGAGTGGGAAAGTCTTTGTGATCAGGCACCTGCGGTAATGGGACACCACCGCTGAAGGCAGCAGTCAACTGAGAGGGGTCGAATAAGGGATCTGCTGGGAACGTGAGAGAAGTGGGGGGGGGGGGGGTGCTGACACACTCTTTCGGTTGAAAGATGTTAAAAGATAAAGATTTTTTAAAAGGACCGATAATGATGCTACGGTTCAAACTACACCCCCCTACCCCGCTTTTCTTTTCTCCCACTTGCTCGGGGATCTGAACAGTAATATAATGGTTTCATATATAAGTATGTCGTTGTATGACCCCAAACGAGATATCCTAAGACATTACCTCAGATGGCCCAGCGAGATATCCTAAGACATCATGTCAGATGGCCCAGCGAGATATCCTAAGACATCATATCAGATGGCCCAACGAGATATCCTAAGACATCATATCAGATGGCCCAACGAGATATTCTAAGGCTTTACCTCAGATGGCCCAGCGAGATATCCAAAGACATCATGTCAGATGGCCCAACGAGAAATCCTAAGACATTACCTCAGATGGCCCAGCGAGACATCCTAAGACATCAGGTCAGATGGCCAAGTGAGATGTCCTAAGACATTACCTCAGATGGCCCAGCAAGACATCCTAAGACATCAGGTCAGATGGCCAAGCGAGATGTCCTAAGACATTACCTAAGATGGCCAAGCGAGACATCCTAAGACATCAGGTCAGATGGCCAAGCGAGATGTCCTAAGACATTACCTCAGATGGCCCAGCGAGACATCCTAAGACATCAAGTCAGATGGCCAAGCGAGATGTCATAAGACATTACCTCAGATAGTCCAGCGAGACATCCTAAGACATCAGGTCAGATGGCCAAGCGAGATGTCCTAAGACATTACCTCAGATGGCCCAGCGATACATCCTAAGACATCAGGTCAGATGGCCAAGCGAGATGTCCTAAGACATTACCTCAGATGGCCCAGCGAGATATCCTAAGACATTACCTAAGATGGCCCAACGAGATATCCTAAGACATCAGGTCAGATGGCCAAACGAGATATCCTAAGACATCAGGTCGGATGGCCCAACGAGATATCCCAAGACATCAGGTCAGATGGCCAAACGAGATATCCTAAGACATCAGGTCAGATACACGAACGAGATATTTTAAGACATCATGTCAGAAAACTTGCAATCCGTGGAGTCATTCGACGGGTGCACAGAGTCACAGACACGTTAAATATATATTCACTGACGCATTCACATTATGTTAACCTCACATTTTAGGGACTTGGAATAATTTATAAGAAATTGAAAGTAAATGACAATACTGCACCACCTAAAAAAAAAATGTTACCATCTGGTTGCACAAATCCCCTACCATCTGTGCTGCGCTCGACATAATGCTGCTATTTTACCAACGATAAATGCACATTGCGCTCGACCCCCACCCCCACACCTCACACACACGTTTCAACACGGTGCATACAGCTATATAAAAAATGATTAGCACACCTACAGACGTCCCTGTCGTCCAGCACGTTCCTTAGTTACACACGTGTGCATGAACAAATTACACGCTTTAACTCGGGATGTTTCATTTGAGATCCGTCGATAGACCCCCCTTTTTTTTTTCTCTCTGTAAAAACTTTTGTGCTGTCAGCTGTCTGTGCGTTTTGTGGTCCACTAAAACCAACATTGTGCCCGCTTTTGGGGCTGACCGATTTCCCCCCCGCTATTGTAATCGAGAACCCCGGGGGGTTCCGAGCAACAAAACGTGACACCTGGGTTAGGGGGTGGTCTCATAATTTTTTAATGGGAGGAGATCAAAAGCCATTAGATTTAAATGAAGTCAATATAATGAACGTTTTTTGACATTTTGAAATTTAGCACTGGCAATGTTGAGACACTTGAATGTACTTTAGATTTTCTTTTCAGGTTATATTTGGCATTGGGGTATATTTTAATAATCAGTTGAAGACCCCACTATGCACACTTTCAGGAATTATGGTGGGGAAAAAAAAAATATCTTTTTGTTAAACGACCGTCGAATGACGTATTTCGCAACTGCACGGATGAATAACTCTACACTGGAGCTTGTAATAGGACAGTGGTTCCCAAACTTTTAAGCTTGTCGGACCGGTGGATAAGTTTTCTCATGCCACGACAAACCGGTGCCAGAGTTATTACATTATTTTGATTCTCCTTATATGACCTCAAAAATGTCTTTTTTTTTTTTAAAGTTGCCATCAGACAATTGGAGAGGAGATGATAAATTATTATAATTTGTAGGTCGCCTTTAGCCGTTTTGTGTGTGTGTGTGTGTGTGGTTGTTTTCCTTTTAAATGGATCTTGAATTTTATTTAAATTGTATTGTCTTATTTTGTGTGTGCCGGAAATGTAAAGCATGCAGACCAGATACGTGCACAAGAACGCAGACCAGATACGTGCACAAGAACGCAGACCAGATACGTGCACAAAAACGCAGACCAGATACGTGCACAAGAACGCAGACCAGATACGTGCACAAGAACGCAGACCAGATACGTGCACAAGAACGCAGACCAGATACGTGCACAAGAACGCAGACCAGATACGTGCACAAGAACGCAGACCAGATACGTGCACAAGAATGCATTGACCCACTTCTAATTTTTTTTTTTGGTTGACATTCGGAACTTGGATGTATTTAAATGTTAAAACGTGATCAGATGAAATGTTGAGCTTCACGTAGGTGATGTCATGTCATCCAGGTAGATGATGTAATGTGACTCACGTAGGTGATGTAATGTCACTCGCGTAGGTGATGTAATGTCACTCATGTAGGTGATGTAATGTCACTCACGTAGGTGATGTTATGTCATCCAGGAAGATGATGTAATGTCATTCATGTAGGTGATATAATGTCACTCACTTAGGTGAGGTAATGCTATTCATGAAGGTGATGTAATGTCACTCACGTAGGGGATGTAATGCTATTCATGTAGATAATTTAATGCCATTCACGTAGGTGATATAATGTCACTCATTTATGTGATGTAATGTCACTCACGTAGGTGATGTAATGTCACTCACTTAGGTGATGTAATGTCATTCATGTAGGTGATATAATGTCACTCACTTAGGTGAGGTAATGCTATTCATGAAGGTGATGTAATGTCACTCACGTAGGGGATGTAATGCTATTCATGTAGGTGATGCAATGCTATTCATGTAGGTGATGCAATGCTATTCATGTAGGTGATGCAATGCTATTCATGTAGGTGATGCAATGCTATTCATGAAGGTGATGTAATGTCACTCACGTAGGGGATGTAATGCTATTCATGTAGGTGATGCAATGCTATTCATGTAGGTGATGCAATGCTATTCATGTAGGTGATGCAATGCTATTCATGTAGGTGATGCAATGCTATTCATGTAGGTGATGCAATGCTATTCATGTAGGTGATATAATGCTGCTATTCATTTAATTCCACGTATTATATCAACAATTCCACTAATAATATAAAAAATTCCGCTTATTTATATCAACAATTCCACTTTTATATCAACAATTCCACTTATTATATATCAACAAGTCTACTTATTATATATCAACACTTCTACTTATTATCAACACAGAAGATCGAATGAACAACCAATACAATATATATCATATTTCGGTGGTCGGGGCTGCTGTATTGGATTAGTTAACAATTTTTTTTTAAAAGCATGTTTGTTGAGTGCCATTCACTTGTCTGTTTAGAGTGAAAGCGTCTCAGTCTCCCCCCCACCCCCCCCCCCACACACACAAACCACCCCCTACGGAAACAAGATGCAGTTATTTAAAAACGTTGTCTAATTGAGGATTTGACCCAAATAAGTTGTTTGTTTTTTTTTTTTGGGGGGGGGGGGGGGGGAGGTCAAGTTTGAAGAACAAATATTGATGATGTCTTTACAAGATATTTTATATTATGAGCCCCGCCCCGCCCCCCACCTCCCCTCCCCGAAACCAAATATATAGTTATAAATTCCCACAAAACCCACGTGACATGTTGGGTCCAAATGTTCCCGATGGTTTTGGGTGAAGGGGGCAAATGTACCTAATGGTAGCGCCAAATGATTCTAATGGTGGGGGCCGAATTGTTTATAATGTTATAAGAGCCAAATGATTCTAATGGTGGGGCCGAATTGTTTATAATGTTATAAGAGCCAAATGATTCTAATGGTGGGGCCGAATTGTTTATAATGTTATAAGAGCCAAATGATTCTAATGGTGGGGGCCGAATTGTTTATAATGTTGTAAGAGCCAACCAACATACTTAAGAAAATCAGCAGACCATCGAGCCAAGGCTCACAAGGTCTTCCCCAACACACCTCCACCGCCCCCAACCGGCATTCAACCACTCCCCCCGTGGTCTTTATTCCAGTCAGGCCGCGAAGCGGCATGCCGAGGGCTCCCCGCCCCTGAGACAGCCCCACCCACCCTTCCACTCGATTGACTATGCGAGTGAGGCCGCATCAGAGAAGGGACGCCTGGCCAGCCGGGTTGATGCTTACACAGCAACCGGGCCGGACTTCCTTGGGCTGGGGTGGATATAATTTACGTCTCTAAAGACCCCCCTTCCCACCCCGGGGGGACTCGTAGGTGTTAACAGACGCCCTCTAATAGGGTTTACGTGGTTTTCTGCGGCATGACTAATTCACACCGCAGCTGGGAAATGACAAAAGAGAAGGTTGCCTAGGAGCAGTACCCTCACGTCTGCATATTTGGAATCATCGGCTAGGGTCGCCACACGCCTTCGCCTCATATCCATGCGGCAACTGTAATCATATCCCGACCTGTTTCTACGTTATTTTCGGCTGCACTTGGTAGGAAACCATGCAGTCGTGCTCTTTCTAACGCAGTTTCCGTGCGTTACCTTTGCCTTTCGGCGCGGGTCCCCTACACGGTGATCATGTCCCCCGGGTAACGTTTCAGGGGGTTCGTGGCAAACGCCTCTTTGTCGACATGCCATTTATGGGACGGACATGCCGACTAGAGCCCCGGGGGGGTGTTGTAAGAGCCAAATGATTCTAATGGTGGGGCCGAATTGTTTATAATGTTGTAAGAGCCAAATGATTCTAATGGTGGGGCCGAATTGTTTATAATGTTATAAGAGCCAAATGATTCTAATGGTGGGGCCGAATTTTCCTAATAATGGAACTCAATACATTTTATTTTAAAAAAACACACACACACACCCAAAAAATGGCTTCCTGCTTTTCATTCCAATAAATGAGTCCCATGCTTTGTTAAACGTACATTCATAGACTCGTCTTTCCTAATGACTAATGATTACATTTCCATGTATTAATTATCAGAAGCCAAGTTGACGAGTGCTAATGTAGGTACAGCGACGTCAACATTAAATTACAGACCTTAGAGTCAGGGACCTCAACCCCCACATCCCGTTGTCATTTGCGTCCCAACGCAACCCCCCCCCCCCCCCCCGGGGGCCAGCCCCCACCCCCTGATAAAAAGCGATGCACCGGTGCGTATAATATTGCACCGAGTGACAGAGTCGTAATAATGACGTATATATTGTCGGTGTGTTGATACCCGCTGTATCAACTATTTATGATTTGGGATCGCTTGGGCTTGAGGGTTATGGGACCCTTTCTTCCATTCCCCACTACCCCGGCCAGGACAATAAAATCACAGAGATAGAGAGAGACGGAGAGATATATGAGAGTATGGAGAGATATGGAGCGAGAGAAATAGAGAGAGGGAAAAATAGAGACGAGAGAGCTAGAGAGAAAGAGAGAGCTAGAGAGAAAGATAGAGCGAAAATAGCGAGAAATAAGATAGATGGATGGATGGAATGGATGGATGGATGTATGGATAGATAGAAAAAGAGAGTGAGAAAGAAAGAGTGAGAAAGAAAGAGTGAGAAAGAGAGAGAAAACGAGAGAGAGAAAGAAATAGAGTGAGAGAGAATGAAAGAGAGGAGGGGGGGGGGGGTCGGTCGAGCTGAAAGAGCTTCCAGTGAACAATAATGGGTCATCACGAGATTCCTGGGACAGTGTTGGGAGGAGGGGGGGCGCCCTTTCCCCACTCACCCCCAGCCGCACGTTACACCCGAACAGTAATATACGTTAAACAAACTAAACGTGACGTAGTAGGCCTACCTTGTTCTATGAATATTCAACGTTTTTTCCCCCCACTCTGTATTAGCTCCCTCCGTCACAAAGGTTAAAGCTGCCACTACAACAGAAGTACACACATATAATTTCCGCGCTTATGTGTATATTGTTGTCCTCAAATGCCAAGTCTAGCCTTTATTTTTTTCAGCTATGAACAAAATCGTGCGCCTGAAAATGCAGTATCACAAGCGAGAGAGGGGGGGGGGGGGAAGAGAGAGAGAGAGAGAGAGAGGGGGTAAAAAATATTGTGCAGAGTTGTGCGTCAGACATAGGCCATAGGCGCAGACAAGCAGACAGACACACACCAGCTAAGTTTTTCTGCCGCGTGTGTAGGACTTCGCCGACGACCGCCACACTGCGCTTGTCGAGACAGAGGGGGGAGATCAGCGAACTTGGTTACATTCACTTTGGTACACAAGCTTAATTAATACGGTCGTTGCTTGCGATGAGGCGGAATTAACTCCCTTCTACGTGTCGAAAATGTCGATTTATCGATAAAGGAAGTATGTGGATTGTTGATTGAATGTTGGGGTGCGGGGGGGGGGGGGGAGGAGGAGGGTGTGATGCAGTCATGATACGGGCAGCGAAAACGGTACGAAAGGACCAACTGAGAAATTAATCAAACATCTTTGTGTCATGTCTGCCAGTGGTCTCAGTGGAGTTCCATCCATGCCGTGCATGGTCATAGTGTTTTAGAATAATGGGCAACGGTGTTCAAAAGGGGGTGCTCTCCTCACCGGGTGACCCCTTGTTATTGCTAGTTTGTCAATCTTGTTCTGTACTTTAATGTTCCTTTCGCTTTTAGCTTAGGGCGCCTTTGAAAAAAATACCCAGATGCAGAAAGGGCACCAGTAATCGAAAACGTTTGGGAACCACTGATCTAATGCATTTTTGAAAGTTTAACGAGCCACACGCATAACTATTAAAATCGCATAATGAATGGTCAAGTAATCTGGCTGGAATGGTCCTAGGAAACCAAGAACTCAATTGTCCAAAGCGAGAGCAAACCTGAGGGAAAAAAAAAAACTACAACAATAAACCAATAACTTCACTGGACGGTGGGTAACCAGGGCTAAAAATAATATGCTCACGTCGTAACTACTCGACCACCTCTGTGCTTAACATTGTAGGGCCTACCAAGTGCATGGGTGCAGTCTCACCTGTTAAGTTACGCCGCTGCGAGGAATAATTCCCTGAAAAAATTAAACCCATCTCAATGAGTCGGGTCACGAGCCTGAACATAAATTTAAAGTCTCGCTTCCACGAGCATCAACTTGATTGGTTCAATGTCATGGCAGACGTGAGCTTCACCGCGTGACAGACACGTGCTCAAAATTAATTCATGTCCTAACCATGATTTGATGGCACACTTATTTACCGTTGAATACCGAATCTCATCTCTCTACGCTTTAGGAAAGGCGCGCATGCGTCACCCTTTCGCGGGGGTCGCCAAGGACCATTGGAAAACACACATTTCCGATGATGATTTTCTTAGAAACCGATTGATTTGGTCCAGCTGAAAAACCAGACATGTCACCAATTTTCATTTGTTAGATACCCCCCTTTAAACTATTCACCCCATAATAAAGCTTAAACTGACAGTGAAAACTACTGCACAAATCAGCTCGTTTACGGGTAATCGTGGATTATAAATAGGGCATACAATAGGCGAATCTGACAAGTCCAGTGAAAATGTATAGAAGAAAAAACTGAAAGTTACCTCCCTTAATATCAAGTGATGCGCTTAACCAATGGCAGGTAAAGAAAACATAAATAAATAAAGAATATAGGTCAAATATCCGATGCTGAAATTACACCCAACAATAAATTATATTATTGTTATCTACGATGAATTTAAAGTGAAAATTTAAAGGCAAAAGTAAATTTCGGTTGGGGAAGCAGAGTCTTTCTTATAATCATAATACATGGGGTAAAGGTAGTTACTGTAATGTTCAAGCTTTATGTGATTAGAAGCAGTGTACTGAGAGGAAAATTTAGGATTAAGTTTAATCAGTTTCAGTAGCCCTCTCCTGCAGTCAGTACTATTTTGCCCAAGCTCAAAATGCTGTCGCACTAAGTTTCGTCTCTGTTAAAAAGTACCCCTGATGAACGACAATTGCCTTATAAAGGCAAAAAATATTTAAAAAACGCAAAATAAAAAGTATGCTCGTCTACTGCTTCACGCCTTCTTTTGATTCTGACCATTGAGTGATGAGAGCATTAAAATGATTTACAACATAGTCATTGTCAATCATTTTAAACAATTTGTATTTAGTCCCATCTGATTAAAGGCTGCTAAACACGTTGTAAAATATCTCTATGTTTTCATTGGTATTGAAAATGAAGGCCATTATCTTTTATGTTATTAATGAAAGTCTTACAGTGAACTGAGTAATGACTGATGTGTATGTGTAAAATAGCATAACATAAGCCTATTCTATAAATTTCAGTACCAGATCAAAGTCATAATGAGTCATATAACTTATATGTCACTTATAATTTATAATAAGCTGAATGATAATGGCACTGTGAAAGTATAAACTTGATATAATTTATTACATTATCATTGAGTCATTACACGGAAATTACACCACCTTTACAAGATCTCAGTGGCTTGTACACTGCTTCAGATTTTTTAAAAATTACGATTTTTTGAAAAATAATTGTTTTTTTTATTTCGGCCACAATTTTTGTTTTTATTTAGAGATGTCACTTTAATAAATGATGAATAAGAGATGTAATTGGCTTTTAAAAAACATAAAATATAGTTAAATTAATAAATTTGAAAAAAGTTGACAAGTCACAATATTGAGTCAGTCTGATGATAAACTGTAAAAATCTGTCACAAAATATCTAGTAACTGATATATTTTAAAAGTAAAATGGTATCACTAAATAGAGACACATTATAGAATTGTATTTTTACTTGAGAATATGTTGGATACTTTCAAACTTTAAAATCCCTTTTTCTCAAACTCTTCCAAATGTTACATGTCTATTTTTTACACTGAGATCTTCAATATACCATCTTTTAGCAAACCATCCCATGACAATGGATCGTGTAAAGAAGAACGTTAAGAAAATAAAATACAGTGAGGATTATTTGCAGTATGGTTTTACCTCAATAATGACAACAGGGATTGAGAAACCGCAATTTGTTATTAGTTGTGAAGTTCTATCAGCCGAATCTATGAAGCCGAACAAACTAAAAGCCATTTTGATAGCAAGCATTCAAGCTTTGCCGGCAAGGATACCAACTATTTTTAGAAGTAAAGCTGATGGACTCCAGAAAGCCAGACTTGAAACTGGAGGCAAGTACAAAAAACAAAACGTAGCAGCCGTTGAAGCTTCATATTTGGAGGCACTCAGAATCGCCAGAGCTATGAAACCTCACACCATTGCTGAAGATTTATTGTTGCCAGCGGCCAAAGACATTGTTCGCGTTATGATCGGAGATAAATTTGTTACGAAATTGAGTACAATTTCCTTTATCCAACGACACTGTCCGCAGAAGAATAGATGACATGGTAATCAAGTCTAAATACAGAAGTAGAATTGTTGTGGAATATGATCTTCGTTGTGCGCTTGCAAAAACTGCCCCGAGCATTTCTGATGTGGTAAAAAAGAAGCAATCTCAACCTTCGTACTGACGTTGGCTTTTTACGCATACTGTCGCAAAATGCAGCAATGTAGTTTACTGTAGTTATGTTAAGACTGTTACCCATGCTACACCATGCTTCAAGACAAAATCTCATTTATTTGTAGTTAGAAATAAATAGTTCACAATTTATAATTATCTATTGTTTTTCGTGATTAATCACCATGTTTGAATTATGTTCAATTTGTAACCATGGAAATAAATCCTGCATATCAGATATTTTCATTACTATACATAACAGAAGCAACATAACAGTTAAGAAGTAGCAACAAACATAAGTTTATGGTTGGGGGTCGCCACAACATGAGGAACTGCATTAAGGGGTCGCGGCATTAGAAAGGCTGAGAACCGCTGTCTTATGCGCATGTCTCGTTCCGGGTATTGCCTGTATGGTGTATCGCTATTCAATCCTTTTTATTAACTTCGATTTTGTGCATGAGTTTCTTTCTAAATATGCGAACGACTAACTGACCAACTTCCCATCATCCTGTCGAAGTTAAACTTGGCTCATATACTCGTTGCCGTTGACAGCACATTTGATCAAATTTTACCCCTTACCATCCCAACCCCCCCGAAAAAAAATCAGTTGGTCCAGTTGGTTTAAAGGGAAGATGAACGAAATAAGATTTTTTCAAATGGTTGCGTGTTTAGTCGTGGAGATTAATTGTGTAGTTTTTGCTACGTGCTTTGCATTTGTGACGTATTTGGGTATGCAGTAAAAAAAATAATGTATCTTTTAAAGGGGAAAATGAAGCAAATAGGAAACGTTTTTTCACCAGACGTTTACCCATTTACACATACGCGTCTTAATAAATGATGAATCACGTGCAGTTACATAAATGCAAACAACGATGCCTGATAAGCGGGTCTGCACAACTCATAATGTAAAGACGGGCCGTAATACTTTATGAAAAACTTGTGCGGGCCGAAATACAGTAGGACAAGGGGAAAATCTATTAAGAAAATAATAATAATAAGAAAAAAAAAATCGTTACTTTGGGGGCCGCCAAGTGGGTGCTGGCGGGCCACATGCGGCCCGCGGGCCGTATGTTGTGCAGGCCTGCTGTAAAGGATTTTTTTTAACGAAAAACGTTGTTTTTTAGGGATTGTTTCATTTCTTTGATAAAACACCATTTTTTTTTTTATTCGCTGTAACTGTAAGCTATTCTTGAGCCACTGGCAAAAATGTCCAAAAATTTTTTTTCGCTCTGTGATAAACGCGACGTTACACTGGTACTTATGAAAACAATGTCTTAGATCACGGAGCGACTAAACCGTTGTGCAAAGTTTGCTCGAAAAAAAATAATGGAAAAGGGGGGGGGGGGGGGAGAAACAACAATAAAATTTCTTAAAATAGAATCACGCAAAGAAAGTCAGTGCAGATTGAGAACCGCTGTTTTAAAGGATAATATTCTCTGCTCTGCAGTGCGTTTCAACGCGTCTTCAAAAGAAAGTCCTTTTTTTTTAAGGGATACATTTTTTTAAATTTAAAATTTATTTACAGGCATAGAACTAATAGAACTATATTTTATTTATAACACATATTATTACTTCTGAATTATTATTATTTTTTATTTTTAATGAATTACTTCTGAATGTTTCAGAATGCGCTGTGATATAAAGCGCTGTCTTCATTCAAGCAAGTCAGTCATAACCCACACACACCACCACCACCACAGCGTCTGGTGGATTTTTGTTTACGTGGGCAGTAGTTTAATGGTTTGACCTGTACGCAGGTTTATGGGACAGCGTCTTAGTGCAGTTCTGTCAGAGCCAACCCAGTGGCGTAGAATGAATGAAAATGCTTGTTGGGTGTGTGGGGTGTGGGGGAGAGGACGGCAATTCTCTTTGAATGAATTGTAAAGAGTTATTTTCGACAACAGCATCGGTTCCTTCAATGCGATGTGCCGCCAAGAAGAGATCAAATGGAATTAGTCAAGTGTTTAAATATCTTCTAGAACATGGCCCTACACAGGTGGTTGGTTATCAGAAGTAGGTACGAAGTAGATGTGCTCGAAAGAAAAAAAAAAAGTCGTCCGACTGAAAATTTTTGGAACGGAAGTTTGATCGAAATGAAATAATTTGGGGGTGGGGGGGGGGGGGGGGCAATCGCCTACGACATAAATTGTTTTTTAAAATTTTCCCATTTATCTTCCCTTAAAATAAGTAGTTAAAAAAATTAACGAATAGAGGAATCTCCTTTTTAACAAATTTCATTTTGAATAAACTTCTGTCCAACAATTTTCTTTCCAAATTTCCCATTACGAAAAATGTTAAATCCCTCCTCTCTCTTTGGTCCCCCCGCCGCCGCACCCCCACCCCCACAAGGTTGAACTGATTTCTTTTTGCATTCCTTATGACGAAAAATGTTAAATCCACGCTCCACACCCCCCCCCCCCCCAATCCGGTCAAAAAATAATCTTGCCGTATTTCTGGATACAAAAAGGATTTGTTTAAACTCTGACATCCACCCCCACCCCCTTCTCCACTTTATTTGTGGAAGATATTCTTTTTTTTTTTTTTTTAAAGTGGATACCACGGAAATATGAATTGTAATTTCTCGTCGTGTTTTAAGCACTCGATATTGCACATTGTAATATAACATTCGCAACAGGTGGATCACATCTCTATTGTAATAAAACAATTGTTATCTTTTGAAAAAACATTTCTTGTTACACTTTGCATCCCAACCCCCTCCCAACCCTTCCAACCCAATCCCAACTCCCTCCCAACCCCCTACCAACCCCATCCCAACCCTTCCAACCCAATCCCAATCCCCTCCCAACCCTTCCAACTTCCTCCAAATCCCCCTCCCTACCCCCTCTCCAGTTTATTCCAAACCTCCCCCACCTCCCAACCCCCTCCCCAACCCCATCCACCCTCCCAACATCCTCCCTCCCCCTTCCTCCCAACCCCCTCCCCACCCCGCCCCACTTCCTCCCAACCCCTCCCCCTCCCAACCCCGCCCCACTTCCTCCCAACCCCTCCCCTCCCAACCTCCCCTCCTAACCCCTCGCTAGGAGTTGGTTTGCGCACAATGGACAGTTGATTGGTGCACAATGTGCAGTTGCTTGATGCACAATAGGTAGTTCGTTGGTGCACAATGGGCAGTTCATTGGTGCACAATGGGCAGTTTGTTGGTGCACAATGGGCAGTTGATTGGTGCACAGTAGGTAGTTGGGGAGTCCGAAATGGTTAATTGGTTTATCAAAAAATGGTCAGTTAGTTGGTCCTAAATTGTTAGTTAATTGGTCCAAAATGGCCAGTTGGTTAATCCAAAAATCTGTTGTTGGTTGGTCCAGAAATCTGTAGTTGGTCGGTCCTGAAATCTTTAGTTGGTCGGTCCGGAAATCTTTAGTTGGTCGGTCCGGAAATCTTTAGTTGGTCGGTCCGGAAATCTTTAGTTGGTCGGTTCGGAAATCCTTAGTTGGTCGGTCGAAAACTCAGTAGTGGGTTGGTCTGAAAATATTTAGTTGGTTGGTCCAAAAATCTGTAGTGGGTTGGTCCGGAAACCTTTAGTTGGGTCGATCCAAAATGGGCGTTGGAGACCAGCAAAAACGACCACAAATAAAAGGCCTCCTGGGGCTGACCACCCATTCTTTCTACGCCACTGGGAATCGTAATGATTGCTTGTAGTTTTTTGGGGGGTTGTTCGCTGAAACATAATGTAAAAAACACGAGAAGGTAGACACATGACATGGTCATATTAAAAAAAATGTTGTTTTTTTTGTTTTGTTTAAGAATTGTGTTTATTGGGTACCCTGGCATTTTTTTACCACAATGAATGACTAAATTAGATATGACACCGGTGTCCCGTACCATTCCTAAATTCTGGGTCGTTCATGCCAAACTGGGTTGACGTCTGACGTGCTCTGCACCACGCTGTCGGGAAATCGATTGACACTTTTAAAAGTTGGGATCTTGTCTGATTTAACAGCGGGATCGCGTCTAAAAGTTATTTTATTACCTCAACGCTAATGTTCCCTTTTTTGTGGGGGGAGGGGAGGGGTGGGGATTACTTTTTGACTCCCCTCCCTTCGGTGCCATTTTGGTGTCGAGTCGTCATTCACAGTTTCAGATAAAACCCATCAACTGCGACCAAATGTGTAGCTCCAACTGAAATATTTCATTGACTGACAAGGACCGAGCTATTGCTCTTTAATGGCCCCGGCAAGTATGGTACAGGCCTGTCTCATCTGGTGGGCAGTCCCGTAAATCAGACTCTCGACATGGTTGGCTGGGAGGACCCCAGTCACGCCAGTCGCCAGCGTTGAGCAATCGGCTAGAAGGTGCTCGATCGTCTCTGGTGCCAATCCACAATGATGGCAGCTCGGGTCCCGCAATTGGGTGTAATCTATTCAAGTAGCTGAGGGTAGGGCAATGTTCTGTTCTCATCTGGGTGATGAGACTCTGCTGGTGGCGTTTAAGAATCCACCATTGGTCGCCCTTGCGGTTGTTTCTGGGCATGTTCCGGTAAAGTTTTCGGGCCGTGTTCCCCTGTTCCCATTCTTTTAACCATTCCTCGTGGAAGAGGTCCTTAATCCAGGCTTGGGCCCCCAGTAACTCCAACTAAAGGGGCCCAACTCTAAAACGCGTACCAAATGGTCCCACCCTACAACTCCGGCCAAACAGTCCGACTTTATTAACTCCAGCTAAAAGGCCAACTCTACATCTCCGACCAAATAGTCCGACTGTATAACTCCAAACGAAAGGCCAAATCTACAACTCCGACCAAATAGTCCGACTTTATTAACTCCAGCTAAAAGGCCAACTCTACATCTCCGACCAAATAGTCCGACTGTATAACTCCAAACGAAAGGCCAAATCTACAACTCCGACCAAATAGTCCGACTTTATTAACTCCAGCGAAAAGGCCAACTCTACATCTCCGACCAAATAGTCCGACTGTATAACTCCAAACGAAAGGCCAAATCTACAACTCCGACCAAATAGTCCGACTTTATTGACTCCAACTGAAAGGCCAACTCTACAACTCCGACCAAATAGTCCGACTGTATAACTCCAACCAAAAGTCCTACCTTAAAAAGTAAGGCCCAAAGGGGTCCAACTCTGTATTTACAACCCGCAGCCATATAATCAAACAAGGAAGTATCGCTGGAATGAGCTTTGGTTTCGGTTTTCGTAGACGACAGAAACAAATTTAAAAAAAAAAAAAGGTATTTTCGTCAACAGGACATAATGAGTAAGGTCAATAACCTTCAAAAGAACTAGGGAGTGGCGTAAACATTTTACAAGAGGCTGAAGTGGGGAAATCTGTTAAAGGCCTGGGGGGGGGGGGGGGGGGGGTGGTGTTAGGTGTATGGGAGTATGTCTACTTTGGAAAATTTTAGGATGGCAAAAACAAAGTATGGCAAATTAACAGAATGGGGAGCACGATGGATCAAAAAATAACCTAACAGGGTCTGTTTAAAAAATAAAAGTACCTTTCCACAGATCCACATATCCATTCATCGGGCCATCCATCCATGTAAATTAGAGTAGCATCAAGAAAAGAGGCCCACTGGCTTCTTCAGCCCGCGCGGTTTTTTTGTCATTGTGGTGTCATTGTGTTACCATTGTGGTGTCATTGTGGTGTGGATTCTTTAGTTATTCTTGTAATAAGTAAAAAAAAAAAATACTTTTTGTAAAAAAAAGAGTGGCTCTAAAAAAATGGATTCGCGGGGTCTAAAGTATAGAGCAGCTGGGATGTTTGGGGGGTGGGTTGGAAAAGGTGTAAGGAGGTTTCTCTAGAGTGAACCGAATTTTAATGATAGTTTTTTTTATTTATTAATAGCGGAGACCTATTAATAGAACACCATGGCATTCATTTCGGCCAATCTCTTTAAAATGGTGGAAAGCATTCAGTAAAACATCCGGGCATTCCGTTTGGCCAAACTCTCAACAGATGTTCGGTACTTTAGTGGTAATTTGATCTTTTGCAGCGTGTCTCAAACTAGACGAAACATTGTTTACACAATTATTTTACAAACGATTTTACTTGTGAAGTGCGTTGTTATCAGGCATGTTTTAGGAAAACCTTGTCTAAAAAAATTGAAATGACGTAACGCGATTTGACGTCTTCCGGTCTCGGGCCGTACGAGAAACAGTTCTCGTGTGGTGAGATTGTCACAAGGGCAGTGACAGCGTGCGGTCCAATTTGATGTTTCCCTGACCGGACGCATGCTAACTTTACGACACGCTTTACACAGGGGCGTCATTTCACATTTTTTCAGGAGGAGGGGGGGGACCAAAACTGGTCGGCTTGTTAAGTTGTTTATTATTGGGGGCGCCACAGTCATTAGCAATTTAAATAAAACCTGCAGTGGGGGGGGGGATGCCCCACCCTGCCCTACCCAAATGACGCCCCTGGCTTGACTGTCTCTTTACATGAGATTACTGAACGTACTATTATTTATTGCTTTAGGCATAAAAGATGGCATTGTAGTATAAAATATCATGCTCATTAGCTACCCCTCCACCCAAAACCCCCACCCCCACCCCATCCCACCTGGGTTTGTATTATTATGGTGCGCCCCCACCCCCCCCCCCCCCGCCGGATGCTTCCGTTTATACGTGTTCTGGCATCAGTAGGAAAAGCCAAACAGCTTTGTATGACAAACACAAAGAACAAACTTTGTCCTGACTGCCCAACTCCTTTATGAAGCGCATGTCCACATACATAAAGAACCAACTCTCTCTTTCTCGCTCAACGCCCTTTCGAAGCGCATGGGCACTGACATAAGGACAAACTTTGTCTTGCCTGTCCAACGCCCTTTCGAAGCGCATGTGCACTGACATAAGGACACACTTTGTCTTGCCTGTCCAACGCCCTTTCGAAGCGCATGTGCACTGACATAAGGACACACTTTGTCTTGCCTGTCCAACGCCCTTTCGAAGCGCATGTGCACTGACATAAGGACACACTTTGTCTTGCCTGTCCAACGCCCTTTCGAAGCGCATGTGCACTGACATAAGGACAAACTTTGTCTTGCCTGTCCAACGCCCTTTCGAAGCGCATGTGCACTGACATAAGGACAAACTTTGTCTTGCCTGTCCAACGCCCTTGTGAAACGACAGGTCCACTTCTCTAAAAGACAACATTGTCTTGCCTGTCCAAAAACGCTCTTACGCCTATACCTACCGTCCTTAGAAACGTCGGGTCCAATTACTACGTCAAGACTAACTTAGTCTTGCTTAACTGCTCTCCAACAACAGTTCTTTTGCACTCTAGCATTTCCTTGACAGGACACCTCTGACCGACCCAGGGAGCTGTATGGATAAACCCAGCCAGCAGACGGTGACCACGTCACTTCAGCTTTGACAACGGCGCCGAAACCTTACAGAATAACCGGCAGACGTGGCGGAAACTTAATATGATACGCCGCTGTTGATCTACTAAGACGGTTAAAAGTACAGCTCGGTGGTTATGGCAGATTCATCGGAAGTTATCTTAAGGAATTGTGTGAGTGTGTGGGTAGGGGATGTGGGGGTGGGTTGGGCATGTTCTGGTCAAAGGTGTATCCACTTTAGTGTTATTATCTGACGAGGTGAGATTGTAATGTAAACTATACATTTATATCATTGGGCGCAACTCGCCCCCTCCCCAACCACTTTCTTACATTGCGTAACTCGACTCCTCCCCATCCACTTTCTTACTGGCGTAACTCGCCCCCTCCCCACCCACTTTCTTACTGGCGTAACTCGCCCCCTCCCCACCCACTTTCTTACTGACGTAACTCGCCTCCTCCCCACCCACTTTCTTACTGGCGTAACTCGCCCCCTCCCCACCCACTTTTGTTTACTAACTCAAGATTTTTTTTTAAATTCGCAGTTTATTGATGAAGATTTGGTTGTAAAGGGTGAGAGGTGATGTGTATGACCTTGGTCTTGTGTAGTATCCTCATAGAAGGAACGTCTATAACCCAGGAGTCACAGTATAGAGGTACAGCACGTAGGTTTTCGTGATCGGAGCGTGTGTGCTTGGCACATAGGCGCTCGACATCAGAGGGTGTGTGGCATGCCTCTACTCTCCACTCAGAGAGTGTGTGGCATATCTCTACTCTCCACTTCAGAGAGTGTTTGGCATTTCTCTACTCTCCACGTCAGAGAATGTGTGGCATATCTCTACTCTCCACTTCAGAGAGTGTGTGGCATATCTCTACTCTCCACTTCAGAGAGTGTGTGGCATATCTACTCTCCACTTCAGAGAGTGTGTGGCATATCTCTCCTCTCCACTTCAGAGAGTGTGTGGCATATGTCTACTCTCGACTCTTGGTATGTGTGCGGCATATATCTACTCTACACTCCTGAGTGTGAGTCGTGGCATATCTACTCTTGACTCCAGAGTGGGTATGCCATATCTACTCTCGACTCCTGATAGTTCGTGGCATATCTACGCTTGACTCCAGAGTGGATACGGCAGATCTGCTCTTGACCCCAGAGTGGATATGGCAGATCTACTCTTGACCCCAGAGTGGATATGGCAGATCTACTCTTGACCCCAGAGTGGGTATGGCAGATATACTCTTGACCCCAGACTGGGTATGGCAGATCTACTCTTGGCCCCAGAGTGGATACGGCAGATCTACTCTTGACCCCAGAATGGGTGTGTGTGAAAGTTCTAAAGATGCGCTTTGGGTGAGTTCTGGATTAAAATTCATGACACAAAATTTTTTTTTTCAAAATCCAATTCCAATGGCCAATGACGTCATGAACTTCAGAGGCCGAGTTGGTGTAACTGGTTGAGGATGAGGAAGGGAGGGGGGTGTGGGGGCGAATGAGTCTAATATCTGAATGTCACGTGATTAATGCGCGAGACGAAGCCGCAAAGAGTGCTGGGAAAACCCCAAGCCAATCGGTAAGGAATCCTAGACGATATTTTTTATACTATCATTCTCCATTCTCTTCACCTAGTGCCTCGAAATAAATTTTATTTTAAATTAAATCAGCTATATTAACTCCGCTTTTGTTCGTGGCCGACTGGGTGGCTTGCAAAATTCTTCGGAATGATAAGTGACCCACTTCCCGTCAACCCATCGAGCTGAAACTTGGCACATAGACTGTTTGCCGATGACAATAAATTCTTTCAATTTTTCAGCCCCAACCCCCGAAAATCAGTTTTTTAAAGGGAACATGAAGAGAAATTCCCGATCATTGCGCTAAATGAGATTCTTAAAATAAATTTTAAAAAATCACAAAGTGCGTTTGGTGCGTAAAAATGTTCATTTATATTTCTGAAGTAGCTGCATTGTGAAATGTGTTTAATCTGCGGTGTAATAGCGGGTGGGTCATTAGAATATTAATATAGTTCAAAGCGTGAAAAAATATGGGCTTGGGGGGGATGGGGAGGAGGGGGGTACTCATTGGGATTGCCATAAAGTGCATTACTTGTATGCATGCTTTTTTTTCAAATTTTCGGCCCCACCCCACAATGCTCGATAAAGAATTTATAAAGGATTTATTGGAAACACTTTGTTGGTAGGGGGTTGTTTAATGTCTCATGACAACGCTGTATAAGTTTATCACTCTCGGCTTTCTGTGGATGTATTAAGTATGCAGGGATTAGAATACCCGTGGGGGAGACTTCCAGCAATCTGTAAGAACAGACACGCGGGGGAGACTGCCAGCAATCTGTAAGAACAGACACGCGGGGGAGACTGCCAGCAATCTGTATGAACAGACACGTGGGGGAGACTGCCGGCAATCTGTATGAACAGATACGTGGGGGAGACTGCCGGCAATCTGTAAGAACAGACACGTGGGGGAGACTGTCAGCAATCTGTATGAACAGATACGTGGGTTGAGACTGGCAACAATCTGTATGAACAGATACGTGGGGGAGACTGCCAACAATCTGTAAGAACAGACACGTGGGGGAGACTGGCAACAATCTGTAAGAACAGATACGTGGGGGAGACTGCCAACAATCTGTAAGAACAGATACGTGGGGAGACTGCCAACAATCTGTACGAACAGACACGTGGGGGAGACTGCCAGCAATCTGTAAGAACAGACACGTGGGGGAGACTGCCAGCAATCTGTGTGAACAGATACGTGGGGGTGACTGCCGGCAATCTGTATGAACAGATACGTGGGGGAGACTGGCAACAATCTGTTTGAACAGATCGACATTTTTTAACATCATTGACAATATTTAAATTTTTTATTTTTACATTTAGCTACACCCGAAGGCGGTCTTGTTTTGGTATTTTGCACTTCAAAGAATAGAAACAAAATGACAGCAATCAAATCCAATTTTTTCAATGTTTAAAATATTTCTCTTGGTAATTTAAGAATCTCTGCTTGTTCGTTTTCATTTACTAGTGTACATGTTTTTTGTTCCAAATCATTGTCTGGCTGCTTAAAACCTGTGTGATATATCGGACGTAATTTTGGGTCATTACTTAAAATGAAGAGATGAGACTGCCCTCCAGTCCCTACCTTAGCTACGCCTGATCCCCATTTTATCTACGCCGCTGTCCTTTGCTCATTTCTTAAAAATAAATATTTGAGGCTGCCTTCCATTCCCCACCTTAGGTACGCCACTGCCATTGGTCTTTACTTAAAAATGGAGATTTGAGGCTGCCCCCATTCCCCACCTTAGCTACGCCACTCTTCTTGGTCTTTACATAAAAATAAAGATTCGAGGCTGCTGTCAGTATATCAGGCAAAAAAAAATTTATAATAATTTCAGGTGCACCATTTTGTGTGTCGCTATTTATAGAAATAAAGGTACATAATCCTTTTACGGGGCCAAACACACATATGACATAACACACGAAAAATAACACACATGACATAATACACATGACGTAAAAGGCCCCAAAATATGGTTAAACACCATAGAAACGGCCCCCCCCCAGCTGATGATGTACGCCTTTTTTTAATTTAACATGGTTACGCTCACTAAAAAAATTTATGTCGCTTATCAAAATACTAAGCTCTCTATATAACACATCTCACGAACGCCACCAGATGGCGCTGATTTCACAAAACCAAATTTCACCGTAACTGCACTGAGATTCTTAAAGTGCTTTCGGTGCGTTATATTGTCTTTCGCTTTACTGAAATAGGCTCAAATTAAATAGGATTTAATAAATCTGAGGTATATATGGCGGTCGGATAGTGGAATAATAATAATAGAGTTCAGGGGCGTGGAAAAAAAAAAGAAATGTGCGGTGGCGACGAAACGGGGATGGGGGGGGGGGGCACTAATTGGGAATTCTTATAAAGTGCGTTACTTAAAAGTATGTTTTGTTAAGTTACTTAAACGTATGTTTTGTGAAGTTACGTAAAAGTATGTTTTGTGAAGTTACGTAAAAGTAAGTTTTGTGAAGTTACTTAAAAGTATGTTTTGTGAAGTTACGTAAAAGTATGTTTTGTGAAGTTACTTAAACGTATGTTTTGTGAAGTTACTTAAAAGTATGTTTTGTGAAGTTACTTAAAAGTATGTTTTGTGAAGTTACTTAAAAGTATGTTTTGTGAAGTTACTTAAAAGTATGTTTTGTGAAGTTACGTAAAAGTATGTTTTGTGGATTTACTTTAATGTATGTTTTGTGACGTTACTTAAAGAGGTGGGAAGTTCACGCATTGCGGCCACCATTATTTGGCGGACTGTAGCTAATTGCGTGATGGTGGTCCGCAGCCCAAAAGTGAACTGGAATGGTGTGTCTACTTTTGTTCAAATAAATGAGTTTGGGGGACCACAGTTGCTGCCAATAGTGCCGTTTATATTGAAGAAGCACTACGCACCAGGAACGTCATTTGGTTAGGGCAAGGTGGGGGACTTTATCCCCCCTTCCCCCACTGAATTTGCAGGTTTTTATTTAAATTCCTATGTACTGTGGCGCCTCCAGTAATAAACAACTTAACCCGACCTCGTTTTGCGCCCCCCCCCCCGCCCCGCCCCCCAACCAGGAAAATACCTGAAATAACGCCCCTGCTGTGCACCAAGGGTCGATAGCACGTGTAATGACATCACGTTACTAAAAGTAGGGTGTTGGGGGTGGGGGCGCTATGGGGTGGAGCGGGAACCCACAAGGGCGACCTGACGGCTGGAAAGATAGAAAGAAATCCCCAACAAAAACAAATTTGTTCACTCGGTCAATGCACTTTTGTGTATCGGTTCAGCCAAACTCGTGTCAAACAAAATACCTTTGGTTGAGGAATGGTGATTGGGGGGTGGGGGGAAACAAAATAGGAGGGGTGGGCGGGTTCCGAGCCAGGTGTAAATGAGTTGATACCTGTAATATTATGAACGGCATTTTATCTAATTTTTTTTAAAAAGTACTATTAGTGGCATACGAAAGTAAACATGGATGCACTTTTAAGCCTGTCTGTGCAGTTGGTTCTTTAGTGTTGATATACATACAATTGTGTGTTAACCTAACAGAGACACCTGTGTGTAACCTTAACAAGGGCGGCAACCTGTATGTAAACCCACCATTAACACATGCTTTTAAACATAACATAGGTGGCAACCTGTATGTAAACATACCATTGACACCTGTGTGTAACCTTAACATAGGCGCCAACCTGTATGTAAACCTAACATTGACACCCGTAAACCTAACAATGATACCTGTAAACCTAACATTGACACATGTTGGTAAACTAAACATAGGTGGTAACCAGTATGTAAACCTAACATTGGCACCAGGTTGTAAACTTAACATAGGCGCCAACCTGTACGTAAACTTAACATAGGCGCCAACCTGTACGTAAACCTAACATTGGCACCAGTCTGTAACCTTAACATAGGCGCCAACCTGTATGTAACTGTATCACAGTTAAAACTTTTGGTTTGATAAAAAAATCCAACAAGGAAGAAGAAAGTTTCACATAGGGCAATAACATAATGTACTCTAAATAATTATAATAATAAAACAACATACGCCAGTCACGTTTCACGACGCCAGTCAACAAAGTGTCACATTTCACGACGTCAGTCAACAAAGTGTCACATTTCACGACGTCAGTCAACAAAGTGTCACATTTCACGACTCAAGTCAACAAAGTTTCACGACTCCAGTCAACAAAGTGTCACACTTTACGATGCTAGTCAACAAAGTGTCGTACTTCACGACTCCTGTCAACAAAGTTTCACATTTCACGGCTCCAGTCATCAAAGTTTCATATTTTACGACTCCAGTCAACAACGTGTCGTACTTCACGACTCCTGTCAACAAAGTTTCACATTTCACGACTCCGGTCAACAAAGTAGTCGTACTCCACGACGCCTCGGCGCAGTCCAAACGAATACAGGATGTACCTGTTTTCGGTGCACGGCATGACGATATGTACCGCTCGATGCATTGTAAAGTGATCTTTTTACCAAAGACCTCCTTTACAGGTGATCTGTTTACCAAAGACCTGATTTACAGGTGATCTGTTTACCAAAGACCTGATTTACAAGTGATCTGTTTACCAAAGACCTGATTTACAGGTGATCTGTTTACCAAAGACCTGCTTTACAAGTGATCTGTTTACCAAAGACCTGCTTTACAAGTGATCTGTTTACCAAAGACCTGATTTACAAGTGATCTGTTTACCAAAGACCTGCTTTACAAGTGATCTGTTTACCAAAGACCTGATTTACAAGTGATCTGTTTACCAAAGACCTGATTTACAGGTGATCTGTTTACCAAAGACCTGCTTTACATATGATCTGTTTACCAAAGACCTGCTTTACAAGTGATCTGTTTACCAAAGACCTGATTTACAAGTGATCTGTTTACCAAAGACCTGCTTTACAAGTGATTTGGAAGAGCACCGTAAAGTTCAACGTTGTTGTTTGTCTCAAAGTGTGTTTGTTTGTTTGTTTGTTGTTTTTGTGTGTGAGGGGGTAACTTGTTGCCCAAGCCCCAAAGTAACTTGTTGCCCAAGCCCCAAAGTAACTTGTTGCCCAAGCCCCAAAGTAACTTGTTGCCCAAGCCCCAAAGTAACTTGTTGCCCAAGCCCCAAAGTAACGTGTTGCCCAAGCCCCAAAGTAACTTGTTGCCCAAGCCCCAAAGTAGCCCTGTTCATAATTCAGCTCAGTAAAATAGCAACACGGATTTTTAGCACGTAATGTTATATTAATTCATTGTCCACTCTAAAAACAAACGGTACCAAATAAATAAAGGTTTAAGAACCCCTGTACTCTGCAAATGTGTTAAGGGGGGGGGGGGGGGGGAAATGTTTTGTTCGAAGATTTTACCCATGACAATTCGAGTGCGCTATTGCCTTTTTTTTGGTGTTTCTTTTGCTCATGGGGCCAATAGTACATCGTCTGTGCTGGGGGAGAGGGGGGGGGGGTGACATAGAATGTTTATATTCCAATAACTGAGTGCACAGCTGCGCATGTCATGGGATAACAGCCGTCACGTGACCCTAATGAATTAATTGTGGCTCTGGTTAGGGTTTGGGGGGGGGGTGTGTGGTATTCTTTGGTGCACCGAGGAAACTGGGAGGGGAGGGTGTGGGGGTCGAGGGATCCGTTATTACAAGCTTTTCGCGTGAACTCAGACGATTAGTCACGTGACCATGGTATGGGTTTCCCCATCTTGGAGCTCTTCGAATTTTTAGGTAGGGGGTCCTGATGACCGAAAGAGTTTAAATGTTTGAGCACCTTTGTTGGGTAGGACAGAGAGAGTTAAAACAAAAAAGTATGGTCACACAAAAAGTGTCATATTATTGCGTCATCGTTAACTGGGTACCGTGAACCCAGCGGTGTCAGCGGCAAAGGAAATTATTCTTGATAAATTATGGTTTCAAGCTGTTGAATTAAATAATTATTTTTTGAGCAATGAATAAAATACAATTTCAGTTCTTTAATTTTCTGGAAAAAAAAAAAAAGGATTTAAAAAAAAATTGATTCAACTGATTCAATCTGAGTATCTTACAGAATTGTAGGCGTGATCAGTTTTGTTCACATTGTCAGTGATTTTTAAAAAAAAAAGATACTAAAGCGAATCTTTAGTTTACAAATTAGCAAGTATTTAGTTTATCTATCACAGCGGTTCTCAGCCTGTGGGTCGCGAACCCTTTGGGGGGGGGGGGTCGCAAGACCCTTTTTGCCGGGAGTCGCCTAAGACCACCTGAAAACACATATGCTCTATAGTTAAGAAGTAGAAACCGAAAATAATTTTGTGGCAGGGGTCGCTGCAACACGAGGGACTGTAATAAAGGGTCGCGGCCATAGACCATAGTGCGGTTGGGAACCACTGATCTAGGCAATTGTTAGTTTACAAATCTTTGAATCTTTAGTTTAAAAAATTATCGAAAATTGTATAGTTTACAAAGTAAGTCTATTTAATAATTTTGATTACAACATGCACGCGGATTTTGATAAAATGCTGGAATGATCGATAATAGGGGAGGAATTCACTTGTTTTTCTGTCGTCTACCACAAGGAGATCCTCCTCCCCCCCCCCCACCTTACCCGGAACAATACACATTTGGCACCATCACTTTGTCCCCATCAGCATTGGGAGGGGAGGGAATAGATACATTACTTACACTCAGTTTATTTAAATATTGGCCGATATTTTTTTTTACAACAACGACGGGGCCACTCTCTGTGACTTTATCAAGATCACGCACACGCCCACACGCACTCTCTCGCACACATACACACGAGCACACACTCAAACACACAAACAAAGACAACGGCGCGCACAAATACGAACACTATCACAAACTAACACTATCACAAACTAACACTATCACAAACTAACACTATCACAAACTAACACTATCACAAACTAACACTATCACAAACTAACACTATCACAAACTAACACTATCACAAACTAACACTATCACAAACTAACACTATCACAAACTAACACTATCACAAACTAACACTATCACAAACTAACACTATCACAAGCTAACACTATCACAAACTAACACTATCACAAACTAACACTATCACAAACTAACACTATCACAAACTAACACTATCACAAACTAACACTGTCACAAACTAACACTGTCACAAACTAACACTGTCACAAACTAACACTGTCACAAACTAACACTGTCACAAACTAACACTATCACAAACTAACACTATCACAAACTAAAACTATCACAAACTAACACTGTCACAAACTAACACTGTCACAAACTAACACTATCACAAACTAACACTATCACAAACTAACATTATCACAAACTAACACTATCACAAACTAACACTATCACAAACTAACACTATCACAAACTAACACTGTTACAAACTAACACTATTACAAACTAACACTATCACAAACTAACACTATCACAAACTAACACTATCACAAACTAACACTATCACAAACTAACACTATCACAAACTAACACTATTAAAAACTAACACTATCACAAACTAACACTATCACAAACTAACACTATCACAAACTAACACTATCACAAACTAACACTGTCACAAAGTCACAAGGAGACACGCACACACAGACGCCACAAACGCTCAAAGTTGCACAAACATACAAACACACAAACACACAAAGTCAACAGCACATAATTACACATTCACAAAATTCTCTCCCTTTCTCTCTCGCTCACACACACGCATTATCAAACAGGGGAAATAATTACATACGATGTCGGCTCATGAAGTCGTATATCCCGTATAGAAAATAGAAACTCTGCAGCTGTGAGTAGACGATTACCCCCTCCACCTGCCCCCCCCCCACACACACACGATTCATCTTAATTAATAAATGATGGGGAAACATTGTTTGAGCTGTTGTTGCTGTAGTTGTTGTCTTGTTGAGGCTAAAGGCTTAGAATAAAGGATACAGTCAATTACAGTCCGGTTTGTGTGCTGTATAGATCTATCGGGAATACCCCACATGCAGCCTCCATTAACTTTGACGTGAAAACACAAAAATGCCCCATTGGGAAGTAAGCAGTATGCCCCATTTCAACTCTCTAAACCAGGGGTCAGGGATCTCCCACCGCCCCCCCCCCCACCTTTAAAAAAAAAAAATAGCTATTATCACAAAATATATGTTTACGCCCACAGTACCACCACCTCCCCCATTTTAAAGGAAGTAAACCAGCTCTCGTGTTGATGGAACCCATCGACAAGGAGAATACAAATAGTAAATCTATAATAAATGCCTTAAAATAAATTAGTACTATGTTTGTTATGGAGCTAAGCTAATTCTTTTTTTAAAAAACTATTCGCTTCATATTTTGGAAAACTATGTCATTTCCTTTTGATATATCAAAGCCGTTTGGATACTATTATTGAGGTGAATTGGATTACTTAGTTCTTTTTGTTGTTATTATTATTTTTTTGTATGTCAATTAGTTTAAAAAATATTAAATAAATATTAAATTTGTTCGCAAAGATAGAATGTTGCCAAATGCTGCAGCTTTTTAATTAATTTTTTTTTTTTTACAAGCTTCCTCGTGTGCAATTTCGGAAAAGCCATTTCAGCTCTTGACGTTTTGAGCGTAAGTTAAAACCTGGCGAACAGACGGAAATGACATATTACACGAGACAAGACGTGCGGTTTCCCTGCAGCGGCTGCCGTGCCGCTACGTAACCACAACATAGTTTGTTGCGTCCCTCTGTTACACCTGGATAGAATCAGCGTTGAAAGAAAAGAAAAACAAAGATATGCCAGTTTTTTTTAAAAAATATTTTTCTTTATGTATTGTGAGCCCCCGTTACCCCTAGAGATTTCCCTTCTTACCCAGGGGCGTATAGATGACTTTTCTTGACAAAATATGTGTTTGGGGGAGGGGTGATGATATTCCAACCTTAGCCTTCACTTGAGCACTAAATACTGATGTGCTTTATTGCTTTATAATATATTTTTTTACGCCAACAAGGGTGTTAAGGGGGGGGGGGGTTGAAATCGATACCCCGGGAACCCTTCCCCCACTGGACCAGCTACGCTCGTGTTCTTACGCCACTTGGGGTCCTGTACACTGGCTCGCTGCATGGCCCCTCTTTAGTCCACTGGTTTCAAACTACATGTAATTGGAATCACGTTTACAATTTTAAAGAAGAGGAGTGGCCTCTGAAACCGACACATGTAAAAAAAAAAGGTTATTTGATATGGTGAAGCAAGCACAACGAAAATACGTTTTGATGTAGTTAACGATAACTTCCAATTATCTCCTATTTAATCTGATGACTGGAATGGTAACTGGTGAAGAGTTTCCACAATTCACAGTTGTCGTCAACAACCTCATGTCATTTAGAAAAATTAACATTTTATGACATTTTATAACATTTTATGTATTAGTATCAAATAATATAGCCTCGAAATCCACTCCAGCAGAGATGTGGATTAGCTTATATAATGGGAGCAGTAGGGTAGTATTGAAACAGTAAATAAAAGATAGCGATTCCCTTGAGATGACGTCAAGACGATTTTGGCCGGAGAAAATGGCGAGGGTTGACACGAGGTTGGACACCCGCAGCCCCTTCGCTGAAACCCCCCCCCCCCCACTCTCCCGCTGTTGCATGGACAACGGGATGAGTGACCACGTCACAATGTGATAGACAATTCAATTACATTCCTCCCTTGGGCGGGAAGAGGGTGGGGGGGGGGTAATACATTATGAGAAGTACACTGGATGTCTTTGGTTAAGATCTATAACACATTATGAGAAGTACATTGGGCGTCTTTGGTTAAGATCTATAACACATTATGAGAAGTACACTGGATGTCTTTGGTTAAGATCTATAACACATTATGAGAAGTACACTGGATGTCTTTGGTTAAGATCTATAACACATTATGAGAGGTACACTGGATGTCTATAGTTAAGATCTATAACACATTATGAGAAGTACATGTCATAGGGCGTCTATTGTTAAGATCTATAACACATTTACGATAAAAATATATCAAGGGATTACTTAAAACCATGTCAACAACAACCCCCCTCCCCTTCAAACACACACACACAAACAAAAACACACACACACGCACGCACACACATACACACGCCCCATCTCCACTTTGAGACCTCTCTCCCGTTCACCGATGGGACGAACGAACAAAAAAAAATGTCCAGGTTTCATGTAGGTGTGACTGATGGGTCCACGAGCACGAGACTGTGACGTCACCGGTTCAACAACCGGTCTCTAAACGAGAAGGAAATACACCAGGGATCGGACTTTGGGTCTGTCAAATAAAAACGGGTGTGTCCAGTGTTTATCCACATTTGTATCCACATGTACACCGATTCAGGTGTCAGTAACTTGTGTAGGTTGTGTAAATGGCAAGAAAGATATACACACAAAAAGAAACAAAAAAAACCCAACAAAACAACAGAACAAAGCATGGAGAGAGTTCTTTGTCAATTGGACGTGACAGCGCTCATTTGTCTGAATGTTTTCTTTCTATTTCTTTAAAGATTGATTGGTTGAAATTTCCACGGTTTATTGCGTGGGTGATTTGTCGGCTATGGCAGGGGTGTGCAAACTACGGCCCGCGGGCCGCATGCGGATGCGGCCCGGTAACTGAATATTATGCGTCCCTTGAAGGCATTTAGAAATTTTAAAAAATTACTTTGTTTTTATGTAATGTTGTTGAATTTTATAGAATTTCATGTACTGTTATGATTGTCGAAACATTTTTTAATTAAATTTGTCTCTAATTTTCTTTTTTTTTCGTCAGGTAATGCTAAAATGCGAATTTACCGACTTTAATTTAGAGAAATGTTTATCGACATGCAAAAATTGGACAGAATATACATGCGGCCCCCAATAGCTTTACATTTGTCAATTTGGCCAACGCACAAAACATTTTCCCACCGGGCTATGGTGTTAAATTTGTCGCTCCATCATTGGAGAGGCGGAGTTGCATTTCTATTTCGAAAAAACAGGTGGACCGGCCTGGAAAGGTTCTGCAGACAATGATAGCCTGACACATGATTCTGTTATTTCTAGAGAGTATATTAGCTTGTCCACACATAATACTGTTATTTCTAGAGAGTATATCGGCTTGTCCACACATGATACTCTTATTTCTAGAGCGTATATTAGCTTGTCCACACATGATACTCTTATTTCTAAAGAGTATATTAGCTTGTCCACACATGATACTGTTATTTCTAGAGAGTATATCAGCTTGTCCACACATGATACTCTTATTTCTAGAGAGTATATTAGCTTGTCCACACATGATACTGTTATTTCTAGAGAGTATATCAGCTTGTCCACACATGATACTGTTATTTCTAGAGAGTATATTTCAGCTTGTCCACACATGATACTTTTATTTCTCCTTTCTCGTGTACTCGACATTGCCCGGCATTTAATGTACATAATTCTATCACAAAACTAGCACTGACCCGTATAAGTCTACCCTGCGTCTTGTACACAACTATACACGGGAAATCTCAAAACCAAGATGAAGATATCTCCCTCTCTCTCTCTCTTTCTATCCAATTTTTACAATCATATTCGACCTTCGGTGACGTCACTTGTTTTGTTTCAGACACACATTCACACATGCGCACTCGGCGAGCACGCTACGACATTTGGTGTGAACTCAATTCACACTGGCTGATAGACATGCACTTTCTCCAATGTTCCTATTTTTAGGAGCGCTTCATTGTTTATCGCATGCATAGCGCGCCATTTGCCTTGCTGATTTGCATTGAAGCACAGGCATAACAACAGTGTTTCCCAACCTCATTTGTGCCATGCCCCCTCTAAGTCTTTCTAAAATTATTATGCCACACCCCCCCCCCCAAACCTGTTTCATAGACATAATATTTAATATAAAAAAAGGGGGGTTCTTCACTGAAGAAAATTAAATGATAGGTTTCAGGAAGAAGTCACTAGGAAATTGGTGAGGAAACATAATAAGTACATTTTCAATACATATAATGGAGATTAACTTTAACGTGCGCTTATTTTAAATTGAGACTCTAACCATCCTCCTTTTTAAATACCAGTTAAATCCTAGTAGACGGATGCTTTTCAAATTCTTGACAGTTCATTTTCGAATTGCCCCCCTTAAACAATCAAATTGACCTCGTTGGGAAACACCGCATTACACTGTCGGTTTATGTAAATTGGCTCGATTCTTTTTTACCGCGCTGAAATTGTGATTTTTAAATAGCAGATTGTTGTTCTATTTATTGAACCCCAGCTATGGTGTTTAAAAAAAAAAATTAATTAAAATTTTATTCAGGTGTGGGCAACCCACGGCCCGCGAGTCACATGCGGCCCGCTCAAACGTTTAAGATGCGCCCGGAGGACCTTCCGGGAATTTCAAACAAATTTTTTAATTAAAAAATGTAAAACTTATGAATGATTATCTGTAAATAGCATTTCAAAATTAATTACCTAAATGTAACATTTTCAAAATAATGAAAGCAAATTGAAAAATAATTCCGCAGCTTATTTTCAAACGGAATTCGCGGTGAATCTAGAAGCCCCGACGTATTTGGAATTCTTGTTGGAGTAAAAAAAAAAATTACTCCGAATTTTTCAATCGGGTTTGTCATTTCATAGTGGATATTTATTAATAGAACATGAGGGCGTACAGTCTGGGCGATCTCATTAGGATATCAATAAAACATCCGGGTATTACGTTTGGCCAAGCTCTCAACGGCTGTTGGGCACTCCTACGTTAATGTGAGCCGGCACAGTGGGTCTCAACCTGGACGAAAACGTGTCTGCAAACTTTATTTTACGAACAAGATTTTACAAACTGTAACTGCTATTTATATGCGGGAAATACAGTGTTGGAGGCTATGTCGTTCAACAACGGTATAAAAATACTAAAAATTAAGTAATGCAATGTCACGTATTCCGGTTTTAGAAATGACAAACCCTTTTGTGTTACTCCAAAATGGTGGACCCCCCCCCCCTCTTCCCACCACCCCTAAATATAATTTTTTTGAGTGGTAGAATTTTTGAGCCAGGCTTTAAGGACAAGATGGAACGGGAGGGGTGCTAGCGCTGGAAAGGGGGCGATCCGCCCCAGGCGGCACTATTTTCTTAATATAGAGGGGGTAGCATTTTCGACCAAAGTTCATAGTTTTTTTCGTGGGTGAGGCGGCGTAATGCTATACACGGCCCGGGTGGCGCTAACCCTAGCTACGCCACTGGGTGAAAAAGGCTGGCTTATTTTTATATTTTAAAAATACGATAACATTTTGAACCTCCGCAGGGCACCTTTAATTATTGAATATGTATTCTTAACCCGTTCAACATTTGGTGCAGCACATGTGTAAAGATAGGTGGGTAGGTACACACCTGCACATGTATAAAGATAGGTCGGTAGGTACACATCAGCACATGTGTAATGATAGGTCGGTAGGTACACACCAGCACATGTATAAAGATAGATCGGTAGGTACACATCAGCACATGTGTAATGATAGGTCGGTAGGTACACACCAGCACATGTGTAATGATAGTTCGGTAGGTACACACCAGCACATGTGTAATGATAGGTCGGTAGGTACACACCAGCACATGTGTAATGATTGGCCGGTAGGTACACACCAGCACACCAGCACATGTGTAATGATAGGTCGGTAGGTACACACCAGCACATGCGTAATGATAGGTCGGTAGGTACACACCAGCACATGTGTAATGATAGGTCGGTAGGTACACACCAGCACATGTGTAATGATAGGTCGGTAGGTACACACCAGCACATGTGTAATGATAGGTCGGTAGGTACACACCGGCACACGTGTCAGTCTAAATCAATCCACGATGACACGTGTAGTGCACCCATTCAACGCTTGGTGCACCACAGCTGTTGGGATAGGTCAGCAGGTACACGTAACTGATCCATGCAGTGAGGGGGGGGGACCGGGAAGACCCTGTGATGGGGGATCTGTAAGTCATATGAGGACACCCAAGGGCCAGGCCAACCAACTGTCAGCCATATGGCTAATGTCAATGCCTAATAACTAATAATCCCCGCTGGATCTCAAGGTTCAGCCAAACTAACGAATTATATCACATATTAAGCTGGGTGTTAAGGTACAGCCAGACGAAATAGCTATCGCCTGGTGTCAAAGGTCATCAGCCCCGCGAAATAATTATTTGAAGTGTTACCCTGGGTGTCAAGGTCAACAAAACGAATGACTTATGTCACATGTTAAGCTGAGTGTCGAGGTCAACAAGGGAAATAATTATGACCACACAATGCGGTGGCTGTCTTGGCTCGTCCAAACGAAATAATTAATTCGCATATTACGCAACACGCGCGAAAACACACAAATGCCAACGGTTGGAATAAACTTTGCACTAAGCTAATCATTGATGTTGCGATAGATAGAGTTCCTTTTTTTTTTAAAAATGGTTTGAAAATGATGTGATTATGAAGGTAATTACAAAATATTTGTGTACTTTTCGGAATAAATTGTAGCCTTTCAAAAATAATAAAAAAAAATCATGGTTTCAAGTATTTGTAAGTGAAGGCTTTATATAGTATATAAATAGGCTATTCCTGGGATGTTTTAACTTCAGGATAATTATTTCAGAATGTGGGCATAAATGTACAGACACATTCTGCCTACACCTCCCAGCCCCAATGGCCATACGCCCCTGTACGCGAAATCTCCTATATCGCAAAACCCCCAAAGCAACACCGGTGCTTATGTTTCATATATAGATACATGGGCGTCCACAGGGGGGGGGGGCAAATGATTCCCCTCCCCCCAATTCCCTTGATTTTTCTAACATTTTGTCAATATTCTGTTACTAACGTTTTCAAACTTCTAAACTTTACTTACCCACTGCAGTATTACATTCTGTTTTGGGGGCAGAGCTAACGGTCTTGTATGGCCCCGGCAAGCTCTTCACAGGCGTGCCGCCTCTGCTGGGGTGTTCCCAACCCGTCCACTCCAGGGTGTGCCCAACCCCTCCCCTCTAGGGTGTGCCCAAACACTCAACTCCAGGGTGTGCCCAACCATTCCACTCTAGGGTATGCCCAAACACTCAACTCCAGGGTGTGCCCAAACCCTCCACTCTAGGGTGAGCCCAAACCCTCCACTCTAGGGTGTGCCCAAACCCTGCCCTCTAGGGTGTGCCCAACACCACCAATCATTACTCCCGGACACTGCTACCTACTCACTCAACTTATTCAGCCATGAATAATATCTGGTCAAATTTGTGTCCGCACAATGCTACTCTATGCAAGGTTATCATTTTGTGTTTGTTTACGCCCTCTGGGGATTTGTCACCAAAAAAACATATGCGGCCCCCGTTCCCCCAGAGCGCACCCAAGCTCCCCTACAAAACTTCTGAAGACACCACCCCTCTAGAAAAACTTCTGTGGTCGTCCATGTATGGGTGCCTCATAATGCATATACTCGTAAAGTTCATGTTGTAATTTTTGGGACAAAATTTAATACTTTCACCTCCCCCCCCCCCCCCCTTTAAAAAGAAAACACAACGTTTTCCCGATCAAGAACAAACCTATTCCCTATTCCCTATTCCCCTCTTGGGTGACATTTTAATGTCGCCGACCCCACTGACCCCACTGAAAGTCAATGAAGCCTGGGGATTTCCCTATGACCGCCACAAAAACATTTGATTTGGGTTTTTCATAAATGGAGATTAAATAATATATTATCTTAAACCAATAATTGTATCAAGGGGGATTGGGGGGGGGGGGGGGTAGGCGATCGTCATTTATTTGTACCGCCAATGAGCACATGTTATGATAGCATCCGCTGAATTTTCAACTCTTCATAATTTCTATTTACGTTTATCTGAAGAGAGCTCTAGCACGCGTGAGGTTAACCTGCTTAGGTGAGCTATTTATAAACGCCTGCTTGTGACGTAAGGACATCGCGTTCCCCAAAGATTTGAAACTTGGCAGGTGGATCAAATTAAGAAGAGAGTTGGGGGTGGGGGGGTGGGAGGTTGCGGAGTCTGGTCCGATGTATAGCGCGAAACACCCCGCCCCAGGGGGCGTTATTTCAGAGCGAGCAGTCAGGATAGCATGCGTCGCGGATTCCACGAACCTCGGCCTCTATTTTATACAAAACAAAATTACATATCTTTCGGATGTAATGTTCTGATGTATAAAGTTGTTCGTAGAAATCCTTTATAAAATGTTATATCGAAATATTGGGGGTGGGGGTCTGAAAATTTAACAAAACATGCGTATAAGTAACGCACTTTATAACAACTCAATTAGTTCTCTTCACACAACCCCCCCCCCCCCTCCTCCCCGAAGGCTAGCAACCGCATATTTTTTGCCCGCCCCTGAACTATATTAATATTGAAATGGCCCCCCCCCCCACCACACACACACTTTTACACCACATATCTATTTCACTAACGAATTTTAGAAAAAGAAAATATTAAGCACCAAACGCACTTGCCATATTTTTTTTTAAAAAGAATCTCATTTTGCGCAACTATCGGGATTTTAAATTTGTGTCCCCTAGAAAACAGGAAAAACTTAATTTTTTGGGGGGTTGGGCTGAAATTTTGACAGAATGTATCGTCATGGGCAGCGCGTGCATGTGCCGATTTTCAGCTCCACAGTTTGGCGGGAAGTGGGTCAATTAGCCGTCCGAATGTTTTTGTTATAAGGGATGATGTATTTTGAGACACACTTTGCCCGCCTTCCACGTGCATGACCTCTTTCAAGTCGGTCCCGTGTTGGGGCGGCTAGAAAAAATATCCCTTTGATGATACTTTTGTTTACTATCATCCGTTTCTGTGGAACATGATAGAACAATCTAGAAAATGTTGGAAGCAGTAAGACTGTGTGTTCCATTTCCAGAATGATCATCTGAAACTGCCTATAAAAAGGGCTGACCGATAGAGAGGGGAGAGATTTTCCTTTCCTTGATTACGAGGCATGCTATGTGTCATTATACTTTGTTGCGTGTAGAGATTTTCATTTCCTCGTACAATTTTGTGCTCGTTGCATTTTTATATACAGTACCGGTACCAGCAAATCTGTAAGTTTATAATTTTAATTATATTTCTCTTGCCGTTATTATTTAATTGAAGTTCACAAATTAAAAAGTTATTAATTGTAATTAGCTCTGGCCTTAAGTGTCGTTTTATTTGTTATTATTTTTAACCTTTGGTATCGTCCTTTATTATGGACTGTTTTTAGAACGAGCCCTAGACAAAACAACAGAGATTAAATTCTCCATCTATAACGGTCCGTAATAGTTTTTTTTTTTTGCCAGGTCCGCCAACCAGCGACGAATAACAAGTGCGACGTTAATGTAAAGGATTTCAAAAAAAAAAAAAAATAAAAAAAAATAAAATGCTCAGCCCACATAGGCATTAGTCGAGTGAGTCGGGGCCTCGGATACGATAGCTGACTGTTGGTTCACAACTCCCAAGGCGACAGGTGCCATCCATTAATGACTATGACATTACTTCTTTTAGTTTTGAGGGGGAGGGGATTTTTCCCCCATCCTCTTTTTTCCACCCTCCCTACAAATATAGACTCAATATTAAATGTAATACTCCCGATCTTCCTCTCCCCCCCCCCCTAAAAAAACAAACAAGAACCACTCACAAAAGAAACTAGATGCGTGACGTCATGTCTGGAGTGGTCCCAATGACGCCCTACATTTTTCTTTGTTGTATTGAATCAGAATTCATAAAAAATAAAAAAAAGATCTAATAATGAAAACTGGGATGAGAATGGAGAAGGAAAAAAATTTCCCGCGACCCGGTGAATGTGACGCGACTTTCATATTACGATTACCCGCAAAGTGAAGTTGGCGTCAGGGGCGTAGGCTGTGTGTGTATGAGGGGTAATTTCCTTTCTAGAACATCACCTTCCTGTATACTCAAGTTAATTTTGTTGAAATTTATTTACAAATAACTACATTTGTGGGGGGGGGGGGGGGTCACCTAGATTTCGACTGCTTAACGGCAACAAGGGTGTGTAGGAGGAGGCTGGGGGTCCTCAATCTGGCACTTGGACACTACAAAAAAAAAAAAAAAAAAAAAAAAAAAAAAAAAAAAAAAATGGACAATGTTCTCCATTCACAGTTTATTTATATTTGAGGTGACTAATATAGTCGTAATAACGTTACTTAATTTTCCCCTGTAATTCTTTTCTTAATCCTTCTATTTCTTCTTCTTCTATATTTTGAGGGCACACGATCAACAATGAATTGATCATTCTGGCTCCTATTTTAAATATCTCTCAAAAAATAATTTTTTAAATCTTAATTTTTTTTTACAATAATGACATAGATCCTAAAACTTCCTGTCATCCTGTTCCTGGAAAACCCCAACTTCCGTAAATAACAATGGCGAACACTTGAGTTTTTCTATTGCTTGACATTTTTTAAAATTTGTCATGTCTTCCGAGAAAGTCTCGTGGCCGAAATGTTATTCTTTTATTTTTATCGTCCTGTCTTTCTAGTTCAAGCTCCCACGGGCAACCTCGTCCTGAAATTCCTTTCACACAGCTTGAACGCAGGCCTTCATTCATTATCACAATAAGACGGTACGGCAGTAATTTCCAGCGGATATTTGGTTCATTCGACTATTATATAAACTCATCTCAGAGCGATACTGAAATTAACCAGTTTGTCGGTCATTGCAAATATTCGATTATTTTTGTTTCAAATTACACTAAATCCTAAATCGATTATGTGCGTACAATTTTTCTACCCTTCCACCACCCACCCTTCCCTTCCCCCACAACCCTATATCAACAATAAATACGAAAGCCTTAAACGTAAAGCGTTATGTAAAATATAAAGCGTGATGTAAGATATAAAGCATGGTGTAAAAAATAAATCATGATGCTGCGCATTAAATTTGTGCCCATAAACGATACATATGATAGTTCTAGGGGCCCTCGGATATAACAACAAAAAAAAGGGGGCGGGGGCTCAAAAGTTAACAACAAATCTCCTTTTGGAACGTAGACCATAACAGGACGTAGACCATAACAGGACGTAGACCATAACAGGAGGCCTATTTAAGCGCGGATTCGGGAGCACCCACAGACACCTGGATCTGCCTACCATGCTCCGGGGTTGTAGCTAGGGTAGGTGCCGCCAAGAATTTTTCACCCCCCGTCCACGAAAGAGTGTTCCTCTAAAAAAAATCGGCTGAAAATGGCACCCCTAGATTTAAATCTTTAAAAAAAAAAACAACCGTCAGTGGCGGATTTTGTCCTCCACACACACCCCTTCATTCGCCCCTGCCTCGCCCTATGGCTAAAGCACACCAATCACCAACAAGACTAATGAAGTAGTAGGAGCCTCAACTCGGAGACTAAGACAATACATGAGTTCAGACAACCCCTTCCCAACCCACACACTGGACCGATACGCCTTTGAAAGAGCGCACGGCCTCCTAAGTAGGCCAACCTAACCTGTGTTCTCTCCACGGCTCTATCAGGGCATCGACCCGGGCTAACTGGCTTAGAGAGGAAAGCGTTCATCAACCTCTTGGTCGGCCTGGCTCCCTGACATACATGCGCAAGAAAGTATTACTGCCACCGTCGAGAGTTTTTTTAAACAGAAGACAAACTTCAATGATCCAAATTCAATGATACATCTTGAACAGATTTTTATTGTTCAAATTCAAAACTGTTAATTTTTAAAATTGTGAGTAGCTTCTCGCTCACATTTTTTAAAATTTGTCTTGGTTTGTGGCCTAATTTGGGGGGGGGGGGGGGGGGAAAGGGGCAGACTGAATTTTTATTGAGGACACATTTGTATCAACTTCACCTTTACAGGCTAAGATTTGTGACATCTATCACCTTCACCTTCACATGCTAAGAATTGTAACATCTTTCACCTTCACAGGCTAAGATTTGTAACATCTTTCACCTTCACAGGCTAAGATTTGTGACATCTATCACCTCCACCTTCACTTGCTAAGAATTGTAACATCTTTCACCTTCACAGGCTAAGATTTGTGACATCTATCACCTCCACCTTCACTTGCTAAGAATTGTAACATCTTTCACCTTCACAGGCTAAGATTTGTGACATCTATCACCTTCACCTTCACATGCTAAGAATTGTAACATCTTTCACCTTCACAGGCTAAGATTTGTGACATCTATCACCTTCACCTTCACATGCTAAGAATTGTAACATCTTTCACCTTCACAGGCTAAGATTTGTGACATCTATCACCTTCACCCTCACATGCTAAGAATTGTAACATCTTTCACCTTCACAGGCTAAGATTTGTGACATCTATCACCTTCACCTTCACATGCTAAGAATTGTAACATCTTTCACCTTCACAGGCTAAGATTTGTGACATCTATCACCTTCACCTTCACATGCTAAGAATTGTAACATCTTTCACCTTCACAGGCTAAGATTTGTGACATCTATCACCTTCACCCTCACATGCTAAGAATTGTAACATCTTTCACCTTCACAGGCTAAGATTTGTGACATCTATCACCTTCACCTTCACATGCTAAGAATTGTAACATCTTTCACCTTCACAGGCTAAGATTTGTGACATCTATCACCTTCACCTTCACATGCTAAGAATTGTAACATCTTTCACCTTCACAGGCTAAGATTTGTGACATCTATCACCTTCACCTTCACATGCTAAGAATTGTAACATCTTTCACCTTCACAGGCTAAGATTTGTGACATCTATCACCTTCACATTTACAGGCTAAAATTTAAGGTGGGTGCAGCTGTAGCTTATAAGTTTGAGACCCCCATGATTTAAAGTATAGGAAAAGTTGGGTTGGGGTTTCGGGTTGCTTATAAAGCTCATAAATTAAGCAACCCCTAAAGACAAAGTTTTTCGTATAAATCCTTTATTGGAACTTTTGTTTGCACGTACACAATGGTACTTGATTTATAATTGATTAAGAAGAGGTCATGTCATTCTGTAAACTTCTGGCGAAAACACTTGTCATGTTTCCTTAATTTTCCTCTTCGTGAATACGTTTTATTTTTTTCTGCATCCCCAAATACGTCACAAATACACAGCAATAGCTACACAATAAATCTCCACACCAAAACGCGCAACCATTTGAGGACATCATATTTCATTCATCTTCCCTTTGAACAACAGGACAAACTGATTTTTTTTTTTTTGGGTGGGGGGTGTGGAGAGTGTGGTTGAAAATTTGACCGAATGTGTTGTCATCGGCAACGATGCTATGTGACAAGTTTCAGCTCGATGGGATGACGGGAAGTGGGTCAATTAGCCTTCCGAAGATTTAGCCGTATGCACAGAAAGGCACGAAGAAAAGCGAAGTTAGTGTAAAAGATTCAGCCATGACGTCAGTCTAACGATATATTTTGGTGGTGATGTATCAAATAAGATCATTATATCCTATTACTGGCAGTGGTATTTGATAAGATCATTATAACCTATAGCTGGCAGCAGGGCCGACCCTAAAATTCTAATTACAGCTTCTGGGATAAGAGGCTATGTTTAAAAGTTTGATGTACTCATGGGTGGCCACAGGATGTTGTTAAGCGGTGGTGGTGTGGTGGTGTGGTTGTGGGGGGTGTGGTGGTGGGGGAGGGGAGAGATAGGGGCAGGGCCGACCCTAACAATTGCGAAACGGATTGAGCGGGGCCCAGTCTGGGTAGGAATAAGGATAATAATTGAAAATTAAGATTTTGTATTAGAAAATAAATTCGGGGGCGGGGCCTATGAAAGTGCGGGGCCCATTGCGACCGCATAGGTTGCAGTAACCTAAGGCCGGCCCTGTCTGGCAGTGGTGTTTGATAAGATTATTATATCCTATGACTTATAACTAGCAGTAGTGTTTGAGGACGACGTTAAGTATTGTTGTTTTGTTATCATCTTTTGCTATTCTAATTGATTAACTCGAAAATTATGAATCTAATTTTTTCATTTTTAAATGACATAACGGTCTTTTTGTAATCTAAGACTGTGCTACTCAAAGTGGTGGTCCGCGGACCGGCGCCGGTCCGTGGGTCATCATCCACCGGTCCGCAGAAGTTTTCAAGAAAACTCATTTCGCTACCACGTCAGTACAAGAAAAATAGTGCAACGGTCCCTGGTGCAATGGAAAAATTCCTGCCGGTCCGCCATACTAAAAAGTTTGAGAAGCACTGATCTAAGAGACCCAGACCCACCAATCCGTGCCCAGAACGCCGTATACGAAGATGAGAAATTATGAATCTAATTTGTTTAATGACATAATGGTCTATGTCAGTGGTTCTCAACCTTCCTAATGCCGCGACATTTTAATACAGTACATCATGTTGTGGCGACCCCCAACCACAAAATTATTTCGTTGTCACTTCAAAACTGTAGAGTATATGTGTTTTCCGATGGTCTTAGGCGACCCATTTGAAAGGGTCATTCGACCCTCAAAGGGGTCGCGACCCACAGGCTGAGAACCGCTGGTCTATGTTTACTCTAAGAGACGCTGACCCCACCCATCCGTGACGGGACGTCGTACACGACGATGAGAACATTCACCCGGATTTTCATCAAAAGTTTCCCTTCAAGCTTTGGAGCCGGGCGCCACTTCGACATATGCAGATGTACATGAAATTTTCTAACCACATGTTCACATTATCAAGTGTTGAGAGAGCTTTAAGAGCAACAACAGCAACAACAATGTGTTTATGAGTGTCTCTGCGTTTTGGGGGTGGTGGGTGGCCCCCGGAGGGATGGGGGGGGGGGTTGCAAGGGGTGACCGACACTTCTATCTCCCAAAGGCGTATCCGGAAATTTGTTTGAAAGAAATTGCGTCGACGGAAAATTGATCGACGGAAGTTTGATCGAACTGAAATTTGATGGAATGTTTTTTTTTATTCCAGTTCAATCGATCAAGTTTTGCGTCAAATTTCTTTTTGAACGCATTATTTTGTTTTACTGTATATTATAGTGCGTTCAAAAAGAAATTTGACGAAAATTATATCGTGTGAACTGAAAAAAAATATTCGACAAAACTTCCGTTCGACCAAAGTTCCGTTCAACCAAACTTCCTTTCGATAAAATTTCCGTTCGACCAAACTTGCGTCGATCAATTTTCCGTCGACGAAATTTCTTTCCAACAAATTTCCGGTAACCCCTCAAAGGGCCAAGGTTTTACATGTTAAGGCCTCTCTTTGTTTAATAAATGTTGTACTACAACATTCGCTCATTAATTACCCAAGTGTTGTATTTAGTTTATATAAAGCAGCGGTTCTCAACCTGCGGGTCGCGACCCCTTTTGGGGGTCGAACGACCCTTTCCCAGGGGTCGCCTAAGACCGTCGGAAAACACATATACTCTACAGTTATGAAGTAGCAACGAAAATAATTTTGTGGTTGGGGGTTGCCACGTCATGAGGAATTGTATTAAAGGGTCGCGGCATTATGAAGGTTGAGAACCCCTGATATAAAGGTTTTAGTCAAACAGTTACGCGTTCACAACATACATTCAATAACTTCATCGTTACGAACCGTCGTGTAGACAAAGGTGAGGTTATTCCGTCATCCTTCTCCAGTGGCGTAGCGAGCTTAACTCGCGCCCGGGGCACAATACATTTTTAGCGCCCCCAATACCTTTTTAGCGCCTCCCTCTATTCGAAAACCATACAATATTATAGTAAAATATACCATTTGGCGCCCCTTTGTGAGTAGCGCCCGGAGCATGATGCCCCCCTTGCCCCCCTCACTACGCCACTGTCCTTCTCAGCGAGTCTCATACTGTGGGGGCGTGCGCGCAATCTACAAGCGGGTCATTACAATGTCTCATGTCGTGGTATACAGACGTATATGACCACACAAAAAAAAATACACGTGTAGAGACATCCGGTCCGAATGAATGAATTTGCATATTTATGGCGGTACATTAGTGTCCAGCAATCCAACTTAAGACATCCGGTCCGAATGAATGAATTTGCATATTTATGGCGGTGCATTAGTGTCCAGCACTCCAATTTAAGACATCCGGTCCGAATGAATGAATTTGCATATTTATGGCGGTGCATTAGTGTCCAGCACTCCAATTTAAGACATCCGGTCCGAATGAATGAATTTGCATATTTATGGCGGTGCATTAGTGTCCAGCACTCCAATTTAAGACATCCGGTCCGAATGAATGAATTTGCATATTTATGGCGGTGCATTAGTGTCCAGCACTCCAATTTAAGACATCCGGTCCGAATGAATGAATTTGCATATTTATGGCGGTGCATTAGTGTCCAGCACTCCAATTTAAGACATCCGGTCCGAATGAATGAATTTGCATATTTATGGCGGTGCATTAGTGTCCAGCAATCCAATTTAAGACATCCGGTCCGAATGAATGAATTTGCATATTTATGGCGGTGCATTAGTGTCCAGCAATCCAATTTAAGACATCCGGTCCGAATGAATGAATTTGCATATTTATGGCGGTGCATTAGTGTCCAGCACTCCAATTTAAGATATCCGGTCCGAATTAATGAATTTGCATATTCGCCGCGGAGTATCAATGTCCAGCTAACTCTTTAAGTGTCACATTTTCTAAACTGAGTTTTAGACAAGTTGACCTATAATGAATGCATCTCTTAAGTCTTAAGGTGTACAAATGGTTATTTTTTTTTATAAGTGGTTTAATAATGAATTTATACGTGATTAAAAAAAAACTTTAAAAAAAGTATTTGGTCATCATTCGTAATTTTTTTCTTATTTTACGATACTTAATTTTATCTCAAAGTGAGTAGGACTATACCGGCTGTCAAAAATACATTTGAAGTTAATAAATTTGCAAAAAAGCAATATCAGGTAAGCAGGGGTTCTACCCAAAACCGAAAAAAAGTGGTCTACGAGACAAAAAAGTTTAGGGACCTCTGAGCTACACTCCGGTACATTTTTTTAAAAAAGTGTAAGGGTGAGGATGGGTTGGGGGGGGGTGGGGGCCTCGGCGCTGTCTTACACATTGAAACTTTTTTTCTTTTAAACATTAAAGTTGAATAGATTTTCACCATTGAATTTTACCTGTCCAGGGCATTTATTAACAGAGGACGCATCTATTCCTGACGCATCTATTCCTGACGCATCTATCCCTGACGCATCTATTCCTGACGCATCTATTCCTGACGCATCTATTCCTGACGCACCTATCCCTGACGCATCTATTCCTGACGCATCTATTCCTGACGCATCTATCCTTGGATTCTATTGTGTTAAAAAAATGAAACTGTTTACAATAAAATATGAATACTTCATTGGCCTCTGGTGTTGGGCCTCGAGGTGTGACCACACTTTACCTCCTTCCCCTTCCTTTGCCCCACTCTTGCCTTATTGTTGCAGTATGTTTAGCTGTCCCGGTTACTCCTCTTTTACGATTATATCCGGTCTAACCAATCCCTTCTCGGCGGATGACATCGTGCAGGTGTTACATATTTGTGTAAAACTAAAAATAACAATCACGTCATTAAAAAAAAATCGTCACGCGTGCTTTCCACATTTTTTTGTCTGTAAGCAGAGGTTGAGAGATTGCGTAAATTGTACACCCGCGGAGGCTGAGAGATTGCTTACAATGTACACCTGCATGGGCTGAGAGATTGGGTGCAATGTACACCTGCAGAGGCTGAGAGATTGCGTACAATGTACACATGCGGAGGCTGAGAGATTGTGTACAATGTACACCTGCAGAGGCTGAGAGAGTACGTACAATGTAGACCTTAAGGGATGAGAGATTGCGTACAATGTACACCTGCAGAGGCTGAGAGATTGCGTACAATGTGCACCTTCAGAGGCTGAGAGAGTACGTACAATCTAGACCTTAAGGGATGAGAGATTACTTACAATGTACTCCTGTAGAGGCTGAGAGATTGCGTACAATGTACACCTCCGAAGTTTGATAACGAGCTCTCTCCTGCTAATGTGTTTTGATTAAAGCTCTTCAAATTCATTTATAGGTCAGATTCCCCAAAAGGTCTTTCCCCAAAGAGTTACATTCCATAACCGTTTCCTTACCCACCCCCACGACCCCCCTCCCCCATTAAGCGCTCCCCCCACTTCCAACACCGCATACACGATCGTCTCACGTGCATCGATGCCGTCTCATCCCGCCTCTCTTGTGATCTCACCCAATGTCAGGGCAGTCATACCGCATAAGTGCATGTCACCGTAACTCTATGATGACTATCCAATAATTGACCGGCCGTCATTAAATGTACCACAAGGTTTATGAAAACCGTTGACAGAGGTGATTTTTGGGCCGTGATTGTGGGTTCCCAATATGTTTTTTTTTTTCGAGAATGTTGTACAACTGCATTGTTAAATTGACGGCTCAAATACAGCGAGATTCTCACACAGCTCTCAGTAACAAACAAAAAAAAAAATTTTTAAAAAAAATAAATAAAAATCATCATCCAATTTCTGACACTTCGTCAGACTTATTGGCAAAGTCATTAGGCTCAGTTTAAAAAGACAGCCCATCTCGACTCTATTATAGTCTGTAGTATATACCGTAGGTATGGTCTGAGAGGTCAACTTTAAGCTGGTGGGAATCATCGTTTGTGAAGTGGTTGTAGTGTTAGAACAGCGATTCTCAACCTGTGGGTCGCGACCCCTTTGGGGGGTCAAACGACCCTTTCCTAGGGGTCGCTTAAGACCATCGGAAAAAAACATACACTCTACAGTTATGGAGTAGCAATGAAAATAATGTGGCTGGGGGTCGCCACAACACGAGGAACTGTATTAAAGGGTCGCGTCATTAGGACGGTTGAGAACCACTGCGTTAGAGTGACATGCTTGGGGCAGTGGCGTCACTGGGTGGGGGGGGGGGTTTGCGGGCCGCACCAGGTGCGACCAACCCCCCCAGCCAGGGTGCTGGAGCCACAAATCGTTAACGTGCGTGCAAACCCCGGACTAAATATCGAATATGAATTCTGACGTCATCATTAGATTCAATTTTTTTTTTTAAAAACTCGCTACCGGACAAACCCACGTCTTCTTGTTTGCAGGAGTCAAGGGTTCGTTTTACACGTTAAATGTCTGGCGCTGGTGTCCTATTCCTGCGACCACTCAGTCTTGCTGTAAACAAAGTCTTTCTTAAAGTATATGATCTAAAAGGTTATAGGTTACAGAGGTCACGTGACATTTACCTTGTCACAAGCAGGGCCGACCTTAGGCCACTGCAACCTAGGCGGCCGCAGTGGGCCGCACTTTCATAGGCCTCGCCCCCGAATTTATTTTCTAATACAAAATCTTAATTTTCACTTATTATCCTTATCCTCTACCCAGAATGGGCCCCGCGCAATCCGTTTCGCATAGGGCCCCGAAATTGTTAGGGTCGGCCCTGGTCGCAAGACAATGGGGGCTTTAACCTAATTTCGGGAACTAGACTTTTTGAAATGCACCGCAGGACAGTGGATCTCAAACACATTTTTTGGCACACCTTTCAACGTTTTAAGTGTGTGCTAGAACAGTACTTCCTAATTTTCCGCGGTACGCTGATAAAATAACGAACTGACCTTGACACACATTTAAAACTAAGGACACGACTTGAAAACGCTCTGCTCACTGGAAAGTGTCGGAGCAGTGATTCTCAAATAATGCTCAGAAATTTAAGCGTACCGGAGCTGCGTTAAGTCATAATTTTCACAGATCTTTCAGATTTCTCATTCATCATTGCATAATTTGTGCAACTTTTCCACCCAACGACCGGGGGGTGGGGGGGGGGGGCTAGTTTATCGATCATGGTCCGAACGCAGCCCTTTTGAGAAGCACTGGTTTAAATATCGTTTTTATTTGAGAAGAGTTCAATGACTTCGGCAGTGACGTCGGCATTGCAGTTCAATAACGTGCCATCGACCTATAACCTTTAAACGACTTGATCGGTTTTTGTTCACGGCGCATGGTTAAAATTTGGTGTTCTAAAAATTGAAACTCATCAATTATGGAACATTGTGTAACGATGCTGTTTGTGTAATATATAGTGAAGGAATTGGGTGTTACCAGGTGTTTCTCGGGGTATTGTGGTGAAGTGTCAATGGCCGTGAATGTCGCGGAGTGATACCTACGGAGAAGAAAAGAACGTCGCCGGTGCAATGGTGTCGGGTTATTTGTACGTGCCTGTAGACACGTTCGCGAAATTTGGGGATATCGCACGGTTGTATGGTAAGTGAAGGAGAGAGGGATTGAAAGTAAAGGGCCCGAAAGTGGATCACGTGAACCACAATTAAATGGGCACATGGAGAGAGAAGGAGAGAGGGAGAGTAAGAAGGAGAGAGTAAGTGCGAGAGAGAGTAAAAGAGAGAAAGAGAGAGTAAGGGAGAGAAAGAGAGAGAGAGTAAGGGAGAGAGAGTAAGGGAGAGAGAGTAAGGGAGAGAGAGTAAGAGAGAGTAAGGGAGTGAAAGAGTGAGAAAGAGAGAGAGAGTAAAGGAGACAGAGTAAGAGAGAGTAAATGAGAGAAAGAGAGAGAAAGAGTAGGGAAACGATGCGGACAAAGATAGAGGAACACAGAAAGGTAGGCATACCTTCATAGAGAATAAGAAGAGGGGGGAGGTGTAGAGAAAATTTGAGAGAGCGAGAGAGAGAGAGAAAGAGAAGGGGGGGAAGTGAGTGAGAGTTTGAGCTTGGAATAAAGTGTTCTAGATGGTAGGCTGGTAAGTTCGGTCCGTTGGTAGACCAGAGAAATAATATCACCTTTAAGCAATATGATTGCAACAGCCAATGCCGGATTAAGGTGGTTGTGTGCCTGGGGACCGTAATGTTCCTGGGAACGAGCAAACAAATGGACTTAATAGCTACATTTAAAACGACGGCTGCCTAAAGAAGCAGACGATGATTATAAACAGAAGCCTCTGAAAAGCCCCAGGTATGGAGTAACTTATTCCACTGAGACGCTAGACATGCTGTCAACCTTGTCCTAAGGACAGTCCGGCCGCAGCAACGGGCACCTTATATTGGTAGCATAAAAAACACTTTCAGAATTTGTGACCTTTTATCAGTTACCGCTTTCAGAATTTGTGACCTTTTATCAGTTACCGCTTTCAGAATTTGTGACCTTTTATCAGTTACCGCTTTCAGAATTTGTGACCTTTTATCAGTTACCGCTTTCAGAATACGCGACTGTTACATAGAGTTGTCTCTGCTTGACTTCAATTAAATTTTAAAATATTTTATTTTTTTTAAACGAGCCCACGTTTATTATTTACATATGACGTCAGCGAGGTCAAGGGCAGTATTTTTAACCCCTTCGGTCAGCACATTAAAACGTCACATGCTTTCAGGTGTACAACGAATTAATTTAGCCCAGTGTTTCATTCATATTAACAGCCAGGTGTGTCTAACAAGTTGGAAGCCGAAAACACCATTAGCGCGTATAGCTCTCATGATATTAGCCGAGCACAAAGAAAGCTAGAGCTTCTTCTGGTGGCTGAAAATCTGACCTTGTCTCGGTGTGAAAGATTGACCCGGAAGTAAAGCTGATGTTTTTTTAAAAAAAAATTTTTTAAAATAAAAATAAAAAAAATGGTAAAAAACCAGTTAGTTGAGTGTTTATTGTATGTTAAATGTCTGCGGTATCGGACTGGTAGAGTTGTGACTTAATCCGGAGTCTATGTTTGAGTTCTAGTTGGATACGGGGTGGAAATCGATTTTGAAACAAATATTATCGATGTCGTGTTTATTAACCGTGGAGTAAGTCCAATTAGCGTAGTAATATGAAATATAAATTAAATTAAAAGGCTTAGTGATAGGTGCACTGTTAAATTGGTAACAACGCACCTGTTTGTGGCAGACTGATTCAATGAGGATGCTGGGTGGCCATGTGGTCTAAACTGAGCCAATGTCAAGTTGGCCTGGAGTTCAATTCCCCCCCCCCCCCTTTCCCCACCACCAAAGCCAGCGGCGTGGAGAGAGGCGACTTACTGTAGGGAACCAGCTTATAATGCTGAAAGATTAATGTGCGAGGTCTACACCCTCAGCACATTGTGACGGACGGATGTCAGCAGATCCAGTCTGCACATCGGGATTAACGAACCACGATGAATGTTGTGCAAAGATGCCGTGCACACATTCAGAGCGCCTAGGCGTAACAACGGCTTGGCATTGGGGCAGTTGCCAAGGGCGCCGGCCTGCGCCAGTTCAAAAGGGCGCCGCTAAACCTCTAATTTTCAAAAAAAAAATTTAATATCAAGGGCGCCAAAAATAAATTAGCCAAGGGCGTCAAAGACCCAGTTACGCCTCTGCACACATTCAATGTGGACCTCAACGAAAGTGGTGCAAAGATGTCGTGTATCCATGTAATGGGGAACTGCTGTGTGTATGCTTTATTGTATACGTTTTTGTCCCCAACTACGACAGCACCGCCCTTATCAGCACGTTTAATCACAATGTCGTTACCTTTAGGTAACGTAGACAGCGCCTGAGATTCTTCCTTAGAGAGGTTTGAATGGCGAAGTTTAGGGAGAGAGAAGATTGTTGAGATCATGGTTAGTACTACTGATGTAGAGATCATGGTCAGTACTACTGATGTAGAGATCATGGTCAGTACTACTGATGTAGAGATCATGGTCAGTACTACTGATGTAGAGATCATGGTTAGTACTACTGATGTAGAGATCATGGTCAGTACTACTGATGTAGAGATCATGGTTAGTACTACAGATGTAGAGATCATGGTTAGTACTACTGATGTAGAGATCATGGTTAGTACTACAGATGTAGAGATCATGGTTAGTACTACTGATGTAGAGATCATGGTTAGTACTACAGATGTAGAGATCATGGTTAGTACTACTGATGTAGAGATCATGGTTAGTACTACTGATGTAGAGGTCATGGTTAGTACTACAGATGTAGAGATCATGGTTAGTACTACAGATGTAGAGATCATGGTTAGTACTACTGATGTAGAGATCATGGTTAGTACTACTGATGTAGAGATCATGGTTAGTACTACAGATGTAGAGATCATGGTTAGTACTACAGATGTAGAGATCATGGTTAGTACTACAGATGTAGAGATCATGGTTAGTACTACAGATGTAGAGATCATGGTTAGTACTACAGATGTAGAGATCATGGTTAGTACTACAGATGTAGAGATCATGGTTAGTACTACAGATGTAGAGATCATGGTTAGTACTACAGATGTAGAGATCATGGTTAGTACTACTGATGTAGAGATCATGGTTAGTACTACTGATGTAGAGATCATGGTTAGTACTACAGATGTAGAGATCATGGTTAGTACTACTGATGTAGAGATCATGGTTAGTACTACTGATGTAGAGATCATGGTTAGTACTACTGATGTAGAGATCATGGTCAGTACTACTGATGTAGAGATCATGGTTAGTACTACTGATGTAGAGATCATGGTTAGTACTACTGATGTAGAGATCTAAAGCTTTAGATTGATCGAGGGTGGTGTCCAGATGGACTTACGTTGTCTCAGAAAGGAGACCATTTCGTCCAACTGTTGTGTGTACCATAAAAGTAGTACTGTAGTCTCAAAGATCGAAAATACTGATGAGAGTCGCCTAGTAACTGAAAGCGGTCAACGGAGAACTTGAGAGGAATACATTTGAGACCCTTAGAACGGAGAGACCGTTCACCACCAGACAGAGGGAGATCGGGAGGTATGCAAATGACTAAACAATTTTTTTTCCAGTTTATGGCGTGCATGGAGTTTTGTTAGTTGTTGGTTTAAGTTCATTAAGTTTCTTCGTTTTGTTGGCAGACAAGAGTGAGTAGACGTCACGGCTGTGCTTGTGTAGGATAAGTTCATTAAGTTTCTTCGTTTTGTTGGCAGACAAGAGTGAGTAGACGTCACGGCTGTGCTTGTGTACGATGAGTTCATTAAGTTTCTTCGTTTTGTTGGCAGACAAGAGTGAGTAGACGTCACGGCTGTGCTTGTGTACGATGAGTTCATTAAGTTTCTTCGTTTAGTTGGCAGACAAGAGTGAGTAGACGTCACGGCTGTGCTTGTGTACGATGAGTTCATTAAGTTTCTTCGTTTTGTTGGCAGACAAGAGTGAGTAGACGTCACGGCTGTGCTTGTGTAGGATAAGTTCATTAAGTTTCTTCGTTTTGTTGGCAGACAAGAGTGAGTAGACGTCACGGCTGTGCTTGTGTACGATGAGTTCATTAAGTTTCTTCGTTTTGTTGGCAGACAAGAGTGAGTAGACGTCACGGCTGTGCTTGTGTAGGATAAGTTAATTAAGTTTCTTCGTTTTGTTGGCAGACAAGAGTGAGTAGACGTCACGGCTGTGCTTGTGTAGGATAAGTTCATTAAGTTTCTTCGTTTTGTTGGCAGACAAGAGTGAGTAGACGTCACGGCTGTGCTTGTGTAGGATAAGTTCATTAAGTTTCTTCGTTTTGTTGGCAGACAAGAGTGAGTAGACGTCACGGCTGTGCTTGTGTACGATGAATCTTGTGAGATTCAACAACATAATAAGGTTCCTATTAGTTTGAGACAGAACGTGTTATATATAGTAGTAGTATTTCATTATTTACAAAGTTGTGTTGAGGCGAATGGATCTATTCATTCACCAAAAGATTGTGGCATAGTTTTTAGAATTTTTTTTTCGGGGGGTGGGGGGGGGGAGATGAGGGATTGGTTTTCTCCAGCCCCCCCCCCCCCCACCCCAACCCCGTGGGTAATAAGCTTTACTATTATTTATTAGGCCAATGGCCGAGTATCTTTAACAAGAGTTTTAAAACACATTCAGCGGAGCCTCCCGCTTGTATAGATAGATTTACACCCACAAACATACACACACACACAAACACACACATATATACACACACAAAAATACACACATACCCAAACATACACACACACACACACAAACACACACACACACCCAAACACACACACACACACCCAAACACACACACAACCAAACACACCATACACACCTAAACACACACACAGACACACATACACACACAAAAAAACACTCACAAACACACACACAAACTCAAACGTCTATATATATATATCCTGTTGTTTTTTTTTCCTTCCAGGAGGTTAAGTTGCAGGTTTACGTCCAATGACACCGGAAACACAACCCCCGAGCAGACGTCAACGTTTTTTTTTCGGATAGATATCGCTAATTAATTTTGCAACAAGCCTGATGGCACTTGACCTTGACCTGTCTTTTGTGGGTGCGTACAAACCGCGCACCAATTAAACACATCAAACATATTTTTTTTTTAAACCCACGGTGGCGTGATAGCTGTTGTCCTAAGATTTCCCAACAGGCCCGTCACGCCCATTCATAAAGTCATTCACTTCAAACTCGTCTGCAGGATGACAGGAAAGTGAGTCTTTCAGTGGCGTTATAGTCAGGGCTGTAACAAATTTTAGGGCAAGCATTGAGTTGTGTGTGTGTGCGTGTGTGTGTGGGGGGGGGGCATATAGGAATAAAAAAAAACTGCTGGGGAGGAGGACAATAGATAAAATGGACCAGGTAAGAATATGTTTTTTGTTTTTTTTAAAGCGTGCACGTTCATTTCCTTCTAAAAATTGGCGCAACTGAGTTTTTTGTTGTTGTGTAAAACAATTTTGTTTAATATGAATGCAGTTTTATAGCTTGCCATTTGAGCAGACTTACCATATTCTAGGAGCCGACACTGGTTTAAAATGCTGTGGTGCAGGGGCGTATCAAGCTTTTATTATGCCCACTGGCTGAACCAAAAAAAAAGATTGTTTGGTCCCGTGTAGCGCATAAAATGAAGAAAATTTTAACAGGGATTATCATGGCAATTTAAACAGAGATTATCATGGAAATTTGAACAGAGATTATCATGACAATTTTAACAGAGATTATCATGGCCATTTTTACAGGGATTATCATGGCAATTTGAACAGGGATTATCATGGCAATTTAAACAGGGATTATCATGACACTTTTAACAGGGATTATCATGGCAATTTAAACAGGGGATTATCATGGCAATTTAAACATGGATTATCATGGCAATTTAAACAGGAATTATCGTGGCAATTTAAACAGGGATGACCCTGACAGTTTTAACAGGGATTACCATGACAGTTTTTACAGGGATTACCATGACAGTTTCAACAGGGATTACCATGACAGTTTTAACAGGGATTACCATGACAGTTTTAACAGGGATGACCATGAAAAATAAAAACAATGGTGGTTTCAAGCTATTTCTGATTTCCTTGCCACGGGCGATGTGAAGATCGTTTGCGTAACCACAAAGAACTGCTAACTTCTCTGGTGCATCGAAATGTTATATCTAAAAGTTGATGTGTATATAGTACCTATAGTTGAGACATTTTGCACACTGTCGTGTCTTACGGGACCATGGAACCTATCAAAATTTCATGCATCCACGATTTATCCAATATGCGGAGCATAATTTTCGAATCAGACGCGGTAAAAATAGATATAAATCTTTCAAGCAAAAAAAAAAGCGTTTTCGAGTGTTGGGCAGTGTGGTAAAATAACAACCCACACAACCACACTTTCACACACACAGTAAAAACTTTCACACACACTTTAATTCTTTGAAACCATCAAGTATGAACCCAATCATTTCACTCGCAGTCCGGTGATCTTATTTTTCATAAAGTTCAGGCCTATGAGCTTTTCATTGACAATGTGGTGAGCTGGTCGGCCATATTTTTCTTTTAGCGCATCTTGGCATGGGGTATTACGTAACACGCATGATTTAAAAAAAACTAAATACATATTTAGAATTGATTTCTGGAAAAAAAAAAGGGGGGGGGGGGTGTTTGAGGGCGGTAGTTTAAATTCATTGTTAGCCAACCCCGCGACAACCCCTATCCCCTTGTTCTCCTTTAATTTAGAGAAGCCACCACTGACCAACGTGTTTTTTTAAAAAATCATTCAAGGTCAAGGTCATCACAACACTGATATAGGTAGATTACACCGTTTCTGGGGCGCAAAGTTACATGCTTCCGGTTGGCGTTAAAAAAAAAACTTTTAAAAAATAACAAATATTTTTTGGCAAAAAGCAACAATAAAAAAACAAATAAAAAACAATAAAAAAAACCAATAAAAAAAAAAACAACCAACTACATTACAACAGTGCAAATAAGTCCCGAGGGAGGTAACTCGAAATTAGTTTAGGTAATTACAGTTTTCTTGATTTTCCTTTTTTTTAATTGCATGTAGGAGGGTGGGTTGAAACAATTTGATAGTGAACACCGGCCACACTGAAGCCAAGCCATAATGTTGCGGTGTGTCCAGGTGTATGTGGTGTGTGTCCAGGTGTATGAGGTGTGTGTCCAGGTGTATGTGGTGTGTGTCCAGGTGTATGAGGTGTGTCCAGGTGTATGTGGTGTGTCCATGTAATGTTCAATCATATGCTTTCTGTTTTTCAAGATACTGATTTTACATTTAGTGGAGTAACTAACCTTTCTGAGTCATTCTAAATGATGATCTCGACCCCTAGAGGCAGAGGTAGTAGATCCCGACCCCTAGAGGTAGTAGATCCCGACCCCTAGAGGTAGTAGATCCCGACCCCTAGAGGTAGTAGATCTCGACCCCTAGAGGTAGTAAATCCCGACCCCAAGAAATAGTAGACCCCGACCCTTTGAGGCAGTACATTCCGGATGTCGAGATAGTAGATCCCGAACGCTGGGGGCAGTACATCCCGTACCCTCAAGATAGTAGATCCCAACCCCTAGAGATAGTTTATCCCGACCCCTAGAGATAGCAGGTCACGGCTCGTAAAAAAAAATCACTTCGTAATGTTACGTGAAAATGACACACATCGGATGTGACAAGAACACAATTTAATGTTAACAGCAAACCGATGATCGGTGTTGAAGCATTGCAGAGAATTGAATAATTAACAAAGAGAAAACAAAAATACTTATAATAGCAACCTTTTTTAGGTTATACCGCATTATGGTCAGCCACGCGTTCCCTTGAGTAAAGGTGGTCTACCTTTAAGGCTTCTAAATTGTTTTCATTAAATATGTTTTAATTTTTAAAAAAATAAAATTCTACCCATCCTCTAAATCAGTGATTCCCAAAGTGGTCTATATCGACCCCCAGGGGTCGACGACAACTTGCAAGGGGTCGAGTTCAGCAAGAAAAAAAAATTTGGGGTTCCTTGAAATGAAAATGGGGGTCAACGATAGTGGATCTCACGTAAACAGGTCGTGACTTCTATTTTGGCATTCCATGAATGGAATAATCCACATACACAGATATTATCTATTTACTTGCATAATATTACATTATATAATAAAGACATATGTCTTCCTACATAAATAATAAAAGTACATATGAAGTAAAAAAAATTAAAAACATACAACTGTTTAAGAATTATTATAAACTAGCAGGTACTATCAGGTAAGCGGGGGGGGGGGGGGGGGTCTACACAAAACCGAAAAACATGACAAGGGGTCTACGAGACAAAAAAGTTTTGGGACCTCTGCTCTAAATGTATGCATTTTATATTGTTTAAAGCATTATAACCTAAGACATTCAGTTTGAAAATAAATTAAAATTCAAAGCTATTTTAAGATCATTTGGTTCGCTCGCACCTTAAAGCAAACGATGAAGACAAAGGGGGAGATAACTACGAACAAACATACAAAAACCCCGCTAACTTAGAGCAAGCTCAAGGTCAGAGGGCAGGGTCGGCTTTAGAGTGTGCGACCTATGCCCTAGCACAGGGCGCCGCGGCCATAGGTGCGACTGGGGCACCCAGTTATAAATGTTTAAATTCCCTTAGTTTGTTATAGTGACGTGTCAACCTCGGGTACAGGGTCGAGAAACGGTGTTCCAACTTTTCATACAATGAGTTTTCATACAATGAGATTTCATTCAATGACTTTTCATACAATGAGTTTTTTCATACACTGAGTTTTCAGACAATGAGTTTTCATACAATGAGTTTTCATACAAAGAGTTTTTTCATACAATGAATTTTCATACAATGAAAGTTGCATTCTTAATTTTGAAACTAACACTGGGGTTGGTACCAACCGAAAGGGCGTGGAAATTAGGTAAGGGGGCGCCGAACGGGTGCTTCGCACAGGGCGAAAGTTTACCTAAGGCCAGCGCCGCAGAGGGTGAGGCGGGAAGGGATTAATCAAATTCTCTCTTACACGTGATCCTCAATTTCCCTGAATTTCTTTTTGTAATTCTCATATTTTACATATTTTCTAAATATTTTTGGCCGTTAAAACCTATTTTCACAGTAATAATACATAATAATTTTTTTTTTACTTCCTGTCATCTTGGTTTTGAAAAACCCAACTTTTGGCAACAACGTTAATGGTGGCCACATAAGTGTTCGAAATTCTTTCTATTTCTTCTTGTTTTTTTTTTTTTTTTCTTCATTTTATTGTGTCTGTTCAGGAAGGCTCTTAGCCGAAACGTCCTTCTGTTACTGTAATGTCTTTCTATTTCAAGCTTCCACACATCCTTCTCTTGTATTTCCTTCCCACGACTTAAACCGCAGTCCTTCATTTATTAGCCACTTTGCCAATACCTGCATGAAAAGTGCCTAATTTAATGATTTTTTAGTTCTTTAAAATACAATGTTTAAATGATGCTTTATTTGTGTTCCCTTTGTTCGGTTTCCTTTGTTCGCTCCACCCACTTCCACCCCCACACACCTGTATACACAACCACCATCAACCCACTACGTGACCTATTTCATTCTGCTTTCAAATCTACATATATAACTTTTTTTAAAAAAAATATGTTTTTTTTAAAAAAAAATGTCATCTGTTCTTTCTTTCTTCCTCCAGCCAGGTGACAAGGAAAGAGGACCAAGTCGTCTTAAGGTGCTTTAATGTGTATCTAGGTCACGCCGAAGGTGTCTCTTTTACATCATCGGGGTGGGGGGGGGGAAGGGGAGGGGTCGAGCTGACGTGTCTTCCCGTGCACAGGAAGTGCGGTCTCTGAAAGCCTGGTGTACGTGATGGCTAAAACGTGTGTGGGTTTTGGTTGGAGGGGGGGGGGGGGGCGCGCTCCGAAGCAAAATATGTTGTTTTAAAGCTGAACGCAACGGAGGTGAGGGCACGGTCTACACCTATAACCAGGGACGGCTCTAACAATTGCGGGGCCCTATGCGAAACGGATTGCGCTGGGCCCAGTCTGGGTAGGGATAAGGATAATAAGTGAAAATTAAGATTTTGTATTAGAAAAAAAATTCACGCGGGGCCTATGAAAGTGCGGGGCCCACTGCGGCCGCATAGGTTGCAGTGGCCTAAGGTCGGCTCTGCTTGCGACAAGGTAAATGTCACGTGACCTTTGTAACCTACCTTTTAGATGATATACTTTAAGAAATACTTTGTTTACAGCAAGACTGAGTGGTCGCAGGAATAGGACACCAGCGCCAGACATTTAACGTGTAAAACGAACCCTTGACTCCTGCAATCAAGAAGACGTGGGTTTGTCCGGTAGCATCTTTCAGTTACTACACCAACATCACCAACACCTACACCAACAATGTGGTCATTCGAGGGTTCAATGCCTGGGGGGGGGGGGTTGGGGTTCTGGTGTGAACAGTAATGTTATGTTGTACATGAGTTTCAGTGCATTTTCTGTTGTTGTTATTGCTGTTGAAAATGTACCCACGGCCTTTGCTTAAGGGCAAGTACGGCTAAAGGGTATGACCTTAAGCACTGAGCACCCGACCCCGACAGAGCAGCACATATGGGATGAATCGAGTATTGCAGCGGTTCTCAACTTGTGGGCGTGGGTCGCGACCCTGTTTGGGGGTCGAATGACCCTCTCTCACAGGGGTCGCGTAAGACCATCGTAAAACACATACACTCTACAGTTATGAAGTAGAAACGAAAATAATTTTGTGTTGGGGGGGGGGATCGCTATAACTTGAGGAACTGTATTAAAGGGTCACGGCAATAGGAAGGTTGAGAACCACTAGAGTATTGTCAATGAGTAACAGTTGTCCTTGCAGGATGAAAATGTTACGTCAAGAATAGGTGCACTACAAGGGAACTATGGCAGTGCACTGAAGACATATGGAACACATTAGTGGATTGAAGACATAGCAAACTGTGGCAGTACATGGTAGACATAAGGAACTATAACAGTGCACTGCAGACAGGGACCAATAGCAATGCAGACATAAGGAACTATAGCAGTGCACTGCAGACAGGGACCAATAGCAATGCAGACATAAGCAACTATAGCAGTGCACTGCAGACAGGGACCAATAGCAATGCAGACATAAGCAACTATAGCAGTGCACTGCAGACAGGGACCAATAGCAATGCAGACATAAGCAACTATAGCAGTGCACTGCAGACAGGGACCAATAGCAATGCAGACATAAGCAACTATAGCAGTGCACTGCAGACAGGGACCAATAGCAATGCAGAGATAAGCAACTATAGCAGTGTACTGCAGACAGGGACCAATAGCAATGCAGACATAAGCAACTATAGCAGTGCACTGCAGACAGGGACCAATAGCAATGCAGACATAAGCAACTATAGCAGTGCACTGCATACAGGGACCAATAGCAATGCAGAGATAAGCAACTATAGCAGTGCACTGCAGACATAGTTCTTGAATTTGGGGTGGGGGTGTGGTGAATATACATTTGTTTTTGTTCGGCTTTTTTCTCATTAAATAAATGTGTTAGTTTTTAATGTCATGATTATGTTTGCTAATTTTTTTTATGTGCAGCGCGGTTAGCCCAGACATAGGCTGTAAGTCCACTGAGCCCAGGCCTAGGCTGTAAGTCCACTGAGTCCAGACCTAGGCTGTAAGACCACTGCGCCCAGACCTAGGCTGTAAGACCACTGAGCCCAGACCTAGGCTGTAAGTCCACTGAGTCCAGACCTAGGCTGTAAGACCACTGAGCCCAGACCTAGGCTGTAAGACCACTGCGCCCAGACCTAGGCTGTAAGTCCACTGAGCCCAGACCTAGGCTGAGGTACTGCGCTATAGCTATATATATATAAGACCACTGTAATAATAATAAAAATAATAATAATAACTAGTGGATTGTAGAATATAGCAAGCCACCCAGACATAGCACACTCCTGCAGTGCAGACATAGGAAATTATTGTAGCACGCTGCAGACAGAGAACTATTGCAGTTGATTGTAGACATATGAAACCGGGGCAGTGCACTGCACTCATACAACACGTTGCCACCCTGTCGTGAATTTGTCCATTTCATTATCTTTTTAAATATTTGTTTTATAAAGGTGGAAGGGACCGACAATCAGCTCTACTTGGATTCACGTCTGTTGCTGTTCACATGGGGGTTGGGTCTGTCATAGTAGGCCAGTAGGGCAATACACGGTCGGATCTTGCACCAGCAACACCAACCTACATTGGCCATATATCTTGATGTGAGCCACCTTGGTCTTATATCATGATATCAATCACATTGATCATATAATATGATTTTAATCTGAATCACCTGGGTCTTATATCATGATAGCAATCACCGTGGTCATATATCATGATATAAATCACCTTGGTCATATATCATGATACCAATCACCTTGGCCATGTATCACGATATCAAAGTACGGCTACGGGATGACAACGTGGGTTGTACCAGTTGTGTAAAATTATAGATCTTAGCGGGCTCTATGGACCTCGTTTCGGACCGTTTCTGTACAAGTGCTTCATTTGGGAGAGTGAAGTGTTCGAGGCTAGCTCACCCTGGCCCTTAAACTATAGCTCGTGGGCATGGTCGTATTGCCACACTTACTGACGGTCACAATGTAGGAAGGCCAGGGACGGTGCTCTTCGTGAACGCCTGGTGAAAAAGAAGAGTTTTCAACTCGGTCCGTTCCCAGGGCGACATCTTAACAACACCGGAGGCTCATGGAAAATTATTGCGCTGGGGCCACCTTCTTCTCTCTAACATGATTAGGCACTGTTATGAATAGGATTTTGGCCCCCCAGGTTGAGCAATGCGTATTGGAAAGCGGGGCATTTTCAGCGCCAAAATTATGCATTATTACGCCCCAGACCAATTTTGAAAAGACTTGTTGATAAAATCTTAGGAACGTGTTTCTCATTGCAATTTTAAATCACATAAAATTGACTACATTTAAAGACCTTTCAATATTCATTAGGAATATAGGCAGCATGAAGCCCTTAGAACCGCGAAGCCCCTAGTTTGCACATTCCCCAGGATGGCACTGCCCGTTCGAGCAAACTATATGGTACGATGGCTAGACAAATCACGCTGAACCAATTCTGCTCATCCAGTCTCATTCGGTGACCTCTTAGTTATACAGTACATTCTGGCGAACTATTAGTTATACCGTACATTCTGGCGAACTCTTAATTATACGGTATGTTCTGGCGATCTCTTAGTTTTACAGTACATTTTGGCGAACTCTTAGTTATACAGTAAATTCTGGCGAACTCTTAGTTATACAGTACATTCTGGCGAACTCTTAAGTTATACAGTACATTCTGGCGAACTCTTAAGTTATACAGTACAGTCTGGTGAACTCTTAAGTTATAAAGTACATTTTGGTGAACTCTTAAGTTATAAAGTACACCTGTCACACAAATGTAAAAAACAAAACAAATCTCTTTTTTAAGTTCTCGGTTTCTGTCTATGTGTTTAAACGGGGACTAAGTATATTGGTTTTTTAAAGTTATCCTTAGCGTTGCACTTTTGACATTGGCGCCAAAGATTCCTCGTAGATTTGTCCCCCGATTGTTTTGGAAAGGTCTTTCCCTTGTTTGTTGTGCGGGGAAAATCTTTTAAGCGGCGAAAATATAGAAGAGATTACAACATTTTTTTAAATTAATAAAATAATGCCGTGAGGGGTGGGGGGAAAGGGGGAAAATCTCTTATTGTCAAAAAAGAATGCGTTGACAGAAAACAGTTTTTTTGGTTGGTTTTCGTTTTACATTTCAGCTCCACTGCTCCGCTCCAAAGCATGTTTCTTACGCCGAACGGGCGTTTTCAGCCCTTGTCAAATTAAACCAAGAGAAAAATCATCATATCCCGTTTTTTTTTTTCTTTTTCAAAGATATTTGACGTGGCCGTGAAGCCAAGTGTTGTGAACAGAGAGAAAAAGAGCATTGTGTGTTGTTACTTTTACCGATTGGGCCGTTCCTGTGGTCTCCTACTGACCTGTTGTGGACTCCTACTGACCTGCTGTGGTCTCCTACTGACCTGCTGTGGTCTCCTACTGACCTGCTGCGGTCTCCTACTGACCTACTGGGGTCATAAGTTATAATTTTTAACTTTACTCCAGAGTACTGACTTAACCCTTTCGGGGCGGAGCATATTTGAGGTGGGGGGGGGGGCAGTGCCAAGAATACGGAACACTTTTTACAAGCTCGGTATTCATATTGAAAAATACATTATGAAATAATAATAATCTCCTTTGCATATATTATATAGAACTATATATATTCTTGAGGGAAATTGAATGAACTAATACAATCTTTATGAATCAAAAAGAAATCTCAACATTTATTCAAATGTGTTATCCTGATTAGCATAATTTTATGCGTGTAATTTTTTTTTGGTTACACTTAAAATAGACATGACCTACTTGTAAGAGTTGTGTGAATGTATTGATGGATGAAGCCTGAATACGTCCTAACAATTGTTCTTTGGGGAAAATGGCCCATGGAGGCCCTTCAGACACCTCTGGCCCATGGAGGCCCTTCAGACACCTCTGGCCCATAAAGATACTTCAGACACCTCCGGCCCATGGAGGCCCTTCAGACACCTCTGGCCCACGGAGGCCCTTCGGACACCTCTGGCCCAAAGAGGCTCTTCAGACACCTCTGGCCCATGGAGGCCCTTCAGACACCTCTGGTACATGGAGGCCCTTCAGACACCTCTGGCCCATGTAGGCC